>CM052700.1:38713335-38743593 GCA_028551405.1 Uromys caudimaculatus
AAGATAAAATTTCAATATAGTTTTGAGTACCATTTTCTTTGTACCATGGACATAAACCAACATTGGTGATATTAGTACAAGTAATAAAACTTTGTGACTAAACGACATCAACAATTACTGCTAATTCTATATATTAAGAAGTTTAGCGATGACCTAAGAGAATATTGTCAAGATATGATAATAGACACAAAGAAATGGCATTATTCAAGTAATTTTCATGACAAAGTAGGCTATTGCTCTATTGTATATGTCTTACTTATTCAGTGACTATTGTATGTCATTTCTTATGTATTACATATTAAATATATAATATATGTGAATGTACTTTTAGAATGTATTTGAATAATAAATCCATGATTTATTTCGAATTAGATGAAGTATCTTGATACATGCTTATTGAAGCATATCCTACTCATTCCTCTATAAATTAAGTAATGATTGAGACATAATCTGAAAACATTGACCATGAAGTTATCAATTCATACTACAAATTCATCTGTTTCATCTTGGAAAGTATTACAGCAGTGATGAGAGGAGCGTTACAGAGAAAACTAGAAATTATTCAGAACTTTAAAAAGTGAGGAACAAATGTTTGGATTCAGTTTAACCTAAGAGAATGCTTCAGCTCTCTCTAATTTATAAGACTTTAGAAGCTATAATTTTGTGACTAATAAACTCTTCATGCCTCAACTCAGCTATTTTCATCTTTTTATAATAATAATTGCATAAGTATAAAGGATACTCTTATTAACACAGAGGTCCAATCTAAGTCATCAGATAATGGATCAGATTTGCATCCTAAAAATGCTTTCAAATATATGAATAAATAAGCTTTTAAAATTATCAAAAATTTAACATTTTAAAAATTATGAGATTTTTGAAAGATCACCCAAAGGAGTGTCCTCAGTCTTATCATCTGTACACTGAAATATTGTCTAAAATGATTCACGTATTTCCTGTAGCTCAAAGCCACTGTGATACTGATGTCTAAGAACTTACTTTTATTCTGCAGTGAAACTATATTTACTTGATAGTAATAAGCCCAGTATTTTTGCCTCATGATTAAATTATGCAATCCCAGATGTTGCTAATTCATTTCCGATCTCCATTGGCCAAGGTATCATTGTCAGAGAGAAGTAAGGAATTTCCACCTTCACAATTTATTAAACAAACCGTGAATGTGGTGCCATCAAGGCTGTTGGTGTCTTTCCAGTGGGGAACTACTGGCAAGATGATACACTAAATGAGAGTTGTATATTAAACTCCTTACTACTTTTTTCTCCTAAAGTACACTTGCTAATATTTAATTTATAAATCGTGTCCCAGATGTATTAGCAATAAATGGCTGAAGGCGGCAGACAGGTTTCCAACAAGAAAGCCTCACACTCCTCATTTATGGGGAGGCCTCATTAAAAAGGCATCAGGAGAAAGCAAAATAAAAACAACCTTGTGAACCTTTGTAATTGGTCTCAAAGGGTATGTAACTCTCAGGGTATAAGTACAGAATTACTCTAGTTCAACCTCCCTTCTAGATGGTACAGAAAATATCTACCTGCTGATATACATTAGAGATAGTTGCCAATGATAATTATTAAAACCAAAAAGTACTGTTTGGTTTAGGTATTCTTTCCTTATAACAATATTTGCAATGAACTTCATGGTGTTAATAAATGAAGCAAATTAAAATAAATCAAATATATTTATCGGGTACATAGAGGAAAAGGGATTCGTACATCCATATACTATCAGGTAGTGGCCAAATCCAACAGTTATGAGGCATCACACAGTAGTCATCCCATGAGGACTTCTTTCATCTATTATTAATTATTAATATTTTAAATTACTTGTTTTAAAAAACATTAGATGCTCTTATAAAGTTAGATATTGCTTTGTATCCTTTGTTAGGTATCAGATATCGAATGTCATATTTAGACTGATTTGGAATAACAATTCTAACATATAAAAATACTTCGACTTTTTCTTGATACACAGGACAATAGTATACCAAAGGAAAGACAAACACAAACTAGAGATCTAAGCATTCCAACAAAGTAAATATTGAGGCTGAGGTGGCAATTTATATATGCTAAGCCCATTTAATGTTTTTATACATTTTATATCCTTTCTGCATTTTATGATTTTTCTATCTTCCAAATAATGAAAAAGATTTTTGCCAGTTATGTTCTTATGTTACCAAATCTTGGTTAATCCATGGACTTAGTAAGACATAAGACCAATTAGCAATGGGACTGAGATACAAATAAAAAGATGTAAAATATCAACACAGTTCTATTTTTAAATGTATATATCATTATTGTTGTTATATATGAAAAAATGTGTGATCATCTGTGTATGACTGTCAAAGGTTTTCACACAGAGGTCAAAGGACAACTATGGAGAGTCATATCTGTCCCTCCGCCCTCATGAGATCCTCATGATGGAACTCATGGATTCAGGTTTTTGCAGGAAGTGGTTTTATCCAATTGACACCAGCTAACATCAGCTTGATTCTTCATATATATATATTGGTACTACAGATACTGCATGACAAATTAGTTCCATTTTCTCTTTTCTTCTTTTTATGCTAAACCAGGTATATGTAAACATAGCATTTCTTTATAGACTTTCTCCCAAAATGAACACAGCAATGCAGTCTCACTAATTATATATATTTATCTCCACATTTCAATGAAAAAAAATCTTGAGTCCCATACCATTAAAGAGAAAACCCACTCCTGACACTATAAATGATATTATCCTGTACTTGCAGAGAAGAACTTGACATAACTGACCTCTGAGAGGCTTCACCCAGCTGCTAATGGAAACAGATGCAGAGACCCACAGCAAACATCATGCAGAGCTCAGGAAATCTTGTGGCAGAGGGTGAGGAAGGATTGATGGAGCCAGAGTGGTCAAGGACATCACAAGAAAACCTACAGAATCAATTGACCTGGGCCCATAGGGACTCACTGAGACTGAACCACCAACTAAAGAACATGCATGGGATGTCACTAGGCCTCCTACACATATGCACACATATGCAACCTGGTCTTCATTTGGGGCCCTGAATTTCAAAAGCAGGGACAGTGTCTGACTCTGTTGACTGCCTTTGGACCCATTTTCCCTAAGCTTTGTCTAGAGTCCGTAGGAGAAAATGAAGCTAGTCCTACTACAACTTGATATGCCAGGAGGATTAGTATCCGTGAGAGGCCTCCCCCTTTCTCTGAGAGGAAAAGGGGGAAGAAATGGGGGGAGAGGAAGGTGGGAGGGAGGGACTGGAAGGAGAGGAAGTGGTGATCAGGATGTTAAGTAAATAAATTAATTAATAAAAATTCAAAAGTAAAAAATATTATCATAAATTTTAAAGTTGCCTTAGTCAGGCATGTTAGTGTATGGAAATAGTAATGGGAAGACCAAAGTTAAGGTCAACTTTAGCAATGAGGAGAGACCCCCATCTAATAAATTGAATATTATAGTTCTAACTATCATTTTAATGGAAGAATTATCATTTCTAACACCTCAAAATTTCTTTTAACTATTATGGTTATATTAAATTTCTTAATTATAATTCACATGATATAGGACATATATTGGAAAAACACTGTATAACTCAGCAGTCTCACTTTAGGTTGGGAACTGAACAATATTGCAAGCCTCAGAAGTTAGTTGGGATAACCTACCTGCCCCCCGTAAACTTCAGCCTAGCATAAGTTGAAAAGAAGAATTTAATAGACACCAACAATAGCTCCAATATTAACAAATCATATTATACAAATTCAACTGTCAAAACAAATTAATGATGAATTATATTTGAATTTAAGAATGTTTGCACAAGTGGTCTTTTTCTATATCATGATATAGCGATATACTAAACAGTACTGTAAATTTATCTTACAGAGTATATCTATATTTGTGTGTGACTGATACTATCTCATCTGTCTGCCTTTCTATCATGTATCATCTGACTGTCTGTCTGTATCATCGATCAACTGGCATATATCTGTCTGTCTAGTATGTATAATGTATACATTACCTATCAACCAATTTATCAATCATTTTTCCATCCACATAATCTATATCATTGACTTTATAAGCTTTTCCTCCATATCTACCTGTATTTGTCTTCTTCCTGGCTCACAGATGTTATTTTCTTCTATGTGGTAAATAAATAACTTTAACTAATATTTTATAAGTATCTGTGTCCTTTGATATGATACCATCCTTCCTGGACACATCATCGCCTTTTAGTGGCAAACAAGTTTCAGGCTCATTTCCTACTTTCTCTACTGAGATGGGAACAGCTGTTGCTATCTTAGATAAAAACAAAGTAAATACAGGGTACATTGATAATGCTGTTTACATCAGAGTTGGGAGAAGAAAGGCTTGAATCTGAAATTCTTAAGTTTATATTTTCTATTTCCTTTCACTAAGCTATGTGGCCTTTCTTTTTCCTCATCTGACTGTTTTTGCTCCATTTTGATTTGGCATAACATGACATATTTAACTCTAAGCTGGATTGAGAGAATCTATTAAATATAGAAAGGTCAGGAGTTTAGGCAATGGAATGCATGCTTCTGACATGGTAAAATATCACTAAATTCATTTCCAAATATGGAGAGCAGGACCTTGGAGGGAAGGGGCAGCTACTTCAGTGTAGCTGTTTCTGCCCTATCTTGATGGCCTTGTAAAGTAACACCTGCCTAGACTATTCAATCATGATCAAATGTCATAGATATCATCTCTGTCCAGATCGATTTTATTAGATTACAGACAAGTAAATGCTCTCTGTCCCAGCAGGATCTCTAACATATTATAAATTCTGAGCCTTCCTCCTCTGAGAGATGCTCCAAATCCAGGTACAACTCTACTGGTGCAAAGATTACCCCTGTAAGATTAAAATATCAAATATCTTGAGATTTTCCATTAAAGATTACCTGGAAATGCACTGTGGTAAACAAATAGCTCTCCTTGTGCAGCAGAAATTTTAGCCTCTAGAAAGTTCTATAGTTTATCCAGAGAGCAAACTATTATTAACTATAAACAGATTTTGGATCCCGGAGGATATGATCACACTGTACATTCTGAATAATAAAGAAATTATTCTTCCCTCTCCTGTGTTTATCTCTGGTCTCTCAATGTACTCAGATTTTCTCTGTCAATTGTATCACTGAGAAAATCTGAAATATCGAAAGCCCGGTATTATTTGACAGAGAGAATAAAATTCTACTATAAAATAAATATCATGCGAGACCATATTAAAGGGATAGTATCTTTTTCTTACCTTAACTTCTTGAATGATGCTACCAAAAGGCCACTAAGCTATAGTACCTTCAATAATTGAGTGATTTCTGAATGCTAACAGGAACAGTTTATTTATCAGACTCAAAGGAAATACGATGGAGTCAAAAGGTTATTATTAGAAGAAATGAGACCTACTTTCTGGACCTGGACAAGCACAATCAACAATGACCTTCAGAAGCTGCCCTTGTAGATCTTTGTACTGATTGAATGGGCAAAATGATCTCTGGGGACCATTTACACACATCTACAACCATGAGATTCAAATAATGTAACTGAGATACTTTGTAAATATCTACCAAGTGCTGCTTTATGGAATTCAGTATTGTAAAATTGGGGTGGGGAGAAGCAACCTAACTTTACACTATAGGTTGATAAAAATGAGAACACTCCACTTTAATATTAGGTGTAGATATCTTAAAGGTAGAAAATGAAGAAAATAAGTATTTACATTTGCAAATACATGTTTGAGGCTAATCTCTGTAAGCATCCATGACTATTTCTCTAAGACCCACAAAGGAAAACCAAAGTCTTCAAAAGGGATAATTTTAAATGGGGGAAGAGTATACGTAGAAGGAATAAGCATATTGCATTATAAATTCAAGTTGGAGAATACTACATCATGATCTAAATAACATTGATGTAATTATTTGAAACATAGAATGAAAGCCAGTACAAAAAATAAATATTTTATTTTATTTGGTTTTGTGTACTTAAATGCATAAACTTTTTATGAATATAACATTTTATTTCAGAACTATGCTGTTCAAAGTTTTTATATCAATGCTCAGATATAGCCATGGAAAATATTAATTCTTTTTAAAAATCCAGAATATGATATTGGCTTATTACTAAATATATAATTAGCATGTATATGTTTTATTAAAATAGCACTAAAAACCTTTACTGTAGTACTTTCTTTCCCCACAGAAACCAAAGTACAAAGGAGCGGACCAGAGAAAGGATGTGTGACAAGCATATTAAATCTCGTAATGAAATATTCCCCAAAGAGAAGAAATAGGTATATTGAAGACTACAAGGAAATATCAAAAAGGTATGCATGTCTAATTTTGTAATCATTGAACAATCTAAGGTAGACAAATAGTATTCTTTGTTCGGAAAGCTCCATGAAGATACAAAGTCTTAAAGATAAGCAACCGCAGCATTGCTGAAGAAGACATGCACATATTTACAAAAAAAGGATTCTTACTTTATAGATGCTATATAACAGAGACTTGAGAAATTTACCCTACGATTTGTCTTAGTTTTCCTGCCCACACTAAATTGTACTATATGATGTACACAATTATATTTTCCCCTGAAATATTTCATAGCTAATGAAACCATGCACATCTATTGATTCTGTTTGAAGACAAATGAGGAGGTTATACTTTTCAAGTAGATTTCTACCACAGCATGATTATGTGGTCAGTCAGTAATGAAAGAATCATTTAGATTTTTTTTCTTCACTGAAATAAATGCACAATTAAGTATGAATCACTCTTATTTTGTTACGAATCTATATAAACAACCAAATCTATTATTACTACAAATTAGAATTAATTACAAGAATTATAGTAAATGGAAAGGCCTTCAGATACAATGGGGAAATGTGAATACTGAAAAACTGTGCATCTACTGCAAGATAAACACTAAGGTTTTGTTTACATTTTAACTTCTCAATAATAAAACCAGATAGGCAATATTAATATCTCCATTTAATAATAAAGAGAATTAGGCTCAAAGAGCAAATACAAGTAGTGACAGTGATAGCGTATCATAGCTGAGTTTCAGAAGACATCTCTTGCTCACTCATTTGGAGGTTACTAGTGAATCCTAAGCTAATCCAAGTTGAAATACAAATCTAGGCACTCATGGGAAAAGTTGGCTGCAGCATAGATGTGGTGATGTTTCAAATATACATTGGTATAAAAGACTCATGAGATCCATCAGACAGGGTAGAGCATGTAAGGAAGTGTAAAATGTCTCTTAGTCAGAGATTATTGATTTACATAACCCAGGACAGGACAGAACAAAGTAGCCATGAAAAACACAGACAATATGAGGAAAAAGTTATTGCTCCCATATCTGCGTCACTTGCTTTTCCTTCTTTCCATCTTTCAAGTTCAATAGAACATTCTCAGCTTTGATGATTTCTCAGTTTACTTCTTCCATAGCAAATCAAGAAACCATCCTTAGTTTAACGCCAGTTCACTGGCTAGGTCAAAGTCACTTTCCTCCAAAACGGCCTATATAAATTTATTAATTATCTTGTGGATTTTAAATTTGTCAACTTTGATCCCACCTAAAACTCAAATTTCATTTAATAAATCTGTGACTGAAATATTTAAGGTACCAAGTTCTATAGCATCATTTCAAATCCAAGTGTATGAGCTGCATCTGTGGTAACAATGAAGAGAAGGGGTCAAGTTAGATTCGTAAAACTGATAGAAAAAGGAGTCCTCATTTGTGATCAAGATCAGATTTCATGTCCAATTGCTAACACAATTCCTAAGAGTGATTTGATAGCAGTCAGGATTTGGCTATGCAAAAGACTGTAAAAAGAGATTTATTGTATTAATATTCAACAAATCTTCATATTATTTGTGTATCTAATGCTCAGTCTACTCAACACACTCTGCCAAGTGAACCCATGATGACTGTGCTTCTTTGTAGACCATCCTACTCTCCAATAACAAGTGTTGGAGCCCAACCTTTCAAATAAAAGAAATTCAAAAAATACTAATTTTTAATTGACAGCCAGTAATGTAAGTGGGTCAGTAATAGTAGTATCACATAAACAATAAAATAATTTTTAGCTGTTGGCATTATTATATGTGCTCCCGAAACTGCATATACAACATTATTCAGTTAAAATAGAAAATGAATGGATAGGAAACTATACCTTTTGTTTTTTCTTTTAAGTCTTAAAAGGAAAGGCATAACCTTTATGAAAATATGAATATGGAAGTTACAATTAAGAAATCTTCAAGTCTTTATAATATATATGTTTTTGTTGTTTAAAGAATATATGTCAGACTGTTGCTTCTCAGATGCAGAAATAAATGAGGCAGAGACATTCAAGCACATGCCCCAGGCCCTGCATCCAGTGCTACTACAATAAGTAAATATGTGATGGAGAAATAGGAAAGAGGAATTATTGGGTGGAGAGATGAGAGAGAAAAATTAAAACAAATGGTTTGTGCACTGTGGAAAGCGGTAGGACTGGAGACACACGGAAAGAACAGGAGGATATGAGGAGCTTATACAACCTCCTTGGGCTGTGGAAAGATTCAGCTCAGGATGCTGCCAAGGGCCATCCATGTCTGGGTCCAAGTCCCTACTATAGTCATGGTCTGTGCTGATTTCTGTGGCCTGTGCTGTCACCGAAGGCTATGCAGATGTCATTGGTCTGGACTACTTCCTGAGTCCATGTTGATATCCCAGGGACCCTACTGACACTGAGGACCAAACTGATCTCAGTGGCCTGTGCTGTCACCTAAAGCTATGGTGAGGTCCTGGCCAGAGTTGAGATTGCAGTCCATGCCTGGCTCCATGGTTCTGCTGCAGGTGGTGTCCTTGTCAATGTTCTTGGCTGAGTTACTATCAAAGGCCATACAGGTCAGTGGTCTGGGCTGCCACCTGAGACTATCTGGTTTTCTGAAGGCCTTCCTGCTGGGGGACATACTGATCTGAGTGGGCATCATTTGGTCGTATGCTGCCACTGGGAGCCATGTCTAGGTGCATGTTACTATTGCAATTAGGGTCTGTGTTGATGTCTAAGGCCATGTTACCACCAAAGCCCATGCAGATGCCTCTGATCTGGGATGCCACAACAGTTCATGTTGATTTCCAATTTCTGTGCTAAGCTGGCTCCATCCTTCACCAGGGCAATGTGGAAGAACTGGTCCTGGTAGCAGGGGTGCACAGGAGCCAGGTCCAAGGGTATGAGAGTAGGAGAGTTAACTGTGCCCCTTGCCTAGGCAAAACAGGAGAGCTGGTCCTCTTGTCACTGGTATAGGACAGCTGACTAGGTCTTCACCCAGGCTCAGCTCCAGGGCTGAGTTGGCCCATCCCAACATCCACTCCATCTGTGAACTGTGGAGTGTGTGAGAAAGTCAGTCCTGCAGATCCAAACCTCAAGATCCTTGGCACAGGGCAGCAACAGGATATCCAAGAGGAGCCCCAGTATTGACAGTGTACCAGAAGCCGGAGGCCTTGAACCAGACCAATGACTCGTTTGCAAGTAGAGCTGTTTGGCACACTACAACTTCCATGGAAAGATTTTTTTCTATTTTAATTTCTGTTTTATTTTTTCAAGGGAGAGGATACAAGGGTGGAGAGCAGATATGAAGTAATAGGAAGAAGAGTAGGATTGTGGGACATGATGGAAAATTGAGAAAGATCAGTTTAAAGAGGAAAATAATGATGTTTAATACTTTAACCCCATGCAAAATTAAAACAGAGTATTAACTGCAGGTCTCCTAAAACCTACTGCACATCTACAAAAATGTATACTCAAGGCATTTTTATCTATCATGTTTTCATATTTAACCAGTTTTGTTAAGAAATATATTTTCTCTATTTTCCTGCACCAAATCCAACCCTACAAAATTATTTATGTAATCAATCTAACTTGTTTAAGTCAAAGAACACTGGAATGGTTACAGAGATCTCAAAATAATAAAGTTACTGTAATTTGTATTAATAATATGAAAGTCAACATAGATTTAGTGAACTAATTATTTTTAAGTAACCTCTCACAGTGCCTAAGCTAGTAAAACATAAGTCATGGATTTTATCACAGCTAACCACCATGTATACTATGTTTATTAGAAAATCTCCTGACACTACAATTCAAAATCATTGCCCAGATCAGAGCTTTGTTGTTATTTCCTTATTAAATTATAATGCCTGAAAGTGTGGCATTTCTTTTTTGTTTGTTTACTTGTTTTTTAACAAATTACCAGTTAAAGAATTTGCTAGAATGTGGTCCTATGAATTAATAGTTCAATGTATTTGTATGTGAAGAACATGCCTCTGAAATATTCATAAATTTCAAAATGAATATAAATATGTAAACAAAACCCTGATGATCAGGAGATTATTCAAATGACTACCATACTGAAGAAAATTGAATATCTTTCATAAGGTTTTAAAACAAAACCATATTGCATATTAAACAACAAGGACTGGGAAGCTTCAGCAAGTATTAAAGATAAGTACCATAGCAAGAAACAAAAGGATCCAACATTTTTCATTGTTTTTTGACTTTGAAAAAATCGAAGGGTCATAATTTGAATTGAGAAACAAGGTACTTACTACATCTGACATCTGCTTTCAACATACACTGAGCCTATCTTTAGCCCAACTCTAAGCTCTGGTACATTATTTATCTCTTCCTAAACAGTAGAGATGCAGATGGTATGCATTGCTTTCAGACAGTCTGCTTCAACCACAGCCTTTCACATGTCATTCTATTTGCTTCAGCATCAGGAAGCAGCTCCATTCTTCAGAGCCATCAGGACTCTTGAAGCAACCCACATCTGCTTCCTTATACTGAATTTCAAATCTAATCACTAAAATAAGATCTTTCTGTTCTCTGTATTTTCTTTCAGAAACTTTAGCAATCTGAATATCCCGAGTCCCTTCAACATACCACAGAGCAGTAAGTGGTAAGAATTGCATTACTGCAGCTCCTTAGATTATCACTGATAAGGTGGAGCTTTTACATTTATATTGGGTTCTAAGGAACTCATGCTATACCATTCAAGTAATTAATAATTCATGGAACTAAATTACAGTCGTAGAGGGAAACAGCTTCTTTCACTAGTTCTTTCATAATCCTTTGATTTATGTGTGACAGCACAGAAGAGTTCTAGGAGAGGTTAATAAAAAAACGAAAAAGCTCCCAGACATAACACTTGAGTTTTAAAATTAGGACTGCCTTGGCACAAGCTGTGCTTGTTGTGGCATCATGGGAGCTCTGCTGCTCTGAGCAGTCAATTCAAAGGGGTTCAATTTAAATGAGCATCTGGTGACTATGAATGTCCAGAGCAAGGGGTGGAATGTGAGACATAGATGGGGGTAGGCAGGAAAACCAGTTCAAAGGCCACTTTAGATGGAAAATCAGGTCCTTCCTACTGTTTGTAAAATGTAGAGTTTAACGTAAGTTCTGAGAAGACTTTAGGCCTAATTCTATCATTTTTCATTACCTCTTCAACTCAAAAGAGATCAGCAGAAAAATCACTCCACCCATTCCCACCATGTTGTGTTTGTGTGTGTGTGTTTGTGGGTTTGCTTCTGTGTGTCTGTGTTCATTTCTATAGGACTGAAGAATTGCATAACTCAAAATTAATAGCTTCTTTAAGAACTGCCCATAATTTTGAAGGGATAATTTTAAAGATTATTTATTACACAGAATCTGTCCCACAGCTCCAAGGTGTTTAAAGTTCAATCTACAATCGCATCAAACTATGGACTATTTGTAACAGCTGAGAAAGTATTTCCTATGGTTTCTACTTCATTACTGTTTTAACTAGTGATGCTGAGGAATGGTCCACGGGCATATTGGTAAAAGACTCAGTTTTGATTAACTATAAATAAAGTAGGCTTTGAAGTTATAGTAGAGTTAAAGGAACAATTTCATATAATTTAATATAAATCAATGGTTTATGAAACAGTGAACTCTTTGCCAAGCTTGACCTCTGACATTGTGACTACATATTGTTCTTATTTATAAGAGAACTCCAAAGATGCCAGCTCAGCCTTTAGAGATTTAATTTTGACTCCCTGATGCCTTGCATGTTGGTTTTCATCATTCAAAAAGGATTTCCTTGCATGTAACTTCAAAATGCTGAGATGAGTTGTTGTGAGTTTGAGTATTCAGTTGTAGATGCTCAGTTTGTTTTGATACCAATCCCCCAGCACCCACATCTTCAAAGGCTTACAGAGTATTGATAGATAGAACATAATCACTGGAGGACAAGGAGGATGCTGTGAACATGACATGGTTGTAGCATAAATGACCCCACAGCACCTGTGGTTACTCACACAAGCTGCATATGATCAAGCCAGTTAAAAATTCCAGCATAAAGGTGGAAGAGCTGTCTCCTGAGTTCCTTCTGCTAACTGAGGAGCTGTTTGTAATTGGCGGCTTCTGGGGAAGAAAGAGTCACTTACCATTAGGTTGTGGATATTTTTAGGTTCCCTATGCCCAAGTGGTTGACCCAGTATCTACATAAACACAGACAGTATTAATTGGACTAAATGCATCATTTAATAATAATAATAACAATAACAATAATGATGGAGCTAGGAGGGAATGTGGTACATGGTAGAGGAAGCCTGGGTGGAGATGAAAGGAAGGAATTGGGGGAGAATATGACCAAGGTACATAATATACACATACAAAATTTTTAAAGGATGAATTGAAAAAAACCTCTCTTGGAAAATTCATGTTTATTTAGTATACCTAAAAGTTTTGTATTTTTAAGAAGATAAACTGGACTTTTACTTTCTTTCTTGAAAACAAAGTGATGTGACAGATATCTGTGATCTGAATGAGATGGTTAAGATGTAACAACGCACAATCCTAGGATCCCTGTGGAAGTATTCTGAGAGAGGTTAGACCTTAAATGCTCTAGCATCTTTGATCCTTTAGTGCAAAGCTGAATTCTGTATGAATGCTGAAGGGGCAACTTTTCAAGCTGAGGCCTGGATAGAATAATCATGTGCCTCTAGAGTGTGCCTTTAAAGGGTATATATATATATATATCTTGCTTGGACCATTCCTGTTTCTCTCTGCTTCCTAGCTGACGTGAGATAGATTGTTCTACTATGTTGTCTCCACCAACGTGGACTGAAATCTCCAAAACTGTAAGCATGTAATATGTATTTTCTTGTTTTTGTGTCAGAAGATCTGTCACAGTGATGAGTCCTCTAGCAGAGAGAGTAGTATCTATGAGAATTTTCAGAATACAGGCAGAAAGAAATTCATTTAGTCTTCCCAATTTATCAACTCTAGTTACACCTTATATTTTGTTTTCTAGTTTCTCATACTGTAAGATCATAATTTCTTGATGTATTATAAGCTCTTCAGTTCCTTGTACTGATGAACGGTAGTCAGAAGCTATTATAATGAGTGAAAAAATAACTCTAGAAAGAGAGGGTAGAGAGGATTAAGTGCACATCTCTGGAACATATCATGTCTCTGAAAAGTAAAAAGACATAGAGAATAATAAAGCCACTAAAGATATTTGATTCCCAAGATTTGCTAAGCAGAGAATCCCAAGTAAGTGCTGAGCTTCTAAGCAGGAGTGAGAACACAGTGAATAGCTATAAAATCATCCATTTTGTATCAGAGATCAGCTGACTCCACTTTGAGGAGAGACTTCCCTATAGAAGAACAAGAAGTGATTCGCAGATCATCTGAGGAAGTCTCTTAAACTCAGGTTTAGCATTTCTGATAGGGGGCATACAACACTTCCATGTTTGGAATTGACAAACAGGGTGTAATCTGCAAAAACTTCAGTTCTGTTCTGAGAGTCCTAAGAAACCACAATGTTTGTAACAAATAGTTTGCAACTAAGTGAATAAAATTTCACCTAAGTACTCAGGGGTGCTGTCCAATGTGGCATAATGCCTATGTAGATGAAGTCTTCCTAGTCAAAATTTTTTCTGTCATACTCCCCAAAGTGGCAGGACACTAGCCCTTTGAAATCCACCTCCTTGGTAATAAATTCAACCAAAAGACTGTCTACTAAGCTTTCTATTATTGAGGGTACTCTTTGATTCTAAATTTAGTATGGATAAATACATTATGGTCTCAAAATCATAATCAAACTCTCACAACTTTACCATTGAAGGATTTTCTAGGGCTTTTTCTCAAGCTAAATTTTGAACAATTCAACTGGCATCATATACAAAGTTCATTTCTGCTTGGTTTTTATTTTATTATGCCTCCAGCACTATGAGAGCGGGTCTTTTCAGATATTCTCATTAGGGCATTTTATTAATTTCATTATCAGGACACAAAGAGCTTAACACTTCTATCCAGTGTTTTCTCCTCTAGTCCTGTGCCTCTAAACAGCTACACTATTGTCTTCCAAAGAAACACCAAAGCTGTTCTCTTTTTCTTAGGGTTTGTCAGGAGCTGACACATTGCATTTGATAATGACTTTCAGCCTTGTAGAGCTGAAATAATACAATTGTAAAAATGGCACATAAAAAGTGCCAGCAAGGATTTAATCAGGAAACAAGGAGTGAAATGAGCTTTTAAAAAAAGCACCCTGCAAGTGCCTCACACTCACCGCTATTATGGACTCTGCTTCACGTTTCTGCTTCAGTACTTTCTGATTGGAAGCTGGTTATTACACTTGAAGATATGGCATGTGTCCAACCCATAAACAAAGGTGCCTCTCGGATTCTGGCCATTTCATCAGGTTAGTGTATTATCCATGGGTAGTGTGGCAAGGAAGGTCAATACTGAGCCTATTACAAACTAAATTTGGCTCCAATAGTCCAGTGTAGCTCTTCAGATGCTGCATGGAACACCTGTTTTCAGAATTTTAAGCCAGGTCATAACCATTATGAATTCTGTTTTGTACCTCTTGTTTTATAATGTAAAAATAATGTACTTAAAGAACAATATATCTTCTGGAATAGAAATATGCCTCTTGGAGGTCATGCTCTGAAAAGGCTTTCGATGAAGGCTTGGGTTTGACATCTCTATGTGTAAGATTTCTAAAAGCAATAAATAAAATATCATTCAAAACTTACAGCAGCCAGATGAATTCTGATTACATGTTCAGCACTATTTCTTTTTATTCTATTGTATAACTTCTAATTCTGCAAACGTTACTTCATAGGCAATCAATTTAGGTGGTAGGGAAAATAAACTCTAAGTTATTTATAAATAACTAACAATATATAGTGTACTTAATTTTACACTGGTCTCAAATTAAGATTCTCAAAACATTCTAACAAATCTCCCAGTGTATTTGGTAGTATTTCCATCAACTTAGTTTATCTACAACATGACATCAGTGTTATCTTTTTTAAAGCACATTTAAAGGTCAACAGTAATTGAAGTGATTTGTTAAGATTATTCTGCAAATATATATATATATATATATATACATATATACATACATATATATATATATATACATATATATATATTTGTTACTTTGGGCCAAGAAATGAGTGTAAATTTTAAGAATCTATTGCATATCTCTTTAAAATAAAAACATTATCTTATATAATCAAGGGATATTTGTGAAAATAAATATTTATATGGTACTATCATCAGAGGATTTCATTTATATTTCATTTACTGTTATTGCTACAGAGAGTATTGGATTCAGTTCTTCCATGAAAAGTAGCTCTTTCATCTCATGTCTTAAGCAGTCCCTTTATTCTTTGTCTATCATGAGACACTTCTGAGTCTTACATTGTATATAAGTAATGTAACAACATGTTCTGAGTATTAGTGTAAAATTATATTTAGAACCTTTGTTAAATTGATGATTTTGTGAATGATTATTTTTTGAAATCTAGTTTATATTCTCAGCACAACCTAAATCAGATACATTATGCCAGCTTGTCCCTGTATCACCCAATCAACTTTGCTCACTTGCGTAAGGTGGTACCTATTAATTTTCTCCACAATGAATTCCAATCTTGATATTCTATTTAGAAAGTGTATTGACTGGTTTTGTGTGTCTACTTGACACAAGCTAGAGTAATCACAGAGAAAGGAGCCTCTGTTGAGGAAATGTCTCCATGAGATCCAGCTGTATGGCATTTTTTCAATTAATGATCGGGGGGGGGGATTGTGGGTGGTGCTATCCCTGGGCTGGTAGTCTTGTGTTCTATAAGAAAGCAAGTTGCACAAGCCAAGGGAAGCAAGCCAGTAGGAAATATCTTTCCATGGCCTCTGCGCCAGCTCCTGCTTCCTGACCTGCTTGAGTTCCAGTCCTGACCTCCTTTGGTGATGAACAGCAACATGGAAGTGTTAGCTGAATAAACCCTTTCCTCCCCAACTTGCTTCTTGGTCATGATGGTTGCAGGAATAGATACCCTGACTAAGACAGAAGGGAAAGATCAATGAAGAAAACCCAAAATACCTGATATCTCATGGAATCTCAGTTTTTTCAAGGGAAGAAGACCATAACACATGGGTGGAAAAAAGATAGAAAATGGAAAAAGAAAAAAAAAGTAAAACAGTATATGGGAAATAAAATAAACATACAATAAACACACAGATATATCCCAGCAGTAGGAAGTGCTACTGGAAACCAAAATGTAGCTGTGGCTAGTCAAATAGAGATAGATTACAAAAGATATATTTGGCCAAGACCTCTTTTTAAGGCAAAGATTCTTCAATGAACAAAATGGCGAGTAGTCCTATAAACAAAACAAAAAATCAAAACATGTTATTTGGTATGGCAAAAGGTTAGGAGTGCTTGCAGTTACTCTGGTGTATGGCAGGTCAGTTCCCTGCACTCACAGCAGACAGCTTGTGATTGCCAGTGACTCTAACTAAAGAGGATCTAATACTATCTTCTGTCTACACTATCTTCTGTCTACCCGCCACCCCTCTGTCTCTGACTCTCTGTCTCTCTCTGTTTCTCTCTGTCTCTCTGTCTCTCTCTGTCTCTCTCTCTCTCTCACACACACACACACACACACACACACACACACACACACACACTTGCACTCACACAGAGAGAGAGAGACAGAGAGACAGAGACAGAGAAATACACATCTTTAAAAATGTTAAAAATGTATCAAGAACAGATATATTCTGAGTTGAACACTTGCAAATATATTGGTTAGACAGGTTTCCGGTCATATTAAGGCTAAAGACCATACCAATCATCTAGTTTTATTCTGAGAACAAAGAAGCAATTGTGTGAAATACTCTAGTATCTCCTCTGACAATGAATTAATTGTAGATTATGCCAAGCTAACAGGGAGACCCAGATGACATCAGATGTCTCTCACACCCAAATCTCAATCTCTGATCAACGAAGCACAACCCTTCATTTATTTTCAAAGAAATGGTTTTAATGCACCTTATTTAGCTTCAACTTTATATTTAGAACATTAACTTGCAAATACATTAATTATGTATTTATTGTATTTCATTGCATTATAGACAAAAAACATTTAACCAAGCAATGTATCTCCAACCCATGAGAAATATATTAGCTTGTATTTTTCATTTTATAACTCGCAACTGTGAGGAGATTCTGCATAGCAAAATATTTCCTAAAACATAAATTGTTTAATTTCATATTTTGTCATTTGAGTATTATTGACTACATTTGGGATAAAAGTCTCCCCTGCAATCATAGTAGCACATGTAATTATATCATTGTACTGAGACTAACATTAATAGAGCTGAAACGTTAGGTTCACTGTCTCTAGAGAATATGACTGCACTCTTCTTCAGCTCAGAGCTTGTATGATACATAGCAATTTTAAAATCAATTTGATTCACACTTTGTTGTTGGGTAAACCAGCTCTTTGTTTTTTTGTCTTCTGATGATACACATAGTTCAGGTGTAATGGTTACAACACAAGAAATAATGAAGAATAATGGAAGTGCACTGCATTCTTCAAAGGTATCAAACTCCTGAAGGGGAAAAAAACCCAACCAAGCAAAACATAAAACCTTCCTTTGAAAATTGCTGGTTTTCTCCCCTTCCCCCTTTAGAAAAGAGCATAGAATCAAAGTCAAAGTGAACCTCATTCTAGACACCTACTTTTAAATTCATGCTCATTACATTTTTCATAACTAAGCTCTACATTGTTTCAAATACTCCCATTCTTATTAAGTATTTCTTCCATCTAGCATATGATTAAACAGTAGTCTTAGCCATGTTTCAAAGTAACCAACAAATTAGCCATTTAATGTAGAAGGTATATATGCATATAAAATTGAAGGCAGTATATGCATATAGAAGTTGAGACCACAATAATCATATCTTCATTACCTAATGCAACTTTATTGAATTAAAAATATCCTGTCTTACTTTTAAACAATGTTTTTTTCCTGTTAATAGAGATTTTTCTCGTTGATAGGAATGTGTCATCACAGTGAGGGTGGAATAGTTGATTGCAAATATTTGATATTAGCTAATTACTGTAGCCAAAGACCTGCAGTCACCGAAAGCTCTTTTCAGGACACATAACAACTTAAGAGCTTCTGCCATAGCTTACTTTTAGTTAGTCTTTCCCCTTTTCATTTGTGTAGCTGTAACTCAGGGCCTTGCACATGCTAAAGAACTCTAATAGACACTAAGGTATACACTACGTGTACATAACTTTAAGAATCAGATGTCCTTAAACTATTTCAGCATATGACCAATAATATTCACCACCAGGAAAGTGTGTTGTTGTTGTAGTCATCAGTGGTTTTTTTTGTCTGAGTTTCTACAGCAAATTTAAAAAATGGATATTAAAAATCACCTTAGATTAGAACATTCAAAAATCTAAGTTTCATTTTCACATTCTCAAAGCACTCAGTACAATACAGCAGATAGAAAGAAACAGAGTGGCACAAGCTTCCTACAGATGAGACTCTATTAGTTTTATCCCTTGCTAAACAGCAGCAAAGAGATAATCTCAATATTGAATGCTCCACTGCAAGTGCCTCTTATTCTAAATTCCTGTGGTAATGACCTCCTCTGCTCAATACAAGTTTCACATGATCAAATTATCATCAGCTCCTGATTTATACATTTTATGCCCCAGCCCCAACTGGTTTTGAAAAGATGCCTCATATTTAATGAATAATATGCTGAGAAAAATTCTAGTTTTATTTGTAAATGGGAAGTCGTGCTCTTAGCTTTCAGGTTTTAGCTAAAATCTATAAACAGAAATAGCATTGCAATTTTCATATATCTCCCTAGAAATTTTCTAGTGTGATGCATGTGAAAATGTTTACAGTTTCCCTTTTCTCATCTCTCATAAAACTCATTGTTACAAATGAAAATATCTTTCCACCAAACATTTTCGATTCAACATAAACTCACATTTCAAACAATGATTTAAACTAATTCTAAGACCAGGCTATTAGCATCAAAGGATATTGGTAGTTAGATGAACTACTGCAGATGCTAACAATATTCTTTGTGTTTAAAGCAGTTTCTGTAAAACAGTCCTTAGGAAATATGGAGTGCTTATTCTATAACTTTACCTCCTCACAAACTGCTGACCCCCACAATGCCATAAGAGGGGGACACAGAAAATCACTCAGAATAAATGCATTATGTTAGCTTGATATGTGTTTCCTTCTATCTTTAAAGGAGCAGTGTGATGCAATGAAATATTAAATTAGAAAAAAAAACCCTTATTTGAAATTCAAGTTTGAAGGAAGAAATTGAGGTATGAATAAGCGTGCTATAATGAGGAGAGCCTGTATATGGACTATTAATATTCAAATACAGTTGGAGATGGAGAGATGGGATTCATGAAAGCTTACCCAGCATATAATATTTGTTATCTTCAGTTTCAATGAAGAAAAGGATAGAGAGGGGTACATATGACCTTATTTAATTTCTTTGTACTTCAGACATCTTTTATTAAAAGTTGCGATTGAGCACATGTGCACTTACTCATATGTTAAATGGGAATAGAACATTATTTGGAGTTACACCGAACCCCTTCCTCACAAAGATATGCTAAAGTCATCATTACTAGTTACCTATAAAGGCCAGTATTGGGGGGATGTATGTAATCAATAAAGGTGATGTCATTAGAATGAACTGGAGTAAAAACCGGCTGATATTATCACAGGAAGAAAAATGTTATTGCACAACCAGAGAAGAAAGTATCACAATAGAGAGGAACTAGACTGCTCTAGACGGGCAGCATCAGGGGAATGGATAAGCGAGCAGAGGTATAAATACATAACAGAATTATACTCAGTTAGTAAGAAAAATGAAATTGGTAAAATGCATAAAAATACATCAACTAGGAAGTACTATATGTTAATCAATGTAACCTATACTCAGAAGGAAAAAATCACGTGTTCTACCATTTGTGGATCATAGTTTCCAGGTTATAATATTTATCTGCATATAGTAAGTGTGGGTGAGTATGGGCATAGACTATGAAATTAGAAAGAAAATTATAAGCGGCAAGAAAGGAAGAAAGCAAGGAAGGAGGGATTGAAGGAAGGAGGTGAGGAAGGAAGGAAGGCTGACTGATCCAAGACAGGATAAAACAATAGGACACATGAAACATGAAAGCTTAGACGATGTAGGAGGTAGAAAGTCATGTGATGAAGTTAGGCAAATGGCGAGAAGAGAGGAGATAAAAATCAACAAAAATAGGTTTTGTTTGAAATATTATAATGAAACGCATTAGTATGCATACCAATTGAAAAAATATTTTCAGAAGGAATATAAATTGACACAGAGGTTGATGTCATGCTCCCACATGCCCCAGAATACTGAGGAATATAGGCAACTAGAAGAAGCAACAAGAGTTATACCTCTGGAAGTTTTGGAGAGAACATGGCCTTGCCAGCCCTTGAGTATGTACTCGTAGCTTAGAAATTGTAGGAGGATATTTTCTTACTTTAATTCATTTTATATGTGCTAGGTATTTGATGACAAGAGCTTGACTATCAGAACCTCTCAAGTACAGGGCAGCTCGAATGATGCTCTAGTTAGTAGCTGAGCAAAAGACTCACTCTGCCAATCAGGTGCTATTCTGGTTATTCTGCACAGTGAGAATAATATGAACAATGTACAGTACTATGGAGTGGAATTGTTCACTAAACAAAACTCTGAGTATGGTGATATCATTATAGATGACAAAAGCAAGAAGAAGACTAGAACGTTAACAGGGGACTGATAACTTTAAAAATAAAGAGAATGAAAGATCAAAAGTTGAGAGTTTTTCAGTTGCTGATGGTTTAAGCTATGAAAATGGTATCATATGGATATGTTCAAAGTGCCACTACTATTCTGAAAATAGAAAGGTAACTTATTCAGTCTGGACAATACTAAGAGAGAGATAGGTTTGGAAGCTCAAATAATATGTAAAGCAAGAAAGAGGCAGAAGGGCACTTCACGGGAGGCAATGAAACCAATGGTATTATAGTCATATAATTTTAGAACTCAGATCTCTGTAGAAGGAGCTAGGTAGAATATACACACACTATCCACCCAGTGTATCCATTCATTTACCCACACATCTACAAAACGTATACATACATACATACATACATACATACATACATACATACAAATACAACCCTCTGAGCATAACCTTTTTAAAAATTCTATATTTAGACCATATAAAACATCATATTAGAGTCTCTCAGCTAAAAATCAAGCCTACAATACAAAATCTCTTTCCCCCTTATTAAGTTGGGCATTTGCAGTTTATCATGTCTGAAGGTTTGTTTCTGACAAACTCCTGATTTCCTCATCTATGATTTTAGAAAGCCATTAAAATAGGCATAATAAATTTGTCTCCTCCTGGCATTTTTCTGGTATTAATCTCAGTATAAAATAATTTGACTGGCTTCAGCCCCCAAATTAATCTAATAGATGGATTTATGTGTGTTTAGTAATTGTATGATCATAGGAGGCCACAAAAGCAGTTGCATGGGCAAATCTACACCGGCACATAGATTGTTTTCTTGAATCTCAGTTGCTTAATAGTCATAGAATTAAAATAGATCACTAAACAAATGAGGATCTATTTTATATTTTTACTGTCCATATTTTAAGTTTTAACAATGTTAATAGTTACATGAATTGATATTTATTAAGACTTTATCATGTAGCAGCTTTCATGCACTATGCTTAAAATCATTCGCAACAATCATTTGGTCCCCTCAATACCATCTATAGATGATCTAATATTCTATTCTTTTTGATCTGATAAGCAATTTTTAGAAATCAGCAGATTTTAAAAGGCAAAATTAGAGGTCCATATATAGTTTAAATTATGACAGTTATTATATGAGTTACTAGTATCAAACATGAGAAGGGAGGACCAAGACCAGGGGCTGATGCAGATGTAAGAGAACACATCCTCACAGTGCATTCATTTTAAATCCATGGGCTCTGACAAGACTCTCCAGGTACAAGGTCCAGATCCATCTGTATTTGTGCATGTGCTTTCTGTGACATGAGATGATTTATCTAATCCCTTCAGTCTCATTGTTCTCAACTGTCAAATAGAAAAATAAATGACATTTTATCCAGAGGGTTATTGGAGGACTCAAATAGAATATGATAGTGTACACCTGTCCCCAGTTTCATCAGCACCATTGTTATCACCACAAATGATAATCCATCAAATATTTCAACAGCAGTTTGGTAAATATAAGACAAGGGATGTTCTAAAGAGGACTCACATGATGCCTAGTTAATCGGATACGGTTATCATTACAAAAATCAAACAAACCAACAAACCAACAAAAAGCCCAAATCAGAATGCCTATTGAGAAAATCCTGGGAAATGCAACCTTCTTTAGATATGTTTTTGAGCTTTCAAAAATAATCCAACATATTTAAAGTTCTAGTGCACAATGGGGCTGTTCATCTTAATGTTTGTCTGGCACTTTCAGCTCTATAAACTCTTACTGCACTTACAGCCTGAACTTTTTAACTCGCAGCAATTGATGTTTCTTAATACATGCTCTAGGTATGCCTAATCTGGAAGGAGAGAGAAGCATTTGTCATTTCACTCCTAATCCATCAGTAAGTCAGATTCAAACAGCCAATCACGCAAATGAGAAGAACAGAAGTGGAAGATAAGCCTTTTAGAGATGAGGAAGCAGTACTTAGAAACGGGTGCTGTTTTACTGATTATAGGTTTAGACTGAAAAATGTCTGCAGTGGATGATCTCAATTCAGAAAAACAAATCAGTGTAGAACAAAAAAATCTAAGGAAAGAAAGTCGAAATACAGTCAGCAATGCTAATATGGCTTTTAAAAAATGTGTAAAGTATTTGAATAGTTCAGGTTAAACATAATTCTAGCTGATATGAAAGAACCAGCATCTTATGTCCATAAAATATGGTCCACATGACATTGTTTGTGTAAGTAACATCAGCTGTGTCCTTGCAAGAGTTACCTTTGGATTTAAACATTCTTGATGCTTTAAATTATGTTGTTACATTTTTTTTTACTCAGTTGTAATTAGATAATTTGATCTTAAAATGTGTCTTCTTTGCAGAAACATTTCAAATCTTTAGCAAAACTCCTGAAGTATGTGATATATTTGAGTATTGTTCAAACACGTAGACATACTTTTCAAATCATGTGGTATTTTATAAAGAATATATGCTTTCCCTATATAATCAAAACAGTAACAGAGTCAAGAAGTAAAATGATTTCCAAGCCACCTACTGAGATTTGTATTAGAACCATGAAGAAAATACATAGATGGACTGCAAGGTTTTATTAATGGGCTTTGAAAGAAGACATTAACTCACTTTACATTTGCAAAGTTTTCTAAGAAATTTACATAATTTTTGTGGATAGATTTTTTACAATAATTTTGTAAGTTCAGATTTATTACTAGTATATTATAGAGGAGAATGCAGTTCAAAGAATTCAAATTATGATTCTAAGTTCTGTCATGTAGTAAAATCTAAGTAAGATGTCTAAGACAGTCAACCTTAATTATATCATTCCCAGAATACAGTTTTGTACAGTAATGACATAGAACGGGATACAAACTTTACCAAAGCAGAAACATGGCACATCTCTTTCTATGAAAGAGAAAACAAGTTCTGAATGTACTTAAATAATTGCAATATTGAACAACAGAAACCCCATGTTGAATTCAAAGGAGAGAACATATGCTTTGTCAACTTGACACAACCTTGGGTCATCTGGGAAAAGGAAACCCTAAATTAATGTGTACACAAGTCTACAGTGAGATTTTCTTGATTAATCATTGATGTGGGAGGGCTCAGGCCACTATGGGAAGCAACGACCATGGACAGGTAATTCTGGGTTTTATAATAAAGCAAACTGAGCAAACCATATGGAGCAAGATAGTGAACAACCTTTCTCCGTGGTCTCTGTCTCAGTTCCTGCCTCCAGGTTCCTAGCTTCAATTGCATTCCAACTACCTTTCATGCTAGCATGTAAGCCTTAAGGTAAAATAACCCATTTATTCCACATGTTGCTTGTCCTTACGGTGTTTTGTTTTTCACACCAATAGGAAGCACAGTAGGACATAATTTATGAAGCTGGTTAGTTCTAAATCAAAGAATCCAGAAACATAACAGCATTTCGATAATCTAGAGGGGAATTCTGTGACTTCCTTTCACTCTAAGATATCCCATTCACAAATAAGGCAGATACTGTAATCTGGGAAGGATAATTCATATCAGATGGGGTGTATAAGAATAGGAAACAACAACAAAAAATGCATGGCTAGCAAGTCCAAGCTGGACAGCCTTATTCTGGCAATAATCAATATTCTCACAAGGAGTGGTGAGAAACGGTCATTTTGTTAAGTGTCCTCAATTATAAAATTAAGAGTATTTACTTCACCACAGAAATGGTATGTAAATAAGCCAGTTAAAATTGCAAAATGTCTGGGAAATATAAGGTGCTGTTAGAGTGGTCAGTCCCATTATTATTCAAATTAATATCAAATCTCACCTGCTCCACAGAGCTATAGAAATGTAAAATAGACTCATTACATTTTCTTCTATTTTCTCCTTCTAATCTTCAAGATCTAGATCCTCTTTAAGTTTTTATTCAAATGACTTAAAGACCTGAAAGAGGAACAGAGATGTTTGGATTGACCAAACACAGACACAAACTTCAAAGTCACCATCAAAGATTGAGATATGATGGCGATTTCTACATTTTACATGAAAAGAAGGGTTTACTTTAAAAAATGCATCCCATTGTCTCCTAACTTTTATAAAAACACAGGGGACTAAGGGAAGTATGCCACTTTCATTTCACATGACAAAATTTCTTTAACAGATTATACCAAAAGATATGAAATATGAAAGTAAGTGCTCAATTGAGTCCCAAGATGTTAATTGTGTGTGGTGCAGAGCATTGAGCCTAGAATGGTAGGTGTGTTAGGGAAGAACTCTCCCACTGAGCTAAGACCTCAGCCCACAGTATTAAAGTTAATGAAAGAACTGCTGTTGGGAGAAGCTACACAATGTTCCCCAGTCATACAGTAGAGACAAGACTCAAATTCCTCCAGTCAGATTTCTAGAATAAGGTATGAGCAAATGATATCTACCATTCTATCATATCAACACCTATCTTAGCCTTCTAAGTATTGTTTACAGTAAAATAGTTAAGGGAAATATCTTTTATGATAGCTGTGATGTTTTATCTGCTTTAAAATTAGAATTTAAGGTCAATCACACTAATAAAAAAACTGCCAGAAATATTGACAGATGTTAAAAACAATAGTAGAAACAGAACCTAGAATTTGTAATCTTCTGATTTTCCTCCTCTATGGGAAGCAGAGCTGAATGGTTCTTTAAAACTGTATTCATGTTGGTACCCAAATAGAGAGATGAATCAAAATATAATAGAAACAACTGGAAAAGAAGATGCAAAAAGAAGGATACAAAATGAAAGAATAGAAAAATGCATGCCACCTGAGGTCTATTGTGAGCTTCATTTCATATTGCTTGAATCTATTTAAAAGATTAAACAGTTAAAGCCCATGAAGTACTGGAGAGGGATGGAGATTACAGATATCCAAGAGGAATGAGGATTACAGACATACTAGCATTTGACTCTTGTTTACTTTATAATGCAAAGGAAAGAAAAACACCAAGCAGTTCTCTTATGATTTGTGTGTGCTTTCCATTGAAACCTTACAGATCTACGCTATAAATTTCCATTTCTCTCATGCCCAAACATGGAGATACTTGCCTATGAAATTCGCACACCACATGTCTTCCTCCCTGTGCTGCTGATGGGGGTGGATAATGTTGTTACTCAAATTATTAGAATGATCTTCTACTCAAAAATAAAAATGAAAGGCCTAAAATCTGATGCTGAAGTCTCAAAGTCCCTATACGCATAGATGAATATCTTAAGACCTGAAGTCTTATTAGGTGGCAAGATAATCTTAACGAGCTACATGAAGGGTTATGGGAAGGCTCTTTGAGCATAACAATAATAAACTGAGCACCTGTCACAATATCTAGCATATAATCTGCTCTCCAAAATTGTTACAATAAAAGTTAAGAAGAAAATAAGCAAGAAGCAAGCAGAGCAGAGATTGCTACCTGCCATCATGAGGATCCGACACTATTGTCCCCTTTTCCAGCACACTAAGCTAGACTATAGAGCCAAGCCTCTGTCGCATGTCCAAAAAAAATTACGTTTGAATTTAACCATTTTGCATTCGTTCAAACATGGTGTGTCACATTCAAATATCCAAATGTGTCCCCCAAGCATTCATGAGTTGCTCTGGGTTGTTTTCTCATTCTAATGAATGCAGTGATGCTGTCACCCTGTCATCCTGGAATGGAATGTTGAGACAGAAACCTCCTCTACTTGAACACACAAATAACTGCAGATGTAAGGACAAGCTCTCTTGCTCTCCCTTAGTGCTGACATACACAAGGAGGTCTACAATTTTCATAGATAAAATTGTAGTCACTTGTGGTGGTACCTGTGGGTAGGATATGATGAAGACACGGAAGGATCATGAGAAACATGATCCTGAGAAACAAGATCTTGAACTAATGGCCCTATTTACTTTATCAAGATACTCTAAAATGAACACCATTGATGTATACTAAATTCAATTCCTAATTATGTTGTAGTACTCAGATTTTCTTTTACCCATATTCCAAATACCCAGATGTAGAGAAAACTCAGCTGTGACACAGGAATGGGACTTATATTTTATGAAGCTATTCTTTATTTGGATATTTTAATTTAAATACTTGCCTATGTTTGCGCGCGCGCATGTGTGTGTGTGTGTGTGTGTGTGTGTGACATGATTTAGTGCCCACAGAGGCCAGAGAGGAACATGGATCCTAAGGAACTTGGATTATAGGACATCTAGCATGGATGAGTCAGATGACATGGATGCTGAGAATAGAATGTAGGTCCTCTACAACATCAGTACTGGCTTTTAAGTGAAGAACAATCTCTCCCGGCCCTCCTTGCTTTCTTGTCTCCTCACCTTTCCTTTGCCCTTCCTTCCTTCCTTCCTTCCTTCCTTCCTTCCTTCCTTCCTTCCTTCCTTCCTTCCTTCCTTCCTTTTTCTTTCTTTCTTTCTTTAAGACAGGATCGCATGTAGCCCAGGCTATCCTCAAACTCTTCTATGTATTCAAAGATAGCTTAGGACCTTCTGCTTTTCCCTCAAAAATTGTGGGATTAGAGGAAAACGCCAGCACATTTAACTTATGCTCTTCTGGGGACAGCACCCAGAACGTCACGGATGCTAGGCAAGCACTATACAAACCCAGTTATATCCCCAGCCTGCCTATTCTTAAGGAAAATGAAACTTTAATTTTGGCATTCTATTTGCCTCTAGAAAATATTTTATGAGAACATAAATATTTCAGGCAGCTTCAGTTTTATTGAACCTTTCTCTAGGGAAACTTTTGTTTTTATTTTTGAAAAACTCATATCTAAAATTAAAGTGTTGGTGTACAAAGACGATGAAGCTTGTCTGACCTTTCCAGTGAGGTATTACACACCCCAACACAAAATCATTCACAGAGTACAAAAGTGTAACAGCCTTTGGTGACTTAGCAATGCGTGTGAGAGAGAAGGAGATAAAAAGTTAGCTTGCAGGTATAGGCAGTATTCTGCAAATACTATGTGTAATGAAGCCCTGCTCTTGATAGTATCCATATTAAAAACAGTGATTTATAGAACATGCTTATCATTAAGAGGCTACACTAGAAACTCTACCCCCCTCCGTACCTTCATGTTATTGCATAATAACTGGACTAATATGGCTGGAAAGTTATTTTCTTTGTGTTAACTCAGCTCATACTTAGGATTTACCATATCTACACAATGATAGATAATGAGTGAATGTGTGCTGATCACACACTGAAGAAGAACCAGGAGAGCTGGCATCACAACCGGAAGTAGCAGAACATAATACATGGTAAAAAAAAATGATTAACATAAATTCCTGGGACTACCCAGAAAACTAAGTACAAAGCAGATTAAACTTGATAAGTGACAAATGAGACTACTCAGAGTAGAAAGTACTGAAAGAGAGAGGTGTACACTGACCCTCGGAGTCATGTAGCATAGCTTGGCCTTGGCCTGTCATTAGAGGGACAGAATCATGAACCTTTGATCACTTTGCCTCCAGCTCTAGAGTGTTGGGATTACAGGCTTGTACCTCAGGTCAGGGTTTTATACAGTGCTGGAGACTGACCCAGGTTCTCCTGAAAACCCTTTTTGTTTTTATGTCAGACATTGACAGATGATTCACAAACATTTAAAAGCCCACTTCAAACATGACTGTATCTCTGAATCCTTCACTGATTCTCATACTATACCTATCCCAAGGGAAATAATTCCAATAAACCTTAATTCGTAAAAAAAAAAAAAAAAAATAACACCAGCTTCATAGCCAATGATTACTGTATACTTACTAGAAAAATCAAGTAAGAATAATTTGATCTGAATTGTTAGAGGGAAAATACATCCCAACAGATTGTTTTCTGCTTAATCCTTGAATTACTGAAATGTTGAAATGAATAGAGTAGGTCTACAACAAAGTCCTGCACTAAGTACCTTTTTTTTCCAGCAATTATCACACTACTGTCACAGGATAACAGGAAAGTGGAATTGATTTTATTTGTTTCCATTCATTTGTAAAAGGAAGTGATTATCTTTCTATAAAGTAGCGGTGAACCTCTGATGATTCAATAAATGGCAAAGTAAGAAACAAAGGAAAGCGTGCCATATATTATACGGAAAGACAACAGCCATGGGTTTGTAGAATGAATTATTTATATTTTTCCTTGTCTTTCTTCAACTGATGTGTGTCAGGCTGGTATAAAGGGGGTGAACCTAACATCTGGACCAAAATGAAAGCATTTAACATTATCAAGCAGTTCAGAGCCAGGGATGATTTATCCTGCTATTCTTAGATTTTCATCATGTGTCTTTTCACTTTATGAAATGTGGACAGGCACATAAACCTGGTGACACTTCCTGATATAAAAACATGATTGAAGCATGATAAAGAAGAAAGAAGAGGAGAGTCATATAAGTCTGGAGATGTTTAGAACAGGGCATGCTCCTAAGAAGATGAGTTGAATTCTCTGCCAGCCACTGTGCCTTTGAGAAATTGTCAGGGGCTTTGTGTTCCAGCAATCATCTGCCTTCAGCCTCTTTAGAAAGTGCCGAGTAGGACACATAACTTAACTGATATAAAACCGAGGCCATCGTATTCTTGAGTATTGAAAGACCCTGGGAAGAGTAAGGCCACTGTAATATCCTTTCAATCTTCAAAAGATTTCACCTCCCACAGTTTTAGAAGAAGAGGAACCAAAGAAACTGAAGAAAAAGAAGGAAGGAAGGAAAGAAGGAAGGAAGGATGGAAATTTTGGAAAAGAGGAAAAAAGGAAGGAAGAAAAGAAAAAATGTAGGACAGAAAACATAAAAGGGGGAAATAATAGCTTAACTGAAATGTAGTAGGAAGATAGAAAATGATTGCTATTTTGGCTAGGCTTAAATTTGTTTGATGATCTCTTCTGTAATGCATACTCTGAGTAAGACAAAAACAAATGTCATAGAAAGTATCTGTAGGTATCAAATTCTATTTCTTTTTTTTTTTGTTTTTTGTTTTTCATGATTCTCTGTCATTCTTTTTTTTTTTTCCTCCTTTTTTATTTTTGATACTTTATATACATTTCCAATGTTTCCCCTTTTCTGAGTCTCCTCTTTGTATACCCCCCATCCCCTCCCCAACCCGCCTCTAGGAGGGAATTCCACC
>CM052700.1:38744093-38774266 GCA_028551405.1 Uromys caudimaculatus
CTGGGTTTTTTGTTGTTCCAAATTAATTTGAGAATTGCTTGTTCTAAGTCTATGAAGAATTGAGTTGGAATTTTAATGGGGATTGCATTGAATTTGTAGATTGCTTTTGGCAGGATGGCCATTTTTTACCAAAGAATACACATCTATGGACCCATGGTTTGGACCACATATGTGGCAGAGGATGACCTCGATGGCCATCAGGAAGAGAGGAGAGGCCCTTGGGCTTGAGGATGTTAAAGGCCCCAGTAAAGGGGAATGTCAAGGCGGGAATATGGGGATGGGTGGGTGGGTGGGTGGGAGGTGGAATTCCCTCATAGAGGCGGGGATGCAGAGGGGTTAGGGGGTTTCCAAAGGAGAGACTCAGAAAAGGGGAAGCATTGGAAATGTAAATAAAGTATCAAAAAAAAGAAAGAAAGAAAGAAAGAAAGAAAGAAAGAAAGAAAGAAAGAAAGAAAGAAAGAAAGAAAGAAAGAAAGAAAGAAAGAAACTGCTAAGGCTACTGCCATGTACTAAAAATTATGAACTATATATGGTGGGATTTTAGGTAGAAATTTTATCTTATAAGACATTGAACTTGTTATTTTTTTCTCTCACAATTAGAGTATATAACTTCTGTGATAATAACGCAGCTCTTATTCCAAAAAAGTTGCATGAAAACACTTAAATTCTCAGTTTGAAATGAGTACTAAAGGCATAAACAAACAAAACCAAGATCAGAGAAAGACTTGATGATACTGTGTATGTAGATTATACTTGATGATACTTGGAGATTATAGAGAAACTATTAATTCAGGAGTTAATAGTTTTAGAAGAAAATAGAAATAAATTTAAAAATGAGTAAACTAAAAAAATGTGGAAAAAAAAATAATACAAAATCACCCTGATTTTCTGCTCACATTCTTGTCTTTGGAAGTGCCTGAAGCAAAGGCATTGTATTTTGCCATTTCAGCTCTTTGGAACCCTCTTCTTGTGTAGACTCTCTTGTTAGGTCCACAATGTATTCTATGCTCCAAATAGTACTGGTCGTATCCCAATACACAAAAATAATCTAGTCCTCTGGTATATCACTGTATATTTACTATTAAATCTTTATTCTGCAAGGTCTATGTTTAAGGTTGAATTTTACAGCACTTGGTATTTGGTAGGAACTCTAAAAGAATGGACTAGAAAGTGAGAAAATGGGGATGAAAAAATCCAATGTGTGTGTATGTGTGTGTGTGTGTGTGTGTGTGCGTGTGTGTGTGTGTGTGTACATTGTTTAAGTACAGAACGTATTAGTAGTTTGGGCATAACTCAAGTATAATGTAGAAATAATTTGTTATAAATCATACTACTAAATCTCATTAAGTTTTAAATAGCATCTGTCAGGAGCCTGTGTTGTCTGTAAGACATCAGTTTCACAGAGGAGTAAATAGTACAGTTTTTGATCCTATATATTACATTATTCATTATGATTGTCTAACAACTATGCTCAATTCTGCTCAACTACAATTAACCTACCTATAAAAATTCTAGCAACTCTATCTGTAAATTCACATCTAGTTAATTAAATGGTGCAGACCAGATTGATATATCAGTGTGGAATCAGGTCTCCCAAAGACACTATTTCATTATATCAGGGTTGTCATGGGTGATTAAAATCTGCAAATATATTTCTGTAATTCATTTGGAAGATGATTATTTTACTGTGACAAGGAAAAGAGGCCCAGAATATCAAATGATTCGATACAAATGTGACAATTACAAATCTGAGTCCACCCATGGTGCTTCACTCTAAACAGGGAGAAGTTCCATTTTTAGAGACTTAAGCTATTGTAAAATATCATACAATTTTACATGTATTTCATATGATAAATATTTTCTTTCTTTATTTGTTTTAATTTTGTGTGTGTGTGTGTGTGCATATCAGTTTGTGTGTAGGTATATGTATGTGAAGAGGCTAGAGGTCACCTCATGTGTTGTTTCTAATTTTCTGTGTTTTTATTTTTGTTGCTGTTGTTGATTTCTTTTTTGATTTGAAACTAGGTCTTTCACTGGCCTTGAGATCACCAAATACACTACACTTGCTAACAGTGAGCTCTATGAATCCAGTCCTAGGATTCTGAACACCGAATTGTTCACATAGAGTATACAGATTGAAAGCAGGTATTCCAGCTTTTGCAGAAAGCATCTTACTGTCATGTGATGATACAATTTTATGAAAATATCATTTTTGTTATAAGAGACTGGATTTTTTTCTGGACCTCACATACAAGTTAATAATATACCTTAAATTTACTAAAAAAATAAAGAATGATATTCTGCTGTTAACTATTTGTTTAGCACATATTTTTAAGAACAATGTAACTATCAACTTCAGATTTTCTACATAATTAGCTTTTACAATATAAACTAATACACTGTTATAATCTCAAACGATATTCCTTTTCATGACCTTATTCCAGAGAGAAATACTTATGTGCATATATATGTTATGATAATCATTTGTTGAAAGCAGGAAACAGGTAGAAAATGGCATTATACAACAAGTATCCACTACAAATATTAGAGACAATATACAGATATTGCCTAAGCAATGTATTTGCAGTGTTTTGGCATGAGTTGGGTTAAATAGCTTAATCCCTTATAAAACTCCATTAAACATTTCATCAGGATATACCTCATTCCTTCACACATGTGATTCTTTCTATGCTGTTTAATAAATATGAACAAAATCTTGTTAGGGACAGCATTTCCAGAAAGCAATAGAGACCATCAGACATCATGGAGAGGTAGACACACATAAAACATACTACAGAGAAGTCAAGAACTACAAGCTGCAGAAAGAGTGAAGACTTGGGGAGAGGTGAGAATTCAAACTTGGGCTTGCTCTTGACTAAATAAATAAAAAAGAAAATACTTTTACCTCCTTATTGTGAAACTAACAAGTTTAGTTGCCTCTGAACTTGTTTTTAATCCTAAAGCAGATACATCTATGGCACTTTCTCCCCTGTACTTTAGGTTTATGAGACAACGGTTTTGAACTCATGTTCCTCTTGTCTCAGACTAACAAGTGGTAAAATGACAGGCATGTGTCACCTCATGAAGCTCCTACATTCTTTCTCTATCCATCATATATTTCAGATCTTATAAAAGGAACCTTGTTCCTTGGGGCAATTCCATTCAGAGTTACAAAATTGCTCTTCCTTACATAGAACCCATAAGTTGGCATCAGGAGCAACAACACATCCACATGATGAAAATGGATCGGTCCTGCTATTATGTTCCATTAACTCACAGAGCAGGAGTGACAATGTGGGAATATTAAATAGTGTATCACTTAGAATTATTTTTAATTAGCTGTAGGAAGCATGTTTTTCTTATTTTTCCCCTCAGCAAATTTATATTGTAAGCTGTTCAGTTGTAATTACTATTAAAACTTAATGTCAGCTACCCAGAAATAATCTAGGTACAAGGGGTATGACAGACAAATGATTATTTTATGATCACTTTTTCCTATAGACATTCAATGTCTCAAGAAATGTTTTAAGGGGGAATACTTGCTGAACAATTACAATGCTGAGCATTTAAGTTCCTCTGAGTATGCCATCATTTCATCCTCATTATACTGTGAATTATAATATATTATATTATCATGTATATATTATCTCTATCTATCTATATATATGTGTATATATATACATATATATACACACACACATATATATATACATATATAAATATATATATACTATTATATTACAATGTGGATTGTAAGTATAAAATTTGAGATGCAAATGACAAACAACCATGTCCCAAATCACAGAAATAACAAAGATATACTATTATTCAAATTGCTAAGTGGATAATGGTGTCTATCTCAAGTAGATAGAAATGAGATACTGTTATTTATTTTGTCAAGCCTACCAAAAATAAGGGAGTTAGAAACACCTAAAAATCAGTTTTGGTCAGAGAAGCTTCTCTTTTACATTGGAGAACAGTCAATAGAGAGATGATCCTGATGTAAATGTTGAGAGAAAGGGCTGATTGCTCAGTCCTAAATAGGAAATCTGTATCACCCAAGTAGGACAAATACCACTAAGAAGTATGGAACAGTAAAGAAGAAGAGTGGAAAGAAAGTAAGGGCTGAAGGATGCGCAGATATACTATGAAACACTGTCATCTCGTTATGATATAGCTAATACACAAAGAATATTCAGCATAAGAGGGAACCTGCATAAAAGCTGCACATTTCAAGTCAGACATAATTTCTCCACTGTTGGCCTAAAGATCTCCAGGCCCTACTCCTTACTAAAGAACTTCTGGTAATTGATAGCTGTGATGAGAAAGAGAATCAATAGCTCTTTTGAAGACATGGCCAATGGTAGAATAGCCATGTTCTGGTGGATGGCTCCATAGTCATGCATAGACAGGCAGCAGTAAGTGGATCTAGTGGATTATATAAGAAAATGAAATAGTGGCTATGTGCTTGTTGAGAGGAATATGGAGTACTAGAGGGCAGGTAGGAAGTTGATATGATATGCCATTGTGTATATGCATAAAATTTTCTTAAATAAAGAAAAAACTAAAATATCTATTTATACAAATTCATGTACGTGTTGAGTTCAAAAAAGAGAGAAGGAATGAATGAACAAAAGAAAAAAAGAAAGAAGGAAAGAGAGAGAGAAAGAAAGACAGAGACAGACAGACAGACTGAGGATGCTCAGTTGGCTCCTGGATGAAGAGGACATGAAAGTGATTGATGATGTGAAGGAAAGACACCCTCAGTCCAAACGCTTGATTGTTCACTGGAGATGGGTAGTGCCATTCTCTCCTGTCATTCAGGCGTGAAGGATGCAGTGGAAGATTACTGGCAGGTCTAAAAGCTTGATTTTTCTAATACACTTCATTCTAGACAGGCATGGGGTAATCCTAGTACTTAGGAAACTGAGCAGGAAGATCAAGAGTTTGAGTCTGGGGCTGGAGAGATGGCTCAGTGATTAAGAGCACTGACTGTTCTTCCAGAGGTCCTGAGTTCAATTCCCAGCAATCACATGGTGGCTCACAACCATCTGTAATGGGGTCTGATGCCTTCTTCTGGTGTGTCTGAAGACAGCTACAGTGTACTCATATACATTAAATAAATAAATCTTTAAAAAAAGAAAAAAAAAGAAAGAAAGAAAGAAAGAAAGAAAGGAAGGAAGGAAGGAAGGAAGGAAGGAAGGAAGGAAGGAAGGAAGGAAGGAAGGAAGGAAGAAAAGAATTAGAAAGGAACTTGTGGTAGCCAATATACCCACATTTGTGCAGCTAGAAGTTGTATGGAACAAACAGTTGTTTCTAATACATTGATTATGCTACATAATAAGTTTGTAAATCAAATATTCTGAGTAGAATTAATATTTTTGGAACATAAAAGACAATGGCAGTGGCCTTTAAAAAAAAACTCAGGTGAAATATGATATATTATAGAATGTATTCTTAAAGAAATATAAGGCATATCACAGTATTTTAAATCTAAGGATGATAAAGCATGATGGGAAATACACCCAGGATTAAGAAGATGATAGAGATTTATAGCAGTTAATCAAAGCTAAATTACACATCACAGGATCATATAATTGGAATCAGACACTGTTTATTTTAGTGCCAAGTAAGGACATAGCCTGCTCACTGGAAAGGCCCTTAATAAATCTGAGTTTTATTCTCATCGGTCTCCTTTAGCCCGAGCTACTCATCTTATTGCTGAATATATACACCCTGCTGTCAAAAATTTAGTATCAATCAACAATCTCTTTGCAGCCTGGTCTTGCTTTGCAAAACCTTGGCTAAAACACAGATAAATCTGTCTTTCTGTGTATATGTTTATGCTCACAATACCTGTGTGAACTAAAAAACAGACAGAGACTGTGAATTAAGGCTATGCACACAATAACTCCTACTAACATGAACAAAGGAACTTGGAATCACTGTAGTAAATACCAGTCCCAGCAGGTGGTAGAATCAACAGAATTATGTTTTTAATTCAAATCTGTTCCAAGCTAGGTTGTCTTTAAGCAAAGAGCCTGACTCAACAGAAATTCATTTTGCTTAAGGCTTAAGCAGAAAATTAGAGTGTTATGCTCTTCTCCTCCATTCTGCAAAAAACCTAGTGATTCTAGCATCAAAATTAGTTTTCTCTGACATTGATAATTTAAATGTGCTCTCTGGACAACAGGCTATGTAGTGACTAAGGAGCTGGTTAGAAATGAACATTGCTTAACATTTTTATTGACATATTCATACTCCCTCTGGTAGAATCTGATTTTTTATCTAAATTCTCACTTGATCCATAGGAACTTGGAGTTGTTAAGCCCTTGTTTATGTAGCAAGTTATGCTAATAAACACATACTATGAAAATTTATTAGCATTAATCTGTGCAGTTTCCTCTTTAACAGTAAGCAATAGATATTGAAAAATATCAGTGGTGTTGGGATGGATCATCCGTTGAAAGCGATAGATGCTCTTGAAGAGGGCCCAAGGTTAGTTATGACCCAAGGTTAGTTACCACTGTTCACAGAGTTCCCTACAACTATCTGTAACTAGAGTTTCAGAGGATCTGAGACCTTCTTCAGAACTCTGAGGGTGTTTGAGCTTTATGTCACACAAATATATATGCTGTAAACACCGATACAGATAAAATAAGATAAACAAAATAAAATAAAATAAATCTAAAATTTTAAAACACTCAGACTTTTTAAAGAATAACATATCTTAGATTTAATAAACTCTTAGATATAGGTGAAGTGTCACAACCTCTAGTTTGCTGAGAGTACAAGTACATGACACCTAGTTGGTATCTTATTCTTTTTTGTTTGTTTGTTTTTGTTTTTGTTTTTGTTTTTCGAGACAGGGTTTCTCTGTGTAGCCCTGGCTGATCTGGAACTCACTCTGTAGACCAGGCTGGCCTCGAACTCAGAAATCCACCTGCCTCTTCCTCCTAAGTGCTGGGATTAAAGGCGAGCAGCACCACTGCCTGCAGGTATCTTATTCTTTATATAAAAAGGAGAGGACTCTGGGCCTGAGGGTGCTAGTGGTCCCAGTAAAAGGGAATGTCAAGGTGGGAATATGGGAATGGGTGGGCGGGTGGGTGGGAGGAGGAATTCCCTCTCAGAGGCGGGGAGGGGAAGGGGACACGGGGTTTCCAAAGAAAAGGGGAATCATCGGAAATGTAAATAAAAAAAAAAAAAAAAAGATGTAAACCATATTTTTGCAATAAATTCCTGACCAGAGGTATACAAAAGGTAGTAAATCTTGACTTTGAAAGTTAAAAATGTCATGCATCAAGTACATGAAAACCTCAGTACTATATTTGATCTTCCTTGGTAAGAATTATCAAGCAGGAAACAATGTAATGTACCTAAGCAGCTACTTAGGTACATTCTAAAATGTTAAAAGAACGTAGTTCACTGGTGGCATGCTTATTTTATACAGGAACCAAGAAAGGGCACCAATGATGCCATAGTTTAAATCCGAAGAGATCATTGAAAAGAAATCATTGAAGCTGGGCAGTGGTGGCGCACGCCTTTAATCCTAGCACTTGGGAGGCAGAGGCAGGCAGATTTCTGAGTTTGAGGCCAGCCTGGTCTACAGAGTGAGTTCCAGGACCCACAGGGCTACACAGAGAAACCCTGTCTCGAAAAACCAAAAAAAAAAAAAAAAAAAAAAAAAATAGATGCCTATATTAAAATTAACCACGGGATGGGATGATCCATACAACATTCTAGCCTGTTATGATGTGACTCATGTTTTGAGTCTGAGGTTATTTGAATAGAATGTTCCTTAAAATCAAGTGTTTGAACTCCTTGTCCCTGTTATTTTTACTGACTAGAGAGCTTATAGAACCTTTTAGAGGGGAAGCCTTGGGGGAGGAGGTACATCACTGGGTATGGGTATGTGTTTATAAACTCATGCCATCTGTCTGCTGTTTTTCCTACCCTCCTTTGTCTTCCCTGTAGGGACCAGGCAGCTTTACGGTTCCTGCCTACCACTATGCCATGTCTTCCTCTCCATGATAGATTGTCTATCCCTCTGGAATTCTAAGCCTAAATAAACATTTTCTTCTTTAATTTTCTTTTGGCCACGGTATTGAATTCAACAACAGAAATGTAACAGATATAGAGCTCTTGGTTCCCAGACTGAGGTGCTGTTTGGCTTAGGAGATAGGGTCTCACTTATGGAATTAGGTCACTAGTAGTAAGCCTCTGAAAATTACGCATGACTCGGGTATAAGACGTAACAACTGCTTCCTTGTCCACAGGCATATGGACAGACACTACTTCACACTCCTAATACAAGAAATAGAACTGTTCCACACGGTTCCCCATTTCCCAACCTGATGAGTTCAAGTCCCTCTGAACCCATGAGCTATAATGAACCTGTTCAGTTCTTTCCCTTCCATATTTGGTCACAACAATGCAAGAATCAATAATCCACAGATGCATTAATTATCCACAGACCTGTAAACAAGGGAATCTTACTTTCTCTTTGCACCACAAATCAACTCGACATTTTTCACAATAGAACTTTTTATTGAGATACAGAAACGAAATCATTCCTGAAGAAGGGTGCCAAAGAGTCATGTGAATACAGACTACAAAAGAGAGCAGGAAGACCACAGAGAATGTGGGAGCTGAGATAAGCGGGGAGGTGGGGGGGAAGCTAAGTAGGGATAGAGGGAAGAAAGAAGTGAGGGGAGGACAGATGGATATAAAGAGGGAAGGAGATGGTGTAGGTGGGTCCAAGCTGAGAGCAAGCAGAATCCAGAAACCCAGAATCAAAACCAGAGTACTTTAGATTTCCCCAGTATACTAACTGAGCTAGTTTATGAAGGCTTTTCCTTGTCATAATTTGGATTTCTTGACAAGCTGAGATCAGATGTATATATGACAGTATACATATGCCAGACATTCTGATAAAGACCACATAAAACTCACTATCACAATTGTGTACCTAATTGTGGGAATCACTGGATGACCTAGGCAAAATATTTTTAATTTTGTACATTTCTGTATTTTTATTCTGAAAAAACAAGCACAGTTCTAAAACCATGCCTGAATTTCAAGTTAGAAGTTGGGAGAACTTCTAACTTGTAAGACAGGCATGGTCATAAATTAGAAGTTGGGAGAAGGGGGCTGGAGTGATGGCTCAGTAGTTAAGAGCTCTTCCAGAGGTCCTGAGTTCAATTCCCAGTAACCACATGGTGGCTCACAACCATCTGTAATGGATTTCCGATGTCTTCTTCTGGTGTGTCTGAAGACAACTACAGTGTACTCATATTAATAAATTAAATAAATCTTTTTAAAAAAAAAAGAAGTTGGGAGAAATGCTGAAGCAACATGTAGGGCAGGCATACTGTGCATGATTCAAAGATGTCCCTAAGCAGTGCAGGCTTGCTGATATTATAGCCATCCCCGGCAACTTTCAATAGCTATTATAGATTCAGAGGTTGTCCAAGTGCTAACACACAGGGTTTATCCTTTGGAAGGCTATGACTCACTTACTCTCCCAGCTCCTCAATGCAGTGACACAGTGTATCCCCAAGTCACTCCCTGATGCTAACAGTCCTATTTCTATCTCGGAGCCTTTTAATTTATATAATCCCCAAATGGCTATGCCTGCTTGTCAAGTGAGATTCTCACCTCACTTGGAGCTTCTAGCTCTTTGATAAGGAAGATCAGGCTGGCAAGAAGAGCTGGCATGCCACAGAAACCCATGTAAGCAATCAACAGCTTCTTTTCATCAAAGTGCATTTTTTTTTCTACAGCCCCAGCCAAAGACCGAAGAGCATGAATGTCTCCTGCTAATATCAGGTTCTCATATAAAGGGGCTCTGTTAGCCCTCTAACAGATGAGAGTTTGGAGAGCTTCAACATCACCCCAGCAGGTGCTTTTCTTAACATCTGTTAACATTACCTCCTCTTGCACTTCATTCAGTACAAGAGCCCCAAGTTTCTGTTCAAAGGCAAGTATAGAAGCAATAATTTCCCATTCTGCCCCTAGAACACAGATTGAAGTGTCTTTGATCCCAATTCTATTGGAGAGCAACAAGAGAGACATGGAGAGGCTTATTTGAGCAAACTCAAACTCAAATTCTTAAACAATAATGTGGAGAAATGTTAGAATCTACCTTTGGGCTTGGCCATAATTGCTAAAGAAAATATGATTAAAAGAAGCTGAAAAGTGTTTGCTTAGCAATAGCACTCAACATCTGTAATTCATAAATGCCCCTATCGATTGAGGACTGCTTCAGCATTTCTTTTAAAGAGTATTATTTTAAAATGACAAATAATGATTTATTTATAGCATTATATGATATGGTGTCATGTGATCATATATCTCATCTACCATCTAAAATGATGAAATAAAACTATCATTCTATAAATGCAGTAACACCATGTTTGGGTGGTAAGAAATTTAAAGTGAAGTTAGTTATTAGGAAGTTTACACTATGTCATTTAAAGCCACCTACTATACAATAAATCTCAAGACTCAATTAATACATCTAAAATATGTGCCCTTCAACCACCATGCCTCAATTCCTCCATTCTGATCCTATTAACTCCACTTTTTTAGACTCCCCAAGGCAGTGAGATAATGAACCATCTGCTTCTATACATGTTCACCGTGTGTTCTCTGTTACATACAATTGAATATTACCTAGTCTTTTAGTGCTGGAATTGTCACTCTTGTTCTTCCCTAAAGAGGAAAACACATTGGGGAAGTAAATTTTACTCTCTATCCACTGTATGCCAAGACTTTTATGCAACTTTGTAATGACGAACCATTTCTAAGCCTGTTTCCTCTAAGATGTAATGGCAGTCTTGGCAGGGAAGCCACCCAGGGCACATTTTACTTACAATGCTCTATGACTTTAATCTTTCCAGCTTACTCATTAAACAATTTCATATTCATGGGCGAAATAGTACTGTGCAGTTTGATACTTCTGCAGTAAGCAAAATTTAATCTAGAAAATGATTGTGATGGAGGAAAAGTTAATATCAGGACTCATCACAGCCAGCATTGCTGCAACACAGTGCTACTATGCTGTGAAGAAATTAAGGCATAAGCAGGGCCATTTTCATTCCAGGCTACGTCATATGTTGTAGAACTGTGTTACTTAGGATGAATTAGGCTCTGCTATAACAATACAGAATGTAATGGCTTCAAACATTAAAATTTGATGCTCCACAAAAATGCTGGTGCTACTTCTGCCATTCGCATTTCTTCTTTCTTTCTTTGTTTCTTTATTTCTTTCTTTGTTTCTTTCTTTCTTTCCTTCTTTTGTTTTTTAATAATATCCAGACAATTATGGATTAAATTCAATTTTTAATAATCAATTAAATATTGACAGAGGACTATACATTTCCAAGAATTTCATGAATATAGAATGAAGGAAGAGGCATTAGGCTGGTTATAGGCCCTCAGCATGTTATAGTTTTGCATGTGCCTTGAAGAAACACCTCTTGAATTTCACTCTGTTTTCTTCTTTATTTAAGTATACTTACCTTTTTTTACCTTCTGTGCATAAGCTGTGCTTTCAGCAATTACCTGCCTCTTTTGTTCAAATTATTAATGCTAGACCTGTTTGTGTGCACCCTTTGATGTTCCTTTTATTTCACTGCCATCAAGCCCTTAGTGGACGTTTTGTTTCCCTACCATTCTCTGCCCTGCAGAATGCAGGTGAAGAAGATTATTCAACAGCTGGCTCCAACCAGCAGCTCTTTAAATCCTGTTTTTTCAAACAACTAAGGTTACTTCTGGAGATACCTTACACTCTGCCTTTACCAACATGGTTAATCTTGCCATACTCTGGGACACAGCATCCACTGACTTTGAACATAGCTACAAATACAATGTTCTTGAAAATTTTTCATTTCTTTACTAAGGATCTAGTTAGCCTTCTTTGTATCTCTAATCTTTTTTTCTTTCAAAGGTAGATGAAAAGTAAAATTACCAGAATCACTTATCTAAGAGACATTCAGTCCTTGACCTTTGAGGCAAAAGCCTACCTCACCCCAAAACAGACCTTAGTAGGCAATGTAGATTAACTCTTTCTTGTCTAATCTGCAGCCTTAGAGAATCTTGAACACCCTCTCACTCTTAATCTCATCCTTTTCTGATGAAGTTGGCTGCTGTTTGCCTTCCATACTATAGCTTGAGTTTCCAGGCTGAGGCTTCTCAAATTTCTGTAGAATGTTTTGGGTTGGTAGCTTTATTGTTCTCCAGTCTTATGTTTGTTCAGCAGCACTTCATCTGAGAACTTGTTCCTCTTCTCATCTGTGTGTCTCCACTGGTCAATATTACCCAATCCTTACAGGCAAGTAAAAGCAAAGCCATGCTGGTGTTGACAGTACATTCCCAGCTCTATTCAAAAGACTAGGCAAATTCATTGACTTTAATATAATTATTCCCCTCCTTCCCACTATCTTTTTAAGTTTCTCTATTATAGACTCATTACATCATTTCTTTCTTTCCTTCCCTCCCTCCCAAACCTCCTAAATACCCCTCTCCACTCTTTTTCAAATACATGTTTATTAATTGTTCTTACATTTATGTATATTCCTAATACATAAGTACAACCTGCTCAGTCTGTATAAATTTACTTTCCTGTATGTTTTCATGCAATTTGTTATTGGCTATTGGCTATTGGCACTTGGTGGGCTTTTTCTGTGGAAAGACTGCCCTCAGATTTCCTTAGTACGTCTCTTTGATGGAGACCCCCCCACCAATCATGTGACCATGTCTGTTGTGGTTGTCTTTTCTTAAATCTTAATCTTAAAACATGAATTGATCACAATCACTATCTCTCAGTGTTATGTCAGTGAGTATTACTTCACAAGACTCATATAATTATGGCTATAGTTTTGTGGATTTCATTAATTTTATAATTTATTTATTTTATTATTTTTCAGTGCTGAAGAGCAAATCCAGGAATCTGTGAATGCTAGCCAAACAATTTACCTATGAGTACACTCTTTGGACATTTTTTATTACATTAAAGGAGAAATGGAATTACAGTGTATATTTTATGATCTATTTTATATATATGGATTAAAAGATTTGTAAAATATTCTTTTGTAATTTTGACAAGTTGCATGTATCTTAACTGAAATGTGACAAGTTAAAAATACATCTTGCTTTATTTTTCTGCATGTAGAAATCAGTGACATAAGTTTATTTTGGTAACCCATGTAAAAACCTATCATAGAGAAATCAGCAAAGATTTTATGTTAATATCACCTCTTGAGAGCTATCAAATAGCAAGTCCAATCTCATTCAACTCTAGGCTCAGTAAGATATTATTTTTATTTCCTGAAAATGGTATAGTGACATGTCTTTTGTAATAATATCACCAAAAAATTCTGTGGGAAATAATCAAATATTGAATATCAAAATTTTGAGGAGAGTATAGGATCTTTCTTAAAATATTGTCATATCTAGATTTGTGTAGTTTCGAGAATAGAGTACATCTATTTAAGGTACTATGGTTTCTTATGTTACAGATTGAAACTTTAATTTCTTTAAACCTTATTTTTAATTATGTTTCTTAAACCCTTTAACTGTCTTTGTGGCCCACCACCCACCAGAGGTAGTGGAAAAGAAAGGATACGTGGGAAGTTGACCTGCTTAGACAGGTTCTTTGAAACAACTTCTGTCTGTGTTGTCAGAAAACTGGCAGTTCAGTTCACAGGTTAGCAGGCAGTAGCAGCTCTATCCACTCACACACACACACACTTCACAGATATACCGCAGTCTAATCCAGTAGAGTCGAGTTAGCAACAGAGCTGACATGACCTTGCAGAGACCAGCCAAGCCTCAGCCTCGGCTTGGCTTGAGTCAGCAAGAGGGACCAACAGGAACACCCAAAAGGTCTTGGCTGTGCATCTCTTAGGGAAGTGAAGATCAGTGAAGATAGGAGACCCACAAGCATTGCACAGCTAGCGGTACCAGCAAGACAAGCTCTCTTTCCATCACTCCATGGAGTCCTATTTATACCCGCCAAATATCATGTGTCATCCATGTGCCTTGTTTCAGCACACATCTTGCCTCAGCATGTGTATCCAATCAGCACAAGTACAGGGAAGCAGCAAGAAATTGCAGTACACAACCAGAAGTTTATTGGTGCATTGCTGTCTATGGAGTCCCAATAAATGCAGCTCAACTACACAATATAAGTCAGACTAATACATGCATGTCGTTAGCAAAGAATCCTTTATCACATCCTTTCACGTGCTTGCCTCAACAGAACGACCTCTCTCCTGTGTCTGCTTCAGCAGAACAGTTCTTCTTGAATTTGCCTTAACTTTTCATACCTGTGCTCACTTTAACAAAATGTTCCTTCACATGTTTTCCCCAGCAAAATACCATCTAACCAACTTTCCAAAGAACCCTTATGTTTTGATGGACAGTTTGTGCCCAGTTTTTGTTGAACAACTTTTCTAATGTGGGACAACTGCTTGAAGTCAAAACAGAAGGAAAATAAGAGTTAGATATTTCTTCCTCCTTTTCTTGCCATTAGTTTATAAAGAAAGATATATTAGACAACACAGTAACTAATGCAATCAGAAAACATTTTCAGGGGCATTAGAAAGTTGATGTCCAGACCTGCTGGTTTTCAATACATGACAGACTTATCTACTGTAGATCAGCAAACACATAAAAATAGAACACAGTCCCCAAAAATTGTTGTGCAAATATTTCTCCCAAATTGCAGCATTCTCTCCTGGAGAGAGGAAAGAGCCTCCTACAATTGGTAAGGCTCAGGAAGTTCAGAGAGTTACAAAGAATCCACAAGTCCCTTTCTCAAGGTTAGCAGCAACAGCTTCAGAGACTTATCCCCAAGTCACACCAGTGAGCTGTGTAGGAAGCACAGGAGATCCAACTTTTTGAGTCATCACACACCAGGGGCATCTTTTCTTTGATGGATCTGCCTTTGAGAGCTGTGTAGGAAGCACTGGAGATCCAACTTTTTGAGTCATCACACACAAGGGTCATCTTTTCTTTGATGGATCTGCCTTTGAGTTAATTATGTTCTTGTCAATAACCCCTCATTCATGCTCCTGCAAGTAATTCTGATAAGTTCATTGGTTTCAGTAGACTCTCTTGGGTAGATTCATTATATAGTATGTCACTGGTTGCCTAACTTGGGTGAATGGTAAAAGTTATGAGACAAATGAACTAGACTTATTGCTTTACTCCTTTATTTATTGTGTTGGGTATCAAATCTAGGACCTCATGGATGCTGGGCAAGTATTATAACACTGAGCTACACCTTCAGCTACTAAGGATATTTTTTTTTTTAAAAAGACCAAAAAAAAATTATATGCTTAAATAAAACAAAACTATGTTGAAATTGTCATAAAAGAACTATAAAATCCAAGTCTGAGCAGTGCTTTTTGGTCTGTGTACTACTGGGTTAGGAGTGGTGTTCCATGCCTTTAATCCCAGTACTTGGGAATCAAAGGCAGGTGCATCTCCAAGTTTGAGACTAGACTGGTCTACAGAGCGAGTTCCAGGACAGCTGAGACTGTTATACAGTAAAACCTTGTCTCGAACCAACACCATCCCCACCTATATATATATTGATTCTTGCTATATGACTAAGAGATTGTGGTTCAGGGTATTAACATCTAAAAAAAGGTAGAGTAGACACAAACTTGAAAGACAAGATGATGGATAGGACATCTTGAATTAATACAGAGTCTTTCAATTCATAAAAGAAACTAGCAGAGCTACACAAATTGCCAAATAAAGTATATTAACTTCCTTGTTTTATAAAGTACCCCAAGTTGGAAGTCCAAAACTTTAAGGTCAATCATGAATATATAAACATTTGATCTAAACATTCATGAGATATAGTAAGTTAATAAACACACTAGCCTGGACTCTTTGCATCTTACATTATTAACAAAAGTAAAAGCACAATTATGCATTGGGTAATATATACATAGCACAGGAACAATGAAAAGAACCAATGAGCTCAGGATATGAATGAAACCAATGAGCTAAGGATATAAAACTACAAACTGTATGTGGGGTGAAATGCTACAAAAATAGACAGATAACATAGTAAAATGGTCCATAACATCCACAGATAAATGATTAAAGAACTTCACAAGAAATTAAATATAGAGAGCTACAAAAGAAATTAATGGATCCTTAATAGAATGAATATGGTTTAAATGCAAAGAAAAAACTTATGAACCATTATCTTTTCTAAAATCTAGAACACTAAGATAATGATGGAATGATTTGGACAAGTGGGAGTTTAGGATAGCCATTCAGTGGTTTCACATATAGTAAGGGCTTCCTTTATTTTCTGCTATATGTTTAGACAATTCTCGCTCTCTGTGGGACCATGACATTGTAAATTTGTAATGGTATTTGAACAAAGACTTCATGATTTAATTTCAGAAAGGAATTGTCAGGTTCAGTTCACAATCACCCAAGTTCTCTGTGAAAAGATGGAAAATTCTCTGATAATGCTTTGTTAACATGGGGATTTAATTAGATATGGTGGGCAAAAATAGATATCAACTGTATTAAGTAAGTAGCATGGAACAAAACAAACAAGCAAAAGCAAACAAAAAAACAACAATCCCTACCTGTGGTTCTGAGAGCACTTGTAGTACTTGGTAACGCAACAACCAAGACATGTTAAGGTCAATATCAGAAGAAACACTGGTGAAGAGACAATTAAGACATTGGAAGATCTGAGGTATTTACCTACCATGTAAAATGGACATGCAAAACAATAATGACATAAAATACATTAAAAAGTATTAATTATAAAATTATTGGTTCAAAATATATCTGAAATATGCACAAAATGGCAACAAAAAAGTAATGTGGGAATATCAATACTTATTTAAGGAACAGAATTTTCTAAAACTTGTAAAATGAAGATGTCCTTGCCGGGAGCCTACCCAAGCATATGTTCTCTCTGGAAAGCAGCTGTGGGGTGAAGGAGGCAGAGGGGGAAACATTGCTTTGAGAGAGTAAAGGTTTATAAATGATATTAAATCTCTTTGATTCTTCATTATTCTGGGGTCAGAAGCATATGGCTACAAAGGCATTTGTAGTTAGGGTTAGGTTTAGGGTTAGGGTTAGGATTGTTTAAGGATTTGTGCAGGGAGGGCAGTTATTAAGTAAAGGATTTATTGCTAGAACTCCTTCCTCTGGCTAGTCTTTGAGGATCCCCTCACTGATCAGGCTGATTAACTCTTTTTGAACCAGAAAAGAAAGAAGTCACATAGAAAACATATACCAGATAGAGAGAAAAATGACTACACCACTGCATTTGGATGGATGGGTGGATGGATGGATGGATGGATGGATGAATGGATGGATGGATAGATGCATGGATAGATGCATGGATAGATAGATGGATGGATGAGGCAGAGTCCCCCAAGCCAACAACCCATTGTCTTTATTTTTTTCTATGGATTTTTTTATGGACAAAGGTCTTAGAAAATTACTTCATTGATAAAACGCTACACAAAATGGGAGTTACAAATGTTCATATTAATTTCAAAGCCGTGTTTCATTCTATAAACTAATTATAAGTTCAAAGCAACAGTTTCACATGGCCTTATCTTATCATAATCCATACCTGTGACTTCATTTTAGATCTTACCTAGAATGAATATTTTTCCTTGGACACAAATTTATCCCAATCCTATTTTTCTTCAAAGTGTAATTATGAAAACTCACTGAATTTCTTATTATGCAGCCTTTACTTGCTATTATGAGGAGTGGGCACATTTTACTCTTGATTTTACTTTTGTGGGCACATTCTACTCTTGATTTTAAGTTTAACATCTTTCTAGCAAAACAACTAAAACCATCTTTTAAAACTTTCTTCAGAAAATTATTTGAATCAAATCAGGCACTCTATAAAATCATCAATTCATCAAAAAAAAAAAAACATTAATTCATGAAGTTTATCTTTCTATTGACCTGAAGGAAACCTGTTCAAATGCCCAGGGCTTATTATATTAATTTAACAATGACAGGAATGGCATATCAGCATTAAAAAACAATCCTGAGATGAAGTCTTTTTGGAACCTTGGCTCTCAGATTTCACCCATCTTAGTCCATACAAAAAGGTGGGCTACTTCCAGGAAGTTCATCTGCTAGCCTTAGCCTATCCTGTATGTCTCTTAACAATCCTCAGACTGAAATTAGAGTATCACAGGGAATATATGTGCATTTCAATGTTTCATAAAAAGGAGCATGCCTCAAATCCTACAGAGAAAATCTCAAAAGCAAAAAGGATTAAAGGGCAAATCATACATGAACACAGAAGTTTGACAAATAACACATCTCATTTCCTGTCCTAATAAAGGGTAGAATAAAGTGGAGCAATGTCATGAATGTATTGAGGAAAAATATTCTGCCATATAGTGATTCCAAACCTATCTTAACAGTATTCAAAAATAATGGTAAAACTTGCATTCAAGAATAGAAATTAAGTTAATATTAATACAACCCACTGAAATAATTACTGGAAATTTTGAACAAAACCCACTGAAACTCAAAGGAAGTTGATTATTAAAAGCAATTAAAATTAATCTCATGGGTTGGAGAGATGGCTTAGTGATCAAGAAGAGCATTAGCTGCTCTTCTAGAGGTCCTGAGTTCAATTCCAAGAAACCACATGGTGGCTCGCAACCATCTACAATGTGATCTGATGCCCTTTTCTGTCATGCACGTGCACATGCAGATAGATAATTTATTTCATATACATAAAATAATAATCTGATACATACATCGAAATACAAATGGAATTTAATCATTCACTATATTAAGTATTATAATAACAATCACTAGTTAGAAGAAAATTGAACTTAAAAGCTATTTATTGAATAATTACATAGAAGTTTGAGGAGTTGTGTAGCTAAAATTTTTTGCGTCATATTAGAAAACACTGTTTAATCTGGCTCTATTAAGATGAAATTTTGATGAAGCCTACTGTCCTAGCTAGCTTTATGTCAATTTGACACGATAGGTTTATCGGGAAAGAGGAAAACTCAATTGAGAAAATGCCTCTATAACAAACATTCAATGTAGAACATTTTCTTAATTAGTGATCAATGGCAGAAGGCCCAGTCATTGTGGGTGATACCTTCCCTGGTGGTTCTGGATCCGTTAAGGAGGCAGGCTATGCAGGCTATGGTGACCAAGCCAATAAGTAGTACTCCTCCTTGATCATCTGTGCATTAGCTTCGACCACCATGCTTTGGCTCTGTAGGATTTCCTGTCCTGGCTTCCTCTGATGATGCAGACTATGGAAGTACAAACCAAATAAACTCTTTCCTCCTCACCTTGCTTTTGGTCATAGTGTTTCGTGACAGCAAAAGGAACCCTAACTAAGACACCAACCAAAAGTAGAAATAAAGAGAAAAATCCAAAATAATACAATGTTTGTGATGGTTTCCTTAACAAGTATCCCTTATAGACTCTGGCACTTAAACATTTGGTTCCCAGTTTGTGGAGTTGTTAAGAGGTAGCTGAACCTTTGGGAGGTGAATTCTTCCTGCCAAAACTGCATAGCAGGGCTGGGTGCAGGCCTGGGGGTAGAGGAAGAGATTTGACTGTTTACATGCTGAACCCATTTCGTGCTTGCTCTCCCTGCTTTGTGTTTGTGAGCTTTCAGCTTCCCGCTGTGGCCATGAAGCTTGCTGCTTGCAGCCAGGCCTTTCAGCTTTGATGGAATCTTATCCCTCTGGAACTGTAAACCAAGATAAACTCTTTAAGTCGCTTTTGGACACGGTGTTTTATCACAGCAACAGAGAAGCCACTCACACAGTATTTTATAGAAAATTCAGTTATGCAAAAGGAAAACAAAGACAAATGGAGAAACAAAATAAAACATCAAAGAAAGAATAGTCCATATTTCACAAATTAAAGTAATAGCAACCAAATATAATTTTCTTTTTAAAAAGAATAAAAGGCTACGAAGATAAAGCTACATGCTATTGAAAGGGAACTTCCTGGAAAGAATTAAGAGATATGGCAAGCAAAATAAAATGGCAATGTCAGAGTGAGGAAAAGTTAAATAAATCAAATTCAGCACCATAATATCATATAAAATACAAGTGAGAAAAAATCTGTAGCCCAGAGAGAGGGCTCAGAAGTTGACCAGCATGATGCTCAGTCAAGCAAACCAGAATTCAGATCCAAGCATCCTGGACCTCAATGGGAAAACTTGTAACTCCAGGTCGAGAGTTCTGACACCCTCTGTTGCCTTCTTTTTGGGCACACACACATATGCATACACACTCTTACATATACACTGGTACAGACACACACACACAAACGAAATAAATCATAAAAATTAGAATTATTGAGAAATGATAAATCATGCAGTAATTAGAAAAGATCAATTCATCATATAAATAGATGGCTGATGGAACATGGCAACTTGCAAGTCAAGAGCCAGGTAAGCCCATAGTAGTGTACTACCGCAACTCTGTTTATTACTGCTTTCTTTCATTTTTAGTGCATAATTGGCATTACTTTAATTTCACTTGTATGTTGTCTCTTTCCTCCAAGGAATATCAAACTCAATCCTCCAGGGCAATTAGCTCTTTTATTACTCATGGTACCATTAATACTATCAGAGATTCTAGTATATTGGCTTCTTCAATATCACTGTAGAGGAAAATAAATGAACCCAATTCTGCTGATACTCTTTCAATGCAACATAGCATCATCTTTCCTATTATCCTTAAGGAAAACTGTACAGCAGAGAGTGGACCAAGGGATACAATCCATCCAGACATATTTTCATGATTTTGATAAACAATTTCTACACATTATTTGTAATCTTTTAATCAGCACCTCAAAATACGTATAGGCATTATTTTGCAATACTAGGACTTTTTCATCTGAATTTCTAAAAACAAAGTTATAGCATAACTGTCTTCTAAGAGGTTTCATCCAGCAGCAGACATTGGCAAATGCAGAGCCAAACACCAGGTGGATCAGGGAAGTCTTGTGGAAGAGCTGGACTACATATGAGGCAGAAGAATCACCTCGATGGCCACCAGGGAGAAAGGAGAGGACTTTGGGCCTGAGGGTGCTAGTGGCCCCGGTAAAAAGGAATGTCAAGGTGGGAATATGGGAATGGGTGGGCGGGTAGGTGGGAGGAGGAATTCCCTCACAGAGGCGGGGAGGGGGAGGGGACACGGGGTTTCCAAAGAAAAGGGGAATCATCGGAAATGTAAATAAAATATCAAAAAAAAAAAAAAGAAGTGAGCAATTTAGAAGTCAGAGCTGTTAAGGACATTACAAGAAGACCCAGAGAGTCAACTAACCTGGGACCGCAAGGGCTCACATAGCCTGGGCCACAAACCAGGGAGTGTTCAGGAGCTGGATCTACGCACCCTAAACATTTGAAGCAAATGCACAGCTTGGTCTTCATGTGGGTCCCCTAAAAGTGGAGTAGGGGCTGCCTTGATTGTAGTTTCCTGCCATTGCATCCCCTTCCCCACTGCCTAGTTGGGCCTCAGTGGGACCTGCTGGGACTAGAAGCTTCATGGAGGATCCTCTTGAGGCAGTGGGGAGAGGGATTTGTAAGGGTAGGACTAAGTGGATAGGAGGGAGGGGACTGTGATCAGGATGTAAAGTAGATCAAAAAATTTTAAAGCTCTTTACAATGTTACTGAAAGGAAAAATCATAAACAATAACATTGATAGACAAGTAAATTGTACATTATCAGGCAACGGGCTATTTTCTTATTGGCAGTAGCCTAAATTGCATTCAGTAGCAACAGAAACACAGGCTATGGGGATGTGTTTTCAGTGTTCTAACATTTCTCTCATGGTTTGTTAATGCATCTCTCAGCACAGGTAATGTTACCTCAACTAGGGAAGGCTCCACCAGCTATAAAGAGAAACACAGAGTGAATACAAATTCTGCTTCCTGTTAAATATTTCTCTGCTATATCAAAAGTCCCTCAGGGGCTGATTGAATTCATTAAGAGTGAACAGAAATTCTAGCCATTCTTTTCTTTCTGGCCAAGATGCCAATAAGAGAAAAAACCAACAGTAGATCAGTTTAACTGCCAAGAATCTAATGATATAGCCTAATATTTACAGCTGAATAACAGTAATTATAAAAGTATCAATTACACAGTGACTGGCACTACAGCAAGTATTTGGCATTCATGCTTTATAAACCTATGCAATCACTATTGCTGTTCTTACATTTTAGTTTTGGGGAAACTGAGGCTAGAAGTAGCAATTGGTAAAGTATTTGAACTATCCACATGTCTCTCTTCACTCCATCACTTATAACTTTTCTCTGAAACCACAGATCCTATCAACAGCTGGATTTGCTCTTTGGCCTTAGAGGATAGTCAGGTCAGAACACTCAGGAAGCTACTCTGCATTGATTTGAAAGAAAGAGTCTACTGACTTTATTATACATCTCCTGTACCATGATAGTTGAAGACGAAATTTGTCTACCTAGAATACACATTTCTATATCACATTACTAATATGATTTACACATCACAAAACTCACTACTCAGAGACAACTCTTTAACCTTTAGTGTATCTACAAGTTTTTATAATGATTACTACTATTGTATTCAGAATATTTTTATTAGTACCAATTAGAAACCTTGTCATAATGAAAAGCCAAGCCCTATTCAGTCCTCTTGTTGTCTAGAAACCATTAAATAACTATCTTTATAATTCTTACTTCTCGGTAAATTGAATATGCATGAAGTCATATATTAACTGACCTCTGAGTAAGGCTTTTTTACTTATAGCTTATTCAAGGTGTACCTATACTGTAACATAGTTAGCAATTCATGTAATGTTGTATTTTAATTCCTGAGATAGTTTAATGGAAGAAAAACTTATATTTACCAACCCAGGGTAAAAGAATGTAAGCCAAAAGCCTATGACTAATATCTCTCTTGCTCTTTCTCTCTCTCAAGATGGGCAAATAGTCTCAGAGACTGAGGCTATCTACTCAAATACTGGAGCACAAATTCAAAGAGAGCACTGTGAACACAAGACTAAAATGGGTTTGCATGTAGCTGATGGACACATGATAGGGACAACTACATGGTCCATTCGGGCACCGCCCCAATGATGTTTGTTTCACCACAGAAACTTAGAAGGTGTGCTAAGGATTCATAATGCATCTATCTGTGTGTCCGTGTATAATGAGGAGACTGAACTCAGGTGCTAGATGAGAACATATAAAGAACAAAATATAAAATTAGATAATCAAAGGCCAGAGCATTGAACTGGAGTGATGACTCCATCTTGCTCTCCAGAACTGTACATAAAGCAAAAAGCCATTCTAACTTCTTTTAAGATAATTAGTATTAATATGAAAGACCCTTATTTCTAAATGTTGGTGTAGTGGTTTGAATAGGAATGGCCCCCATAGACACATGTGTTTGAGTGGTTGGCCCATAGAGAATAGCACTATTAGGAGGTGTTTCCTTGTTGGAGTGGATGTGGCTTTGTTGGAGAAAGTATGTCACTTTAGAGTCAGGCTTTAAGGTCTCAGATGGCTAGGCGGGTGGAGTTCAGTCTCTCCTGCTGCCTGTGGGTCAAGATGTAGAACTTTCAGCTCTTTCTGCATCATCATGTCTGCCTGAACATTGTCGTGTTTCCCTCCATGATCATAATGGATTAAATCTCTGAAGTATAAGCTAGCCCCAATTAAATATTTTCCTTTATAAGAGTTGACATGGTCATAATGTCTATTTAGAGCAGTAGAAACCCCAAATAAGACACTTGGTAAATTTCACTGTATATGTTTTTTCATGTAAAATGATTCCTTCTAGAAATAAGCATTTTCAGAAATTAATATTTTATTTTGTTGCTAAAATCATTGTCTTATAAAACTATTGGGCAAAAGGGTGAAGAAATGCATTCCAAATACTTTTTCACAATGTAAAATACTCATGTTTTAGAACTGCCAAAATAATTTGACTATCAGAAAGTCTACCCCAAGTGTCTTCTCCAGAGAAATGGGAATGGTCTCTGTTGCAGAGTTTCAGCATTAATTTATGTAAGTTCACTAATTTAATTAACTACAACATTTATAAAAACAAGTAAAAGGAATTCAAGGCTTCATTTGGAAAGGGCTTGTTTTCTATATTTCCATAAAAACTAAGTGTACTGGCTGGTTTTCTGTCAACTTGACACAAGCTGGAATTATCAAAGAGAAAGGAGTTTCAGTTGAGAAAATGCCTACATGAGATCCAGCTGTAAGGCATTTTCTCAGTTAGTGATCAAGGTGGGAGGGCCCCTTGTGGGTGGTACCATCCCTGGGCTGGTAGTCTTGGGTTCTATAAGAAAGCCAGCTGAGCAAGCCAGGGGAAGCAAGACAGTAAGTAACATCCCTCCATGGCCTCTGCATCAGCTCCTGCTTCCTGGCCTGCTTGAGTTCCAGTCCTGACTTCCTCTGGTGATGAAAAGCAATGTGGAAGTGTAAGCCGAATAAACCCTTTCCTCCCCAACTTGCCTCTTGGTCATGATATTTGTGCAGGAATAGAAACCCGGCTAAGACACTAAGAACACTAAGGAAAATGAAATGTAGATAAGAAAACCATCCCTTGTAGGGAGCTTACCTTTCAGTGCTGTTCTGAAAGCCACATGCTGTGGAATTACTATGAATCAATAATCCCTACAATAAAAACAGAGTGCACAAGTTAACATACTGTCCAACCCGGGCTTGAACACAGTTTCCATTTATTATCCCTTCTGAAATTCTACTAGGAGGAAATGGAAATTTGATACAAGTGGTTTTAGTTTCCAGATTTCATATTCTGCTGTGTCTTAGTAACCAAATGCCTTGACCTGTCAGTTCAGGACTTCTTCAAGTAAGGGGAATGACTTTAGAAGTTGGTTATATTCTGTATTTTGAAGTATTTGGATTCAAATGAAACAATTATTGTATAACAAAGTGCATCAAACAGCTTTAAAAATAATAAAACTAAAGTGCTATAGATTTTCTATAGGGTTTTGCTTGTTTGTTTTAGGTAAATGAGTACATAAAATACTGAGACGACAAAAACAGCAAAAATCAGACTTCATTTAATTATGGCATGTCTTATCTCAAAATCTCCAAATTAAATTTCAATTGTAAAAGGTTTATCAGAAATCATTAAACTCCTGAATAACTCACTTTTTTCCTACAGCCTAAAGAGATACATCTTTATATACATGTGCTTGCTTGTATACCCTAATATAGGTTCTATCCAAAATACATCATTTCTAAATAATTGTGTTGTTTCATTAATTACAAATGATATTATACACATGACACACAATGTATATAATAAATATTATTTATAATACTATTTTCTATAAAGAATGAGCTTAGCCACTGAAAAAGATCTTTAAGCACCCAAGTGTTAAGTGTAAAAATCTCTACACTGATTAAGACCAGTAGAGGTGATCATAGCAAGTCAAACAAAACCTGTTCTTGTATCTAGTCTCTCCTAGAACCAAATCAGCTTTTGATACTTGGAAACAATTGTACAATCAGAAAGCATTTACAGGGAAATGGAAGTATAGCATAGAAAGGAACATAAATGCTTAGAGCCCACTCAAACACCCAATCATCTGACTACAGTTTAATTAGTTAGTTTACAACTTAGCTAATTGTATGTGGAGCATCAAGCATCCTTGAAATGGGGATGACATTAGCTGAAATATCCAACAAAGGGAAAAAAGAACCTGTAGAAACCATATCCAGAAGTTAGGAAGGGCCCTAGGTTAAGGGATGGGTCCACCCACCCATCTCCAAAATTTTAACCCAGAATTGCTCCTCTCTAAAGGAAATGCAGGTACAAAGAGTGGAGCAGATACTGAAGGAAAGGCCATCCAGAGACTGAACTGAGGATCCATCCCATATGCAGATACCAAACCCAGACACTATTTCTGATGCCACGTGCTTGCTGACAGAAGCCTGATATAGCTGTCTCCTGAGAAGTTTTGCAAGAGCCTGACAAATACAGATGCAGATGCTTGCAGCCAACCATGGGTCTGGGCACAGAGTCCTCAATGGAGGAGTTAGGGGAAGGACTGAAGGGGCTGAAGGGGTTTGCAATCCCATAGGATGAGTAACAATATCAACCAACCAGAACCCTCCCAGAGCTCCCAGGGACTAAACCACCAACCAAAGTGTACACATGTAGGGACCCATGGCTTCAGCTGCATATGTAGCAGAGGTTGGCCTTATCTGGCATTAATGGGAGGGGAGGCCCTTGGTCCTGTGAAGAATTGATGGATGCCCCAGTGTAGGGGAATGCTAGGGTGGTGAGGCTGGAATATATGGGTGGGTGGGAGAGCACCCTCATAGAAGCAGGGAGAGGGGGATGGGATAGGGTGTTTGTGTCGAGGACACCCTGGAAAGTGGATAGCATTTGAAATATAAATAAATAAAATAACCAATATAAATTTTAAAAGTTCCAAGATATTTAAATAGTAACTACATTGAAGTGTGTCTGTGTGTGTGTGTGTGTGTGTGTGTGTCTGTGTGTGTGCGTGTGTTTGCACATTTGGTTGTATGTGCTTGCGCGCGTGATAGACATGCATTAGATCCTCAATTGCAATATGTGTCCTTCTACAAGAAGTGCATTCTGATTTATATTTAAGTACATAGTACATTATAGTTAATTTGGATAAAAGCTATAAAAATGACATCACATAAATGCATAGGTTCTCCTAATTGTTTGCAAAAAGCCTATGTTGATGCTTGAAAAGTAGGGATCAAAGCCCTGTTCCTGACACTTTTAATATGTGCAGAGTTAACTTTTTCCTGACTCTTCCTTACGTATTTCAAATTACAACCTTCCACATACGATTATGCCAAATATAACAAAATGTTACTTATGGAATAGGAAAAAACGCCATCCCATATTCATGATAGATGAATTACAAGTATATCACCATCTGTTTTATTTGAATATGGTCAGTCACCAGCTGTATGAGTTGTCTACAAAAGTTCAGTATATAATTTAACTTAGATTTCATCTTCTTACACGAAGGAGAGCCTCTGAAGTCACTAAAGCTCTACATTGTTTATAGCTTCAGAACCACTTGTAGCTTTTGGAACCATCAATCAATAACAGCAGCATCAATAGTCACCTTAGAGTCCCTACACACTTTGATCAAAATTCTTTGAGATAATACTAGAGACCTGTCACATATATACTTGTATATATATATATATATGCACATTCATAGAATCAAAATCAAAGTAGAGATTATGCTATCTATTGAAAAATAAATACTTACAAAGTCAAAGTATATTTATATTAAAATATGTTTTTCTTTAAATACGCAGGTTCTTGGATAAGGTGTTAGCATGATATAATGATTCAATTATTTACTAGCCATATGATCTTCCTGAATTATTTAATTAAAAAAAACCTTCAACTTTATCTATTCATGAAAAGTAAAAACATAAAATAACTGGAAGGAATTACATAAAGGTTGTGGGTGGAGCACAGCTGACAGAGTAACTGATCAGTTCCCTTCCATACAGAAGCCCTGAAGTTGACCCAATAACTACATAAAACTGGGCATAGTAGTACCTGATCTAATACAGGCTCTTGGGAGGTGATAATAGGAGAATGAGAAGCTTAAGGTCATTTTTGGCTAGAAAGTATTTGGAGTCACTCTGGGAGCCATGTGATCTATTTTAAAACAAAGCAACAATAAAGGAGAGCAAGAAGGAAATGAGAGGAGACAGTGATTTAGGATTGATCTCATGAAGATTTCTTTGGTATCACCACTAGGTAAAGTCTGCACCTTGTAATGGACCTTTCACTGTAATTGGCTACAGCTTTGGAATCACCAATAATTAAAGTTAATATTAATTTCACACTAAATATAATTCTCCATTTTATAGAACTTGAAAGGCAACACTGAGAGTTTGAAGCATCTAAAGCAGGAATTCTTGACAGACAAAGCTAGTTTGTTGAGAGGACAAGGGAAAGAGACAGTCTGAGAATACCAGAAATGAAATAACTCACATACTTACTCCTGACTCCCATGAGAAGAAAGGTTTTAAAAGTAGGGTGACAATGTGAGAAGCAGCCATACTCCTTATTTATAAATCCAAGAACATTTTAGGTCAGGCGTTTTGTAGCTTTCAATTCTTAGGTTGCTATCATTTTGCCAGTCATGTGCTTTGCATAGCTCTTTTCATAGTAGCTAGTTTAAAGTTTTATGTGACATAAGCAAATGATTGGAGATAAGAAAAAGTTCCTTGAAAGCAAGATTTCTCGGAGGGAGAATAGAGGCCCTGGCTTGTGCCTAAAGGTACTGAGAATATGAAATAGCAGTTATCAGAAATCAACCAAAAAATACCTCCACAAACTAACAGTGTGTGTGTGTGTGTCTGTGTGTCTGTGTGTGTGTGTGTGTGTGTGTGTACACCAACTGTCCTGAAGGGGAATATTCATGTACTAATTCACCTGGGCAATTAGTAAAACCATAGCCAGCTATATGATAATAACTCATATTTTCTATATTTTCTTCTATAAGTGAATATGTGTGAAGTATGCATTTGTGAGAATGTACAGGGGAGCATATGTGTGCGTGCGTGCCTGGAGGCCGATGGACAACCTCAGGAGCCATTTCTCTCCTTTAATCTACCTTTCCTCCTCCTTCTCCTCCTCCTCTTCCTCCTCCTCATCCTCACTCTTCATTTTTTTTCAGAAGGGTCTCTTATTGGCCTTGAGGTTGCCAAGTAAATAAGTTCACTGGCCAGTGAGTGCCAGGAATCTACTTGCCAGTAGTGCATGCCACCATGTCCGACTTATACGGCTTCTGGGAACTCAGTCCGGTCTTTACATTTGCAAGCCAAGCGCTTTACTGACTCAGCTATCTCTCTGGAGGCATTGCTTTCATTTAGTAATTCAGAGAGTATTTAATAATGAAAAAGAAAAAAGAATTCTTGATGTCATATGGTTTGCTGTTAAAATGAAACTACTAAGGGCATCAAACTACACTCACAAAGCAAAGGAAGAAATCTTCAAAGGTACCTAAACTGTAAAGAATATTTTTGGAAAAATTCTTTTACTGAAATCCAAGCATATCAGGATCAAATATTTTAAATTTCTCAGACACTTGTTTTATCCCTTATATGCTTCTATTACTGTGTTCACTATCATTCCTGAATATCACCTTTTATGATAAGGAAGTATGGTTTTTGTCTTATTTGTCAGTTTGAATTAAAACATCCTTGCATAAATAGGTGCTCCTGAAATGTGCTAGAGTGATCAATGTCTCCAACATACAATGAGACAAAGGGATGTGTTTTAAGAATGAGTACTATTCTGGTATGGAGAGATGGTTCAGCGGTTAAGAGCACTGACTTCTCTTCCAGAGGTCCTGAGTTCAATTCCTGGCAACCACATGGTGGCTCAAATCCATCTGTAGATCGGGCGGGCGGAGACCTCAGCTTGGGCCACAGGGCTCCATAGCCGATTAGCGCCGGGAGAGGGATACCCTTCCAGGAGCTTGGAAAAGCCGGGAGTGGGCCCAAGACAAGCACCACAGCTCACCAGGAACTGCCCCGAACCTGCGAGTCACAGGGACTGAGGTAGGCGGGCATAGAAACCCCCTGGATCCCAACAGCGGCTGCTGAGGCAGGAAACATCTGCCTGGGCCACCAGGGTTCCATAGTCAAGGAGCTCCAGGAGAAAGTTACTCACCCAGGAGCATGGAAAAAACACCTCTCAAAGAGAGCTGGTCGTCAAGGAGTATTGATACAGAGCCCTGCAGGTAAGAAAAGCCATAGCCAGAAAGTAAGATCAGCTAACATCAGAGTTAACAAGATGGCAAAAGGCAAGGGCAAGAACCTAAGGAACAGAAACCAAGGCCTCTCGGCATCATCAGAACCCAGCTCTCCCACCCCAGCAAGCCCTGGAGTCCCCAATATGCCAGAAAAGCAAGACTCAGATTTAAAATCATTTCTCATGATGATGATAGAAGACTTTAAGAAAGAAATGAATAACATCCTTAAAGAAACGCAAGAGAATAGAGGTAAAGAACTAGAAGCCCTTAAAGAGGAAACACAGAAATCCATTAAAGAATTACAGGAAAACACAATCAAACAGACAAAGGAAATAAACAAAACCATCCAGGAGCTAAAAATAGAAATA
>CM052700.1:38774766-38887966 GCA_028551405.1 Uromys caudimaculatus
TGGACCACCAACCAAAGAATACACATCTATGGACTCATGGTTCGGACCACATATGAGGCAGAGGACGACCTCGATGGCCATCAGGGAGAGAGGAGAGGCCCTTGGGCCTGAGGGTGTTAGAGGCCCCAGTAAAGGGGAATGTCAAGGTGGGAATAGGGGCACGGGTGGGCGGGTGGGTGGGAGGTGGAATTCCCTCATAGAGGTAAGGATGGGGAGGGGATAGGTGGCTTCCAAAGAGGAGACCCAGAAATGGGGAAACATTGGAAATGTAAATAAAGTATCAAAAATAAAATAAAATAAATAAAAAAAAAACCCATCTGTAATGGGATCTGATGTTCTCTTCTGGTGTGTCTGAAGACAGTGATGTACTCACATAAAATAAAAAAAAATATAAAAAAGAATGAGTACTATTCTATGGTGTATTTTTGTATACTCTGCTCTTTCAAGGGCATATCTTATGATTCTGAAGTTGGTCCTGAGAAGCCTCTCGTTAACAATCAAGAATAGTTTATTTGGGCCTCATTAGAAAAATACATTGAAAGCGTATTCACATTAGAAAAAGTTGCTTAAATATAACTTTCCATCTTCCAAGTGTCAGCACTGGCAGAGATGAAGCAGTAAGATACACACCTATTTAAATTCCTTTAGATGCAGAATTTCTTCATGTTTTCTTATATTTTATGTGGGAAAGGAATTTGCTCTTTCTGATTGGCTAACTGAAGATAGGGAAAAGAAAAGACTCAGCACCTCCTCACTTGTAGAGGAATTTTCATCCAGCAACATGGCTACTCTGGCAAGGTATCACATCCAAAGGCCTTGGTCTGTGTGATCATGCTGGAATACAGGCACCCACTTAGGACTTATGTTTACTCCCTCTGTCTGGGATAAAGATGCACCCTTAGCATATACCTTTAATCCCAAACAATGACTCCTAATTGAGGAGGCAACAAAGTGACTCAGAGAAAGATTTGACACAATGAGTCAGAGATAAGCTATACTCAACTCTGGTAAAACAAACTGGAAGTGCAGAGCAGTGCAGGGAGAGAGCTGAGTTGAGGTCATCCAGTTCCATTTAGTTCCATTCAATTCGTGGAGATGGTACAGTCAGTGCAGTTCAGTTTGTGGAGTTTACAGGCAGCTTTTCCAAACAAAGCATTTCAGTCAAAAGCCAAGAGAAGCCAATTTGAATCAGTAAGCTTAGAGGGGCCTTTGAGCCAGAACAGCTGTGTTGAGTCACCTAGCCAGAGTTCAGAAAGAGCTAGAAAGGGTGACTTTATTCAGCAGTAATACTCAGAGGCTGAAAAGTTTCTAGGCCTAGGTTAGCATACAGAGGCAGGAAGATAAAACTTCTGGGTCTGGGCTTGCAGAACATTAGATTTTTTGGAGGCTAGAAGCTTCCAGATCTAGAGATAGTTACATAGAAATGCTTTAGGCTCAGCCTAAGTCGTGTATTCATATAGCATAGATATGGCTCTCATCTCATCCATCCCTCTGAGGAAATACAAGCAATATTCATACTCACCCTTCTTAAGCTCAGATTTTTCAGGCTTAAAAGTTGCTTAATAATGATATTTCTATCTTTCAGAGTGATGGAAAAAGACTGAGACACACAGGTAGAATACTCAATTCACAGTATATACATATAAACCCTAGCCTTATCAATTATCATTAAAGTTATAGAAAATATATTGTTTTCCAGATTTTCTTCATATTTTATCCTGTTACTTTTCAAGCAGTTAAGCTTTAGCTGTACTTGTACCATAAAGTGAAAAAATCATTTGTGCAAATGGCCTGGATGTACTGGGAACAAGGCTCAGTAGGTAGGGTGCTTGCCTTAAGTGAACAAAGCTTAGGGCTTGGTCCTCAGGCCTGCATCCACACAGCACAGTGGCACATACCCGTAGTACTAGTACATGAGAGACAGAAGCAAGAGGATCAGAAGTTCAGGGTCATTCTCAAAAATACAACAAATTGGAGCCCATCCTGCAGCAGATGAGACCCTTGCTCAAAACCAAAATGAAACAAACAAAAATAAAAACAGACAGGAAATTGGTGAAAGGTGAACAATTTAATGGATGGATGAATCTCTTTTGAGAATGACTGTATAGGCTTTTCATACAGGTGTCAGTATAAATTCAGTAGTACGCTCTATTATACAAACAAACAAACAAACAAACAAACAAACAAAACAAACAAAACCTAAACCTCCAAGTTAACTACAGAACCTCACAGCTAAAGATAAAGATAAAGAGGTATCATCTCCAAAGACTGGGTCAGAATGGATAATGTTCCTCTAAAGAATGAAGTGTACAGTTCTAGACCCTTTCCAAATGGTTCAGAAGCAAAAAGTATGCTGTCTATTTATTTAGAACAAAACAACCCTTCCAAGTTGACAGGTAACAACATGAAGGTAATTCCAAAGGAGTGCTCCAAAGGCCATATCTCAAATAGTTTTAGTTCACATAGAAGGCATGTAGGATGACTCTGTCTCTCCTTCCCTCCCTCTCCCTCTTCCCCTCTGTGTCCCTCTCCCCCTCTGTCCCCCTCCCCCTCAATACCCACTCCCCCTCCTGCCCTCTTCCCCTCCCCCTTCTCTCAGTATGGTCAAATACAAAATTACTTGACAACATAAGAAAATTATATCACAAACAGTTGCAAATCTCCCATAACTGTATTTAATTTTTCTATACTGAAAGTGGAGTGGTTGAAATAGGTTTAGCCCCCCAGAGACTCAAATGTTTGAATGCTGGCCCATAGTGAGTGGCACTATTAGGAGGAATGACCTTGTTGGAGTAGGTGTGGCCTTGTTGGAGAAAGCATAACACTGTGAGGTCAAGCTTTGAGGTCTTACATGCTTACACTATGCCCACTATGGAACAGTGCCTCCTGCTGCATGTGGACCAAAGTGTAGAACTCTCAGCTCCCTCTCCAGCACTATACCACCCTGCATCCTCCCATGCTTCCTGCCATGGTGATAATGGACCAAACTTCTGAAAGTGTAAGCCGGTTACAATTAAATGTTGTTCTTTATAAGAGTTTCTATGATTATGGTCTCTCCACTGCAATAACTCTAAGACTATGTCCTTTTAGACACTGAATGAAACCGACTGTGAAGACAGATTTGAATTTAAGCTTCATCAAGAAATTGGTGACAGCAAATGCTAGCAAGGATGTGGAGAAAGAGGAACATTCCTCCATTGTTGGTGAGATTGCAAGCTGGTACAACCACTCTGGAAATCAGACTGGCAGTTCCTCAGAAAATTGGATATAGTATTACCTGAGGACCCAGCTATACCACTCCTGGGCATATATCTAAAAGATGTTTCAACATATAACAAGGGCACATGCTCTATCTACTATGTTCATAACAACCTTATTTATTATAGCCAGAAGCTGGAAAGAACCCAGATGTCCGTCAACAGAGGAATGGATACAGAAAATGTGGTACATTTACACAACTACTCAACTTTTAAAAACAATGAATTGATGAAATTCTTAGGCAAATGGATGGAACTAGAAAATATCCTGAGTGAGGTAACCCAATCACAAAAGAACATACATGGTATGCACTCACCAATAAGTGGATATTAACCCAAAAGCTCTGAATACCCAAGATACAACTTACAGACCACATAAAGTTCAGGAAGAAGGAAGACCAAAGAGTGGGTGCTTTGGTCCTTCTTAGAAAGGGGACCAAAATATTCATGGGAGCAAATACAGAGGCAATGTGTAGAGCAGAGACTGAGGGAAAGGCCATCCAGAGACTGCCCCACCTGGGGATCTATCCTGTATACAGTCACCAAACTCAGTCACTATTGTGGATGACAACAAGTGCTTGTTGAAAGGAACCTGAGATAGCTGTCTCCTGAGAGGCTCCACTAGAGCCTGACAAATACAGAAGCAGATGCTCTGCTCAAAGCCAATCATTGGACTGAGCACAGGGTCCCCAATGGAGGAGTTAGAAAAATGATTGAAGGAGCTGAAGGGATTTGCAACCCCATAGGAAGAACAACAATATCAACCAACCAGATACCCCAGAGCACCCAGGGACTAATCCACCAAACAAGGAGTGTACATGGAGGGACCCATGGCTCCAGCTGCATAGGATGGCCTTGTCAGGAATCAATGGGAGGAGAGGCCTGTGGTCCTGTGAAAGCTCAATAGATGCCCAGTGTAGGGAAATTTGAGGGTGGGGAGGTGGGAGAGAGTGGGTGGTAGAACACCTCCATAGAAGCAGGGGTAGTGGGGTGGGATAGGGAATTTTGGGGGGGAGGGTAGGGGAGGGACCAGGGAAGTAGATAACATTCAAAATGTAAATACAGAAAATATCCAATAAAAAAATTGCTTCATGAACACAATCAATTTGTATTATGTTCTATATAGCAATTCACTTAACTCCAAAAGAGACCAAGATTAATGACCTTGAAGGCTCCTTGAAAAGACACTGGAAGAAGATATGAAAACAATCTGGCCCAAGTAAATGTTTAATAAATGATAGTATTGCTATTAATATAACTGACACATGAATGGGTAGAGTGAAGAGGGAAAAAGGTTGCCATTCAATGTCTATTCATATTCTAAAAGGACATTTTATTTAAAGGTCTTTTCCTATGTCTAGTCTCTTTTGCTTAGTTTATTGATGGCATTTTCTATCACTGAATCAGCAGGCATTTCACATGGGTATTTACTTCCTTCACAGGTAGTTAAAACTCAACCTGAATTCTCCATGGGAGGTAAAGGTCATGCAGACTTTAAATTATCCATGTGCATTTCTGGAATTTCCATTAGCTTTGCTTGACATAATTTACTATTAACATCAGGGTTATTAAACTAATACTAAGCAAGAGATTACATTTCTATGCAGTTTTTCAGTGGGAAGTGGAATGCATTCCTAATCATGCTGTCTAGCTACAAGCAAATGGTGACTTGATTATTTTACCATTATCAAAATGAATAATATCAAGCACGGAGATCACTAATGGGTTCACACACACACATTCAAAGTAAACAGTACAACATAATACATAACCAGCTTTCCAGTTATTAAGAGATAATCACATCCTTGGGACTTTCACTGGGCACAATGAGTGGCACCATTAGACTATGGCTATATCTTGATAACAAGGGTCCCTGCAGCTTCCACAAAGTGAGAAAAAGCCATTACCTTAGGGAAAATGTCTTATTTATTTTGCTGAATCATAAAGCTGACAGTTTTAACTAGAAAGCAGTGACTATTCCTGAGATGTCAGTTACAATTTTCTTCCAAAGAATACTTAGGCACCATCACCTTCAAGGGTACGGCATAAATAGCCATTTTTTTGAGGATTAATTCTCGGGATTATGGACTATAAGTAAATAGGGCTGGGTAATTTTTAAGGGCTCAGAAATCAGTGGATTTATTTAAGTCTTGGAGAACAGCAAGGGGAATGGACCATATCTTGTAAGGTTAAAATGTGAGATTCTGAGCCTCACCCATTGTCCTGGTATGTTAGGACAGTCCATCTGATCCTTCAGTCTCAATGTGGTCCCAGGACAACCAATCAGTATTATCTGAACAATCAACAGTAAAATATGGATTTCAATTCATAGACCAGGATCAATAAACATCTGTGAGCATATGATGCTACTTTATGGGGGAGAAAATGTAATGGGCACAAGATATAGGCTTTATTTGAGGATATTACTTAGTAGAAAACTGTCATGGCTCAAATTACTTAGAAAATTGGCATTGTCTGATCTCCCTACAATGGAGAAAATAAGACAGAAGTTAGGCTTCTTGAGTCTTGCTTTTATAATTTAGAAAAATTGTAAATAAAGTTTGTTGCTGTGGAAACTGACGAAAACACTAAAATTTACTGCATTTTATAACACTCCATGTCTGCCAAGTCAGCCCAAGTTATTAGATCAAATCCTGGTTAGGCACTCTTGTTTCTAACTTCCTTAAATATCACACACACAAATAAGATAAGATACGATAAGATAAAATGAAATAAATAGAAACAAATGCCAGAATCTGCTTTGGGACTACTTGAAAGCTATTTTCTAGAATAAATAGCTGTAAAGGTGCATTTGCTGATACACACCTATAATCCAGGCACCTGGGAGGTAGAATAGGAGGATGGCCAGTTAGAAGACAGCCTGAGATATTCAGAAGGATGAGAGAGAGATGGAGGTGGTGTGAATAAAGTCTATCATCATTCTACACAATGACCACTGCACATCTCAAAAAAACCATGTGCACAATCTACATCTGGGAAAAGGAATAGTGCTAAATGGGGAGGTTCCTGCGAACTGACAGCTGCAGGTCTGGCCAGCAGAATATGTGATAAATCATTTCCTTTGGGCAAACTCCTCAAGCCAGAGTAATGGCTTCTATACACATGGACCCTAAACCCTTCGACAGTTATCAGTGATATTTCGAGAGATAAACTAATAAAACCTGGAAATGTTACATGAATATATAATTTCCTTTATGTGAGAATTTATTTCTATTATGTGAGAATTAATTTATATTCTGTGAGAAACCTGACCTATCAATCTCTAAGAGAGATTGGGATAAGAATATGTATCACAGCCGGGCAGTGGTGGCGCATGCCTTTAATCCAAGCACTTGGGAGGCAGAGGCAGGTGGATTTCTGAGTTCCAGGCCAGCCTTGTCTACAGAGTGAGTTCCAGGACAGCCAGGGCTACACAGAGAAACCCTGTCTTGAAACAAAAAGAAAGAAAAAAAAAGAATATGTATCATATCTCAGTATTCATTGATCTGCAATTGGCACTGTCGGTCAAAATTTACTATTCTCGAAATATCTAAGATTCAAAGCTGAAGAGAGCCAGCAGTGAATTTTTAGTTTTTACAACAAAAAAGACACACATTTTGTACTGTTCTAGATCAACAATTATCATGTAAAGGTGACTTTTCAGCAAAGTAAAATTACTTTTGATTTATATCATTGGGGTATGTACGTTTTATCACTTCTTGAATTTCTATTGAAGAAAATCATCAGGCTTGGTGAAGCATACTTTTTTTCTTTCTCATTGATAAACCATACAAGAAATGTCAGTGTGTTGGTAGTGGGTAAAACCAGAAAATGAAAATTTCCAGGTTTCACCATTATCAACAGAACTTGGCACAGTGAGAATGGCAGCCCATCACTCTTATGTTTCCAAGCCATCTATTATACCAATTTCTGGCATTCCACAACTGTCATATCATGTGATGTGATATAAAATATATTGGACATTTAAAATTTGCTACTTCCTAAAAGTGCTTGTCATTTATTTGACAGCTGTTTCGCTGAGTAGGGAAAGAATATTGCACCCATATTTCTGCACAGCAATTGGAAAACAAACAAACAGAATGTGTTGGTACAGAGTCAAGAGAGCTATATCAGAATGATTTCCTATACTCAAAGAACTACAACACTGGGCAAGTGATTGATCACACAAGCACTCTCTTCTGGCTTCGAAGGGTACCAAGCATGCATGTGGTATACAAATATACATTTAGGAAAATACCCATACATATAAAACAAAAATAAGTATATTTTTAAGAATAAAGAATGCCATCTGACAGTTTCTGTAGTCTATAGCAGAAATTCCTTTGATGTAACATGCCTAACTTACATACCCATCAATTTATTTATTTGTATATTTATTACAGCAAGCTTATAGCCAACCTTTAATTAATGGAGAGAAAATCAAAGCAATTTCACTAAGGTAAGGGACAAGATAAAGTTATCTACTCTCTCCATATGTATTCAATTTACTTAAGAGTTTTAGCTAGAGCAGTAACACAGCTAAAGGAAATCAAGGGGATACAAATTGCAAAAGGATAAGTTCAAAGTGTCTTTATTTGCAGATGATATGATAGAATACATAAAACCTCCACCATAAAATTTCTGCAGTGATAAATATTTTGAGTAAAATGGCTGGATACAAGATTAACTAAAAAAAGAAAGAAAGAAATCAGTACCCTCCTATATACAAATGACAAACTGACTGATAACGAAAGCAAGGAAACACCACCTTCCATAATAGCTCAAATCATATAAAATATCTTGGTGTAACTCTAACCAAGCAAGTGAAAGTATTGCATGATAATAACTTCAAGTCTTCGAAGAAAGAAATTGAAGAGGATATCAGATGGTAAGAAGATGGGAAGATCTCCCATGCTCATGGATTGGTAGGATTAATATAATAAAAAATGCTCTCCTTCCAAAAGCAATCTACAGATTCAATGCAATCACCATCAAAACTTCAACTCAATTTGTTACGGAACTTGAAAAGACAATTCTCAGCTTCATATAGAAAAACTTTAGGGAATCTATGAGGATGACTCTACTGAGGAATTCTAGTAATCAAAGATAAACAGTCAGAACAAGCCATCTTTTGTAGTCAGGCAAGGCTTCCAGTGTTAAGACTAAGTTGCATTTGGTTGAATTCTTAGATAAAGGGGTCCCATGGTGATCCCTAAACAACCTGGGCTGATGCTAAGATAAATTGTTGCTAGCCCCCTTCTCTTTCTCTCTTTCTTTCTCTCTCTCTCTCTCTCTCTCTCTCTCTCTCTCTCTCTCTCTCCCTCTCTCTCTCCCTCTCTGTCTTTCTTTTCTGTCTCCATCTATTTATCATCTATCTATCTATCTATCTATCTATCTATCTATCTATCTATCTATCTATCTATCTATCTATCTATCTGTCTATCTATTATCTCTTCTCACTGTCTCTTCACTACCCCTTATCCTTGCAGTGGTTAAAAAGAGAATGGCCACATAGTCTCCTATTTTTGAGAAAACTATCTACAATTGGTAAAACAGTTTGGAAAGGACTAAAAGGTATGGCCTTGTTGGAAGTGGTATGTCTCTGAGGTAAGGATTTGAGGGTTCAAAGTTCAAAACATCCCTAGTTATCTCTCTTTACCTTTGTTTCTCATCATTGTTTTTTGAAATGTAAATTCTCAGCTACTGCCTTTGTGCCTGCCTTGTCTGTCTGCCTGTTGTCAAATCACCTACTATAATTTCGATGGAACCATTAGCCTCCAAGTTAAATGCTTTATTTCATAACTTGCCTAGGTCATGTTGTCTCTTCATGGTAGTAGAAGAACTAAGACACTACTCATCCAACAGTTCATTTTTCTATCTGTCCTGGTTAGTTTTTTCAACTTGACAAAATCTAGATTCATTTAGGAAGAGTATACTAAAGAAGGAATGTGAGGCTATGGTTGGCCTGTAGGCAATTCTGTAGGGGATAATCTTCATTATGTTATGTGATATTGGATGACCTGCCTACCATTGGTGGCACCATTCCCTAGTCATGTTATCCTAAACTGTATAAAAGATCAGAGAGTAAGCTGAACAAAAGCGTTTTTGCTTTATTCCATTGCTCTCTGCCACTTGACTATGGAAGCAAAGTGACCGGTTATTTCAAGCTCATGCCATGTTCTGACCTCTTCCAGAATGAAGAACTATAATTTAGGACCATGAACTAAAATAAGCCCTTTCTCTCTTACGTTATTTATTTTACTTTTAGGATATTTTATCATAGCAGCAGAAGTGAAATTCAGACCCATCTATCTAAATAGCCACCTATCCACCTAAGTAGTATACCTTCCATTGTACAGATACAAAATGTATTAACCACATACTCCTATAATTACTACCCTGACATGCTTAAGGCAATATGAGTTAAGTGTATAATCTATCTAATACTGTCACTAAGCTGTTACATTCCTAGCACATAAAAGCCCCAAGGTAAAGTATGGGCACATGATTATCTTCCTGTTATCCAAGTTATAGGCAATCAGAGTTACTAGAGAATTAAGGTTGTCTATAACTAGTCAATTATATTTATATCTAGGATATAACTAGAGAGTTATATCCTGTCTAGTACTTTCACTATACTGTTATTATCAGTGGTCCATCTCTTTTTCCAACTCTGTAAAACAAAGAAATGCCTTTGTTTTGGGTGATTATTGGATCTTTTTCCTCAGCTTCCTTCTCTGTCAGTGACCAGAGCTACAAAAGGATATTTCATGTGAATCTTTCTCAATGTTTATCTTAGCTCTCTATTATATAAAATATTATTTAAATACTATATTAGTATTATTTGAAATACTACCATCTATAATCTATATATTTTATTATCATTATTCATGGACTTTAAAGAGATTAGCGTAATATTTTTTGCTTAACAACATAAGGACTAATTACATAGTGGGGAATTTTGGAAGCAAAATATCTGAAATACATGTAGATTACGAATTATGACCTGGTTTTCTTCCCTAAAGAAGAAATTTACTGCTGTAAAACTTACATGTCATGTGAACTATGAAACAACTCTAAAACAAATCTTCATGATCAGTATGCCTTTCCAGTATTGTTGACTATTTTGTTATTACCCTGAAGAATGAAATAGCAACTAAGCAGCATAAAAAGGGATAAAGGAATAATATTTTACAACTTCCTGAATTGAGCTACATACACAATAATTTCCAGGATTGATTTCCTGCCTAATTTTGAAGCAAATACCCATCAATTTAGAAATCCTTGCACAAGACCACAAAGAATGCAAATATTTCTTACTCTGTGGGGAATTTCTTTGAAACTGAGCACTTTAAAGGTACATACACATGAAAATTTCCTATATCATTATTGTCTGGTAGCTAGTTAGAAATGAGTAGTCTTGAAGGTCAGCGCAGATGGACCTCCTCTCGTACAATCAGAGCTTTAGGCACTACCTCCTGCTATGTGTTAACATATAATTTTTAACATATATCATAAAGAAATGGAGGAGTATTATAATAGGCTCTTCCTCAGGACTTGAAATACTATAGGAAAGGCTGGGGTGAGGTGCAGGTAAGAGGGCTTTGATGTGTATTAAGAGAATGCTATTTCCTCCTGGCAAAGCATGGCTATTTTTGTAGACTTACTTTTCATTCCTTAATTCTTTTAAAACCTGCTCCATTACATGAAGTTTTTCGTCAAAAGAATGGATCATAGATTATATCTGTCATCTTGGGTTGAATGTGGCTTTCTGCTAAAGAACAAAATATACCATTGTCCTCTCCCTTAAGAGTTAATCCAAATGGGCCTGCCAATCATTTACCAGGATAAAATGCCTCAGGAAGCTTTCAGTTCCTAGACTCTGAGAAGGTAGTATAAATCCCACTTCAACATGCAGTTCTGCACAGAGATTTTCTGCTGTGTCCATTCTCTCTCTAAAAATGCTTCCTCCTAAAGGACCTTCTGGCCCCTTCGTACACACACCTTTATCATAGTATAACTCGACCTTGTGTGTATTATGTCTGGATAGAGTCCAGAGGAGGTGATGGCTAGCTTCGAATAATAATTATAAATCCAGGATAAATGAAGTTCATGTTAAGGGATGGTACATCTGATGTTTTGAAATGTACTTTAGGTAGTAAATATTCATAGGTAAAATATATATCTTTTGGCTATTAACATACCAGTGAGCTTGGTAAATGAGAAAATTAAACGGTTGTAGAGTTAATGGTTTGTCGAAATCCTACCCACCTCTCACTTTTCCTACAGGAATTGGGCAGAATAGCCATACTTAGCTTCAACTTCTGCATTTGAAAAATGAAGACCAGCTGGAAGTGGTGGTGCACAACATTAATATCTGTATTCCAGAGGCAGAGACAAGTAAATATCTGTATGCTTGATGCCAGCATGTTCTACATAGCAAATTCCAGAAGAGTTGAGGCTATATAGAGAGACCCCTTAATTTTTAAACAAATGAAATAAAGGTAAAATAGGAACCATAATATATTTATTGTTCAGGGCCTAGCACATAATACTGATTCAAAAATAATGGCAGAAACTTCTATTCTTGTTTCAAGTGAAATTTTATTCTTCTACTCAGCCCTTGTAAATTACTCTGTGATCAGAATGAATGATTTCCCAGCTGAAAGATATGAAAATCAAAATCAAATTTTTCCTTGTATAGTTTTTATGTAGGAGTACATTTCTTGCTGATATGAACTCAAGTTCTCCAAATATGAAGTCTACAAAGAACACTACAAAGCTGATCAACTGATCAGTACTTCAGAGGTTGTAGAGAGATTGTAATGCTGCTGGTCTAGAGTCAAACTATCAGTGCTTTTAATAAGCATGTATTGTGCACTTTTGTCTTTGATCTTACCTCCTGTGACTATTACATAAATCATTGGGGAATGGATGAACAGTCCCTAGCTTCCATCAACCTAAAGGTGAAGAATGTCATCAAATTGCATCTGTGGTCTATAACTGAGATTTTCCCAATTTGTTGTAAACTGCCTACGTGATGTATTTAACAAAATATGTGAAACATGTTTACATTTACAACTTTCTTTATTCCATTACTAGAAAAACTGGGGCAAACTAAATCTTCATTCTTGGGCAATAATGACTTATATTTTGATCTAGCACAAACTGACATCCTTCTCTAAATATATATATCGCTTCTCTGGGATATTATACCAATTTATATAATGGATTCAAACATCTGTGGAGTTGAGTATTTTTGTAATCAATTCCCCACTGATACTCAAGAAGATCATCAATTATTATCCTACATATGCCCATCCTTCCAAAATTAAGGCTATCACAGTTTTTACATGATTGCAAATATCTTTAGTCACTCAACCTCAGGGAGCAGTGGGCTCTGCATTCAGCCTTATGCTACATCAATCATTGGGTAGCATCTGGAAAAATCCAGTACACACAAGCAAAAGGCTACGAGTTTTAGACAACCTAATCATCTTATTACAGACCACATGGAAGTTTTGACTATTCCTGGATTCCTAGGACCAGAATTTAGGAGTATTGTAATAATATATCTTTAAAGTGAGTGGGGTGAAGGCATCTCAACCAAAACATGAAGCTGAAAAGCTGAAGGCAGGAGAGATGTTCACAGCAGAAATTTCAGGGAAATTTCGCTTTCGCAAGTCATCCATCATTTTGGGGGGAGATTAAACCATGTGACTGTATGTAAAGCAGTTGTGCAGAGGACTAGTCCTGGTTATGGACTTCCAGAACTCACATTGAGTCATAATGGCAGGTCAGAAGAGACTCAAGTATCTTTTCTCTGACTTAAATGTATGTGCATTACAATGGTGTCTCTATTTTGTTGGGGAAGATATTCAAATTTGTCATCAGCATCCTTCCTCAATTTTGGATACAGAGTGTGGGAATCAGAGATGGAACATGCAGAGAAAGACCCTAGTGAGGGTTTAAGAATTGTTCCTCAAAGACATAACCTTGGGTGGAAATCATGTTTTGACTGTCTCTCCCAAGCCATCCCTGGATTTCTAATGAATTGTACAGATTTTCAAAGTGCAAAGACAATAGCATAACACTCTGAATTAAACCGCACTACCTCCCACAGCTGGTTGCATTAATATCAATATTATTCATTCTTGAAAGTAATTTAATTTCTATCAATGTGCTAAAGCAGCCCACAAAAGAGGACACATGAACATACGAATATCAATGTGTTTTTATAGCCAAACAAGAATTATAATAGACTAGCCTCTTGGACTATATAATATGCCAAGAATGGCAAACGAACAAATAAACAAACAACAATAAAAATACCAGTGACACTTAACTTAATCGGTAGGCTGTTTGGTTAAGTTCAAATCATATTCTCTTGGTCATAGGCACAGCTGCTGAAAGAATGCTTGACTGCTTCAACTTAGGAGCTCCAAGCAATGAAAGAAATAGAGGCATCAAAAAAAAAAAAAAAAAATCCATGCATCTAAAGTTCAAAGAACCCGAAGAAAAAGCATTTCAAGGAAACTGAATTTTTATTTACATATCTTAAACTATCTTTATCTGTCCACAGCATCCAAATCCATCCTTTAAGTTCCACAGTCTTCATGAGCTTTGCCTCCCTTTTTCACGTTCCCTTCATATGTTCCTATAGTCTGTGATCCAGTGACAGACGAGTGGGTCTTGATTTTGTTACCTTAGCTAGTTTTCCTACAGGAGACTTCATCATGCAATAATCATAGTTTTAGTTGCACTGAGCTACAAGATTAAAATAAAAGAGATTGATTCTTCAGATATGTGCTTGTTATTATTGACAGGTTCCCTTAAATGAGTTCATCCAGGGACAAAACAGCTCCTGCAGGAAAAGAATTCTTTCCTTATCAAGCTGATGCTCCTTATCACTGGGATGGCAACTAGGGGGGAATTTGACAGAAGCCACATATAAGCACAGAATCCTTAGAAACTGAGTTTAAGCCACATATGAACATAAAATGCTTTTATTTTAATGTTTAATTTTTAAAAATTTTTATTGGTTTTTTTATTTATTGATATTTCAAATGTATCTCCCTTCCCAGTTTCCCCTCCACAAACTGCCTATCTCCTCCCCTCCCCCTGCCTCTAGGAGGGTGATGTCCACCTGTCCATCCGCTCCTGCCTCAATGCCCTAGCATTCCCCTACTCTGGGAGCCTCCACAGGACCAAGGGCCTCCTCTCCAAGTGAGGCCAATAAGGCAGTCCTCTGCTACATATCCAGATAGAACCATGTGTCCCCCCCATATGTACTCTTTGGTTGGTGGTTTAGTCCCTGGAAGCTTTGGGGCTCTGGTTTGTTGATATTGCTAGTCTTCCTATGGGGTTGCAAACCCCTTCAGCTCTTTTTGTCTTTGCCCTAATTTCTCCATTAGGGACCCTGAGCGCAGTCCAATGTTTGGCTGGGTGCATGCACACCTGTATTGGTCAGGCTCTGCCAGATCCTCTTAGGTGACAGCTTTACTAGGCTCCTGTCAGTAAGTGCTTCTTGGCATCAGTAATAGTGTCTGGGTTTGGTGTCTAAAGATGGGATGGATCCCTAGGTGGTGCAGTCTCTGGATGGCCTTTCCTTAAGTCTCCTCTCCACTTTTTGCCCCTTCATTTCCTTTTGACAGAAGGAATCCTAGATTAAAGTTTTGGAAAGATGCTGGTACTCCAGCACTCTGAAATCTATGAATCAGAAATCCTTCTACTTTGTCTTAAATCTCCAATCAATTTTTGAAATTAAATAAACAGCTACTTGATCAACAAACAAACAACAGACATCATGAGCAGAATATTTTATATGATTAGTGTTCTGGACACATGACACATGAACATACAAATATCAATGTGTTTTCATATCCAAGCAAGAATTATAATAGACTAGCTGCTTGGTCTATAATATGCCAGGAGAGGCAGACAAACAAGCAAACAACAATAAAAATAACAATGAAACTTAATTTAATCAGTAGAACCTTTGGTTAGGTTGAAATCATATTATTTTGGTCACAGGCACAGCTGCTGAAAGAAAGCTTGATTGCTTCAACATAGGATCCTGATTTGTAGTTCAAGCTGTGGCTTTACTCTTATGCTAGCCTGGACTTAAATTTATAATTTTCTTGTCTGAAGCTCTCCAGTGTTGACGTTTTAAGCATGAGCCACTAAATCCAGTTTAGGACTGGTGCCGGATTAGTGCTTAGAACATGCACAGTCTCAGCCACTGCCTAAGAAATCAGATGGCATTAAGTTCATTTACAAAATCAGGTCACCATTATCTCTATTTGCCTCCCAAACTAACTCATATTCTCAACAGAGTTAGCAACCCATAACCCACGAACTCCACAGTTCCTAGAAACTTCCACTCTACTTTGTACTTTTTGCCTTTTAAAACCTGATTCTCACCTCTGTTTTCTGCTCTCCTTCAATTTTCATTTTCTTCTTTCTTTCTTTTTTTTTTTTCTTTTTAATACTTTATTTACATTTCAAATGTTTTCCCCCTTCCAGATCTCCCCTTTGGAAAACCCTTATGCCCTCCCCCCTTCTCCTGCCTCCATGAGAGTATTCCCCCACCCACTCCCATCTTCCTTTCCTGAAATTCCCCTATACTGGGGCATCTAACACCCCTTGGCCCAAGGGCCTCTCCTCCCCCTCATGGCCAATAAGGCCCTCCTCTGCCACATATGTGGCCCGAACCATGCGTCCCTCCATGTGTATTCTTTGGTTGGTGGTCCAGTCTCCGGGAAGACCAGGGGTTCAGGCCAATTGACACTGTTGCTCCCTCCATGGGGTTGCAAACTCCTTCAGCTCCTTTGGTCCCTTCTCCAACTCTTCCATCTGGGACCTCACGCTCAGTCCAACGGTTGCTATGAACTGAATCTTGTGTATTCCAAACTTTTGGGCTAATATCCACTCATCAGTAAGTACATACTCTGTTTGTTCTTTTGTGACTGAATTACCTCACTCAGGATCATATATTCAAGTTCCATCCATTTGCCTGCGAATTTCATGAGGTCATTGTTTTTAATAGATGAGTAGTATTCCATTGTGTAAATGTACCACATTTTCTGTATCCATTCTTCTGCTGAGGGACATCTGGGTTGTTTCCAGCTGCTGGCTATTATAAATACGGCTGCTATGAACATAGTGGAGCATGTGTCTTTATTACATGTTGGAGCATCTTCTGGGTATATGCCCAGGAGTGGTATAGCTGGGTCCTCAGGTAGTATTATATCCATTTTTCTAAGGGTCAACCAAACTGAATCTCCAGAGTGGTTGTACCAGCCTGCAATCCCACCAGCAATGGAGGAGTGTTCCCCTTTCTCCACATCCTCACCAGCACCTGCTGTCACCTGAGTTTTTGATCTTAGCCATTCTGACTGGTGTGAGGTGGAATCTCAGACTTGTTTTGATTTGCATTCCCCTGATGACTAAGGATGTTGAACATTTCTTTAGGTGCTTCTCAGCCCAACGAGTTTCCTCAGTTGAGAATTCTCTGTTTGGCTCTGTTCCCCATTTTTTGATAGGGTTATTTGGTTTTCTGGAGTCTAACTTCCTATCTATTCAATATAGTACTTGAAGTTCTAGCTAGAGCAATTAGACAGCAAAAGGAGGTCAAAGGGATACAAATTGGAAAGGAAGAAATCAAAATATCACTATTTGCAGATGATATGATCATATACCTAAGTGACCCGAGAAACTCCACCAGAAAATTGCTACAGCTGATAAACAACTTCAGCAAAGTTACCGGATATAAAATCAACTCAAACAAATCAGTAACCTTCCTATACTCAAAGGATAAACAGGCTGAGAAAGAAATTAGGGAAATGACACCTTTCACAATAGTCACAAACAATATAAAGTCTCTTGGTGTGACTCTAACAAAACAAGTGAAAGATCTGTGTGACAAGAACTTCAAGTGCCTGAAGAAAGAAATCGAAGAAAACCTCAGAAGATGGAAAGGTCTCCCATGCTCATGGATTGGCAGGATTAATACAGTAAAAATGGCCATCCTGCTGAAAGCAATCTACAGATTTATTTTCTTCTTTCTACTCTTAGATTTGACTACTCTTGACAGTCACAAAAGTGTTATCTCCAGCACTCTATAAAAAACAGGACAATCGCATCTGTCTATTGCTACAATGCCGAGGAAGCAGAGATGGGAGAGCTCTCAGACTTCCTGGGGAGAAAAATCTAGATGAATAACCTGGTTCAGTCAGAGAAGATGCACCTAACCCTCAAGAGTCATGAGGGCCCTGAGAGTGGGAAGGTCTGGTGAGGTGGGGATGGGGGGAGGGGAGGGACATCCTTGTGGAGATTGGGGGAGGGTGGGAGAGGGATGGGATGTGGAACAGTCAGAGGGTGGACCAGGAGGGGGATAAAATCTGGAGTGAAAAAAAGAGATTAAATAAAATTTAAAAAATAAAATATAGAAAAAAATTAACCTCTAAGGTCAGTTTCAAAAGGAAAAGTGAGAATTACTGATGATGACACCTGTTGTTGACAAATACACATGTTACACAGAACTCACAGAATACATTTTAAAAAATCTTTGTGTGGAGAAAGCAGCTGGTTGAGTAATTTCTTAGCATGTGCAAGGACCTGAGTTTTACTCCCAGTACCAAAATAAACAATCAAATGCATGCATGCATCATCTATCCATGCAATGCTATTCAGCTACAAAGTATGTGTAAACTGAAATCACAGTGTCCACAGTTTGCTACGAGGAGCTCTCTGACCATGTGACTTAGGTTTTACAAACATGAACATTGCTACTCTGGCTCTTAACTCATGTTCTGAAGCAAACCAACCAACTAACAATACCTACTGGTAACAGTTTCTACTTTAAATGAATGAACAATTACTACTGAATTTCAAAGCATTTTATGTCATCTTCAATTATGTTTAAATGAATGTCAAGTTGTATATCACAAGACTACTTTTTCTTTTCTAAGTTGACTACCCAACTGACAGGACAGAACAGTACACCACTTATTTTGAAGCTTATATGGCAAAATTTCCTCTTGTTAGCCACTTCATTTTATTAGTTTAGTGGCTTCAAATCGAAAGAATGTAAGACCTAGGATGATAGCACCTAGCCTTCTAAGATAATTTATTCTTGTAGAATAAAAAAACAAACTTGAAGCTAATATGAAAGAAAAAAAAACAGTATTGAAAGCTCATTGTTTCTCAATATTGTTTAAAACTTCACGTTCAATATTCACAGTTTGGAAATCTCATTTTGATAATCAGAGTACCTCATTTAAACAACTGCAGACTTTCATGTTTTTCAGTGTCATGATTACTAAGTCCTCCTAGTAAGATAATTTTGTATTATAATCCTTATGACAGCTATGAGAGGACAAACTATTATTATTGCCACTTAATGTTAGTAAAAGAAATGCTTTAAGCAGCTATCAGGAAGTGTGTGTGTGTGTGTGTGTGTGTGTGTGTGTGTGTGTGTGTGTGTCTGTGTATGTATGTATGTATGTATGTATTTTCCAGAATCTAAGTCACATTTTACAGGTAGAACAAAGCTTCAAACAAATACATATTTAATTATGTATTCACATATGCGATGTTGCAGTTAGTTTCCTTTCAGTGGTGAATATCTGCATAGAAATGTATTTGATGGTGTAAAATACCTCAACAGTGACACTTTAAACTGCTATTCTTTATGACTACTCTAACTCTATAGAAGTTTATATAGTATGTGAGCCTGGGATTAACTTCAGTTAGAGGTCTTTTTTTTTTTTTTTCAACATTGTATGATAATGTATAAAATGTAGTTTTTGAAGGAAAATACAAACAGACTTTTGCTTATCATCAAACTCAGTCTCATGTGCTTTTTCCTGTATCCTGGTGGTACTCATTTTAGAAGTAAGCATTTTGCTTGATTCTGAGTTTGCTTTAATATTTGCCTAAGGATCACTATGTCAGCCTAAAGCCTAAATTAGAAGTTACTGTTATTAAATTAATTAAAGAATGATAATAATAACATATCAGAAAAATAATTACTGTCACTAACCTTAACTACACTAGTAAAGTTGCCTTATGAAGGTCAATTAAAGAGCAGTATTCCATACAGAAACATAAGAAATGTATATTATACCCATATTAATGTGGATTTCTGGTGTTAAACAGGAAAAGGGAAATGAGATCAAATATTGAAATAAAAAACATACTTTGGGCACAGAGGCTCTAAAGTTCAAGATTCTCAACCCGGTACAACTCTTCCTGCAATTTGTCATGATTGGATATATTATAATTAGGGTATATTAATTATATAAAATAATGGGATAGAGAATGACATTTTAATAAATAGTTTCTATTCAGTTGATTCAGTCAAAATTTCTATCCATATAGAACTTTTACATTTATTTTCTGTGTGTTTGTGTGCAGTGTACATGGTTGTGTGGTGTATGCATGTGTATATGTGTGGGGCACATGCATGCGTTTATGTTGGTGCACCTGTATGCTCATATATATTAAGGCCAATGAATGAGATTTGTTATCTTCCAGCTTTCTTCATTTATTTACTGGGGTAAAATCACATAATCAAACCAGAACTTTTCATTTCATTTAAGGCACTCTAGTAGCCAGTTTGCCCCTGGGAACACCTTTATTTACTTCCCAAAAAAGTTCTGGGATTACTTGGGTGCCACATTGCCCTCCTGACTTTTTAATATGGGTTCTGCGATCAGAACTCTGTTCAAAACATGCATGATAAGTACTTTATTCATTGAATCTTTTCCATTGTTCTGAAAATTAACACTTCAAAGAGTACCTTTAAGGGGTATAACAGTGTGGAACTTGAAGGTCCTTTAAAGATAAATAAATTTAGCCTTTATTCTAAACAAAAGAAAATAAAATTCCAGAGATGCTAATGTTCACCCTAGAATTATAAGTCCTTACAACTATAAATGAGTGGGTTTTACAACTGAATTTTTATGAAATTTCTTGTGGGAACCAAGAAGAATATACTAGCTTTATACAAGAAACATATATCTCTTCCATATTACTGGATGTCAACTTGAATAACTTGGGCTATTCGAGATATCTAAAATTATAGCAAAGGTATTTGTCATATGCAGCATTTAAAAATATTAAATAATGGATGAAAAATTTGCAACAATTATTTTTCCATTAATTGATTATTTATTCACTTTACATTGCAACCTCGCCTCCCTCTTTTCCCAGTACCCTCCTCACAAGGTCCTTCCTCTTCTGCTTCAACGCTGAGAAGCAGGAGGTACCACTGGGTACCAGCCCACCCTAGCACCTCAAGCCAGTGCAGCACTAAGCACACCCTCACCCACTGAGGCCAGACAAGGCAGTTAGGGGAACAGATTCCACAGGCAGGCAACAGTGTCAGGGTAAGTCCCCACTCCAGTGCTCTAATTCTTGAAGCCCTATGATGCACTGGATAAATAAAAACTACTTTCTAAACTCTCCTTTTGAGTATTCTACTTTTCATTAGAAAACTAAAATTAAATGATGAAATTTTAAGTTTAGACATTTTTTTGTACAACACTCTGGAGAACAGGTGACACATGTTTGAAATGTGTTAGTCATTTCCCTCGTCCTTATAGAAAACTGAGTTCCACTACCCACGGAGGTTAGGATATAGCCTACCACTTTCAGGCTATCTACTCAAAGAGATTATTATCTAAATCGTACATATAACTTTCAGAGATAAAATATTTAAGAATATGTACATAGAAAAGATAGATCACAGTTACAATATGGAGCAGGAGGAGGCCCAGCAGCTGGTGACTGTATTTCCAGCTACTTGGAAGACTGATGTAGGAAAGTGAGTTTCTGTGAAGAAGTTCTTGCTAGTCTGAACAACTTGATAAAATGCCTCCTTTAAAAATAAATTAATGTTCGAAGTATAATTTAGTGATAAAGTGCTTGTTTACCAAACACAAAATTAAATCTCCAATAATAGAAAAATATATATTGTGGATACATATATGTAAATACCATGCATGAAGGATACATGGCTGGCATGTTCTCTGGCTGAGATGTTGAGTGTGTGGCAGGAACGTAGACATCTAGGATAATAGGAATTTCTACATGCAGCTATGTGACCCATTATTGACTGAACAGTTGTTATACACAGTTTAGCTGCAGTGATACTAATCAGGGTTTATTGGGCTTAAAAATAATTTTACTGCAGCTGGGAAGATACCACAGGAGAGAAAATACTTGCTGCATAAGTAAAGGGATTGACTTTACATCCCTGGCATCCACATAACAAAAAGCCAACTGGGCTTGGTAAGTCACCTGTTATCTCAGGAAAGCCAAGGCAGCTCTAATGTAAATGGCCTAGACAGATCAACTCTACAGAAGCAAGGCGCTGTGGGGTCAGTGAGAGAAGCTACACAATATCATTTTCTGACCTTTATATACATGTGTATATGCACCCCCATATACGATATGAACACAGAAAGAGAGGGGAGAGAAAAAGTAATAATTTTATTATGATAGAGGATTACATTGCTTGTTAATAACATTATGAGGCACACAACTTTAAAAATTAAAGGTACATCTTTATGTAGGGTTGGTATAATACTCCTTTCGGCATTCTGAATTAAAATGTAATGCTTGCAGATCATATTATACAATCGGGAAAATCAATTGACATATTACTGAAGGGAAGGGAATTTTCATGTGCCACAGAAAAATTTCTGTCTCATTCACGTTCTGATATTCTCAACATGGGCAGGGCCACAGTAGTCATGCCATAATTTGCCTTTTTTTTTTTTTTTTTTTTTTTTTTTTTTTAGAGAAGTTCAATTTAAAGGTATTTCTAGATTTTTCCGCATACCATTTCTTATAGTGTATATGTTAAAAAAATCTCTCTTTGTGAATGATTTTCAGTATATTCCAATTCTTGCCTTTGACATATCAGACTGCTCATTCTGAGATTAATCTTCAATTTGATTTTTAATTGCCACTAAAAAATGTAAGAAACAACATGGAAAACAAACTTGAAAGCCCAAATTTTATGAATTGCATCTTAAAAGTCACACCAAAGACATCTGAGCAGTTACCATAAAAGTGGGATAATACTCTTCAACCACATTCATCTTTTTCAGAAGAAGAAAAAAGGAAGATACCAGCTTCACAGGATGCAGCCTCTGAGAGCTAGCACATCAGTCCTTTTAAAGAAATTACTAGCATGCTGTGTTTGGTTTACTGTCTCCCACCTTGCATTTTACAAACGGTATCAAAGCACGGAGTGTAACAGCTACAATTTCTTTCACAGCAGCTGCACCATGTGAGAAAAATTGACAGATTAACTAGAAGAAAGCCTTCAAACTACTGTAAACTACGGCTGCCATTAGAACAGGATAGGAGGGCCAAAGAATACACATAAAGGAATGCCTTGATGACCCAGCACACTGTGAGCTAGAGGGTATGATAATCTTCAGGACTGTGTGTGCAGGGCACAAGTGCAATCCAAGGGCAACCACCTGAACCCCAACATTCTGTTTAAGACTAAATCAGTTAAGGATTAAAAAATTCTGAGTTTGAAAAGTAGCTATTGATTTTCGTGTGTACTTTGGTTATGAGCGATGAATCATCTGCCTGCCTGTCTAAAAAATCAGACTATATGAAACAGATCTGGTCCGTATATAAGGTAATGAGATTGAGATAATGCAACTCCAACTGTATCATTAGCAGAAGCCACTGTTGACTGAATTCAGATTTGCAAACCTGCTCTCTTCACAAAATTGTGTCAGATATAGATGCAAGAGGCATCTTGTAGTTACATGAAAATTTGAGAGGGAACTTATAGAGCTCACCTCCAGCAAAAAGACAGGAAATCAAGTGAGGGATGAGGTTGTCATCCCATAGTCAAAAACTGACGCATAATTGTTCCTGTCTGAAAGAACTGCAGGGACGAAAATGGAGAAGAGCATGAGAAAACGGAGGTCCAGCCACAGGCCCAAAGTAGAATCCAGCCCAAGGGGAGACCCCAAGGCCTGACACTATTTCTGAGACTATGGAGTGCTCACAAAAAGGGGCCTATCCAAAAGACCCAACAAGCAGCTAAAAGAGTTAGGTGCAAATATTTATGCCCAACCAATAGACAGAAGCTGCTGACCCCTGTGGTTGAGTTAGGGAAAATCTGGAAGAAGCTGAGGAGGAGGGCAGCCCTGTAGGAGGACCAGCAGTTTCAATTAACCTGGACCCCTGAGATCTCTCAGACACTGGACCACAAATCAGGCAGCATATACAAGCTGAGCTGATATGAGGCCGCCAACACATATACAGCAGAGGACTGCCAGGTCTGGGTTCAGTCAGAGAAGATGCACCTAACCCTGAAGAGATTGGATGCCCCAGGGAGTGGGGAGATTTGGTGGGGTAAGGAATAGGGAGGTGGGGACATCCTTGTGGAGACAGGGGGGAGAGGAGGTATAGGATGTGGAACAGTTACAGGGTGGACCAGGAGGGGGATAGAATCTAGAGTGTAAAAAATAGATAAAATAAAATAAAATAAAATAAAATAAAATAAAATAAAATAAAAAAGAAACCTTGCAATATACTTTGGAAGTATTTGTTACAGGCTCCATGCAAAGTCACTGAGTATGTAGTACTGATATCAAGAACTGTATTTCAGAGGGATCTGAAAGTCTATAAGTACTACCCAAGTGAGGAGGCAATTAGAACAATGCATTAATAGGTTTATGTGGGATGAAAGGAAGACCAGAAGAGAAAGAAAGTGTGGAAGTAAAGAGGGACCAGGGACATACATCTTGTGTAACATGTTTAGAGAAGGATTAGTAGTGTAAGTCCTCCCCTGTCCTAGAGAGTGAGTTCAAGTACAGCATGGGTAACTTAGTGTGACACTATCATAAAGTAAAGCTAAAAGTAGGTTGGGGATTTGGATCAGCAATAGAGTACTTGCCTAGCAAGACCAAGGCCCTAGGTAAGGAGCAATTGTAATGAGCACATGCAGGGCAGTTGTAATATGATAGCACAAAATAACATATGGATGCAATGAATGATAAGCAGTATTATGGCAGACTACAGCTTTTGTCTCTATTTGCATGAGTCTCTTAGGAAAAGGGCTGTTGAGCTATTTGTTAATAAACATTTTTAATCAACATAATCAAACTATTTAAATTGCCATATGCCTATAATTGTACAATCCATCCCCTACGCTCTAAATCTAATTGGAGCTTCCACAATTGTATAAGATAAATATAGGGTATATACCACAAATATGGCTAGATAAGGCATGTCTTAACAATCATGCCTTGCTGTCTAACAGATGAACTAATATTAATAACTTTCAGAATAAAATGTCTCTAAAGTCTGAGGTGTTTAATGTATACTTACTAGCAGTTCACTGTGTGCTCTGCTATCATGTTCAGATTATTAAGCAACTGTTTTTTCCCATCAGTATGAGACGACGATGGGAAGAAGGAAGTGATACACATGGTAAAATGATAACTCAGGTCTTCAAAGCCAAATACAAAATAATGTGAGACATTCATACTTCCACAATGATTATAAAGAGAATGCCATTGTACTAACAACTTGAGAAGAATCACTTTGAGTGGAATTTTGACAAAACCATATTTGAGGTTTAATTTAAAATTCCTCTGAAAATTTAATGTATCATTCAACATTTATCAACTCTTAAGCAAGGAGCTATGCCTTTAAATACATTGAAGAGATGACATAATTTTCAAATAAACATTATTAGATTTTGACACAGACATTAAGCTTCACATTGCCGAGGATGTCTCCAATAATCACACAAATTCAATGGTTTAGTAACATTAACTGAGAATTTCAGAACTTGAACCAAAACTTGATTTTGGATACATAAGTGATTCCACTATATAAGCAAATGAGATGATTTATAATGAGCCACTTCAGAGAGTCTATATATATATGTATATGTATATGTATATATATATGTATATGTATATATATGTATATGTATATATATACTTTATTTTTATAATTTAGTAATTGCACTAAATTATTATTAAAAACTTGTATATTTTTAGGAAAAATTTTGAACAAGGGAAAATAAAATTTAGTTTTGGTGGCACGTGAATGTAATCTTAGCTTTGGAGAGATATGGGCTTTAAGATTAGGATTCCAGGATCATCTTCAGCCATCTAGTGAATAAGGCCAGTAAGTAAGTAAAGGCCAGAAAGTAAGACTTTGAATAAAAAAAGAAGTTTCTAGAGAGAAAATACAATATAAAAAGGGAAACTGAAGCCACAGTTAGTCAACCTATACTCAACCTACATATGCCTAATTTGCTTGTCAAGTCTTTGTCTTTTCTTGAAGTAAGAGTACCTTAACTTTGCATGTGGAGGATTACTTAATCCATTTATGTTGCTTGTGTATTGATAGGACTCTAAAGTCTTCTTTTTATTATTTTACTTATGTTTTAAAATTTCCCCCTTTTATGAAACACAGATTATTTTCTCATATGATATAATATGAATATAGTTCCCCTTCCTCTTTTACTTACAGTTGTAGCAGCCTACACAATGGAAAATTATTTTTACCAGTTTCACATTCAATTGAGGTATAATATCTAAAATATATAAATAACTCATGAAATATGATATCAAAAGTCCAAATACACCAGTTAAAATTTGGATATAAATCTAAACTGAGAATTAACACTAGAGGAAACTCAATGGCTAACAAACAAATAATTGTTCAACATCCTTAGCCATCAGGGAAGTATAAATCAAAACTAATTTGAGATTACATCTTACACCTCAGGATACCAAAGATCAATAACACAAGTGACAGCTCATGCTGGAAAGGATGTGGACAAAGGGAAACATGCTTCTATTGCTGGTTGGAGGGTAAACTTATATATCTCTTATGGAAAACAGTATGAGAGTTCCACAGAAGGATGGGAATTGGTCTATGTACTGACTGGTTTATGACAACTTGACACAAGCTGGAGTTATCACAGAGAAAGGAGTTTCAGTTGAGAAAATGCCTCCATGAGATCCAACTGTAAGGCATCTTCTCAATTAGTGATCAAGGGGAAAGAGTCCCTTGTGGGTGGTGCCATCTGTGGGCTGGTAGTCTTGGGCTCTATAAGAAAGCCAGCTGAACAAGCCAGGAGAAGCAAGCCAGTAAGTAACATCCCTCCATGCCTCTGCATCAGCTCCTGCTTCCTAACCTGCTTGAGTTCCAGTCCTGACTTCCTCTGGTGATAAACAGCAGCATAGAAGTGTAAGCTGAATAAACCCTTTCCTCCCCAACTTGCTTCTTGGTCATGATGCAGGAATAGAAACCCTGAGACTAAGACAGTCTACCTCAAGACCCAACGATACCACTCTTGGGCATATATCCAAAAGATGCTTCATCCTACCACAGGGACACTTGCTCAACCATGTTCATTGCTGCTATATTCATAGGTACTACTCATATCTTGTAGCAGAACTGGAAACAGCATAAATGCTTCTCAACAGAAGAATGGATAATGAAGATATGGTGCACAATGGAGTATTACTAGGCTCTTAAAATATGACATTGTGAAATTTTCAAGCAAATGGATGAAAGAAGAAAAGATCATTCTGAGTGAGGTAATTCAGATGCAGAAAGGTAAATATTGTGTGGATCTAATATCTTTCTTTATTCTATTCAAAAGACAAAAATTACTTTAATTGGGTAAAGTGGTCACCTTCTTTACTAGTTTTCATTTCAAGTTTTTCTAGGCAAAATAATAATAGTAATAAATAATGATGATGATAATGTTGATGATGATGATGATGATAATGATGATAATAATAATAATAATAATAATAATAATAATAATAATAATAATATAGTAACAGGAGCAGAGAGCAGAACCATCTCTAGCCTTTAAATTCCTGAAACACTGCTCAGAGTTTACCTGTTTCCTTGGCCTAGGTTACCCTTTCAATTCCATGAACTGTCAAATACATTACAAATAGAGATTACTTTGTTTTCTCTGTATTTCTCCTTAACGTATATCAAAGTGGGATTCATATTTTTGTGTCAAAAGCTCTTAGAAAGTAATCTAAATTATTTTACATAGCACGAGAATATATTATTTGACAAAATCTCAAACAATAGTCATTATTTATTACACTTGTTGATTTGATACTTGAAAATGATCTTTTAAATATATAAATTTTTTATAAATGGTGAAGCTATTAGTAACTATGTTCCTTTTTTCATTTAAATTGCCCACATTTGAGCTTGATATTGGCCTATCAGCTTGGTATATTTATATATCCACCCCAACAGTTTTCCACCACTTTGCTGGCCTTGACCTCTCTAAAGCTGATGACGATGACCTTCAACTGCTTATCTTCCTGCCTCCCCCTTCTAGTTACAAGGATAGTAGGTATGAGTCCCATCAGCTGTTTTATGCAGTTGTAAGAACAGAATTCAGGATTTCAGAATTCTAGACAAGCACTCTTCCAACTGAGCTACAAATATATGTACCATTATCATACTATCCAACATTTGCTCATCATTTCCTTCTTGTAACGCTGTTGAAACCTTTGAAACTAAACATCACTTCATTTTATAAAGAACTGTATATAAAATTAAAAACTATGAAATTTTCTGACAATACAATTTTTTGATCCTAGGTTATACACTTGGTCATACATTTACCCATTTATACATTTCAGTTTTTCGTGTATGTGTGTGTGTGTGTGTGTGTGTGTGTGTGTGTGTGTGTGTGTGTGTGTGTGTACAAGACACACTTTTATGTCATGGTCTACTTGACAATGTCAAAGAACTAATTTTGGGAGTGGAATTTCTCCTTACACCATAGATTACTAGATTAGAATTTAGAGTATCAATCTTTCACAACAAGCACCTCTACCCAACCAGCTAGGTCTCTGGTAGTAATGATTTGAATATACTTGACCCAGAGAATATCACAATTAGGAGGTGTGGCCTTGTTAGATTAGGTGTGGTCTTGTTGGAATAGGTGTGTCACTGCAGCTGAGGGCTTTAATACCCATATCCTAGCTGCCTGAAGGGCAGTCTTCTCTTAGCAGAATTCAAATATAGAACCCTCAGCTCCTCCTGCACCAAGTCTGCCTGGACACTGTTATGCTCCTGCCTTGATGATAATAGACTGAACCTCCAAACATGTAAGCCACCCTAAGTAAATGTTGTATTCATAAGAGTTGCCTTGGTCATAGTGTCTGTTCACAACAGTAAAACTCTAACTAAAACATTGGTCTTACATTTTCTATTCATGTTCTTGATATTACACATATCTCTAACTTCAAGTATTCATTCTCACCACATCAATAGTTTTTACTTATTCCTGAAAATAATACCTATGCAGTGCATGTGAACATGAAAACACATATACAATATTAGCCTGGCCAAAATCCAAGTAATTCTAAAATATATGCTTTAAGTCAATTCATTCAGAACACAGAATATTCTAATTTTGAAAATAAACCTATTTAATAATTTTTAATTATTTTTACAATTTTCTCTTTGTACTTAGAAATTGTTACATATTGTAAAAAATATCAACACTGAAAATTTGAAGTGAAATTTCAAATGTATGTATCTCACTACATATATTTCAAGATAATGTCAGCATAGATTTCCTCCTGGATCAAAACAATGAGAATTTTCCATAAAACTTTACACCAAACTATCCAGAGTTGAAGAACTTAAATCACGTAGTTAGATTATATGACAAGCTAATAGCATCAAAATAAGCATTAACAAAATTTATTTTCTATTCATGTTCTAAGTCCAATGCCACCTGGCACTGTGTGCCCATCCTAATTATTTAGAGAGATAAAAATGGTGATTGTAAGTGATTGCTTTTGGAATCTTCATCAAAGTTGGAAGCAAATGTGACAACTAGACAACTGGGCTTAGCTCTTCTACCAGCTGTGTGTCATGGCACGCTCACCTGTTGTCCACTGGTCACAGAACTGTGTTGCACCTCCAGGAGATCACAAAACTTCACTATGTTAGTTATTTTCCAAGAGCTATATCCAAACACTGAACAGACACAACTTAAGGGAGGAGAAGTGTACACTGGTTGAGTTTCAGGTTGAAGTCCAACATGAAAGGTACTTGGAGTGTCTGGTAGGTGGCCCTCACATGTAAGTGGAACGGACAAAGAACGTTTGACCGAAAGCAAGGAGGGTGATTATACTCAAAGGCTTCCCTCCCCTCACTACCCTACATCAGATATGCCTACTGCCTGAAAGTTTATTTCCTCTTTGTGAACAGCACTGCCCGCTGGAGATCAAGTGTTAAAACACATAAGCCTGAGATGGACACTTCCCACTCAAAGAGATGACAACTAGAATAACCATATTTTTCATTACTAAAGCAAATATAAAATTTATTATTTTATTCTATTATTAAACTTGAAATGTGTATATGAGCAACGTTCTGCTTATCTTTTGTTTCCATGCATCCAACCAATAAATATTTATTAGCTCTTTGCCACATGTGTCAGATGCACAGTCTTAATTAAGAATTTCCAAACATTGTAAATCTGCAAAACAAGGACTGCTTTAGAAGTCTGTTCATCTTTAAGTGAAGGGCAAAAACTTTTGAGAAGAAAATGTAATTGCTTGGAAAACATTTCAATGCAACTACTTTTCACATATGCAATTTTCCAAATAATTATCTAATCACACAATCTCCAAAGTGTTATAAATGTGTATAAGCCTCTTTTGATATAACAAACTAACTGTGTGGACAGTAGATTAAGTGCACACTATTGGAGACCCTTAGCAGATAAGAGCAGGGAAGAAAACCTATTGAAATGCCTCCCCCACTGAGTGACTGAAAGGAACACTGCCTGAGTGACTGAAAGGAACATTGCATCGGGCATTAGTTCTCACAGGTGCACAGCTGAACTTCCAGTCACCACTGCTTCAAGTAACATTTTGTGTTCTGCTTTTACTTCAGATGATTAAAAGTAGATTGGCAGAGCCATTAAAAGCTACAAGAGAAAGAAAACTCAGTAGTCCTAGTGTTGGCAAGAGATATCTTACTGCTTCATGTCAATCATGTTCCCAATTGATATATTTCCTCTATGGTTTCAAGGAAATAATGCAGCAAATTAAAATAAATATAAAATTAAAATACCAAATACTGTCAGACAGTTGGTGAAAAGGCAGAGGCAAGCATATTTCAAGTAGATGAAGGAAAAGCATCTCTCCAGCACCCACACCATCTACAATGCATTGTTCTCTGTAGAGACAGTGACGCATTTCTGCTGCTACTGCTTTGGCAGGACCAGCTGAATCAGACGTAAGGAAACAAAAAGCCTTCAATTAGAAAAGCATTGTATTTCCCCAGATCCAGTAAGCCATTAGTGTTATTCAAATGAGGGAGAGAGATGCGTTTTTCCCTCATTTGCTTCTGTTTCTGATAATCTCATTGCCGGCTATGTTCCGAAGATGCTCTTTTTCATTATTCAAAAAGAAACAAATAAAAAGTATGAAAATAAGAGGATAAAGTCAAGTGAAGCTTTTGTTTATAACTATAATATGAACTTTTCAAAAATACCACTGGTGCTTTGCAAGGCAGAGTGTCTATCACTGGAGTGTTTATGAGTTTGGTGCATTCCTGAACTTGCTGTAGAACACTTTTTAGTATTCAATTGTGATTAGTTTATTTCTTCAGACTAACCAAAAGCAAGAGGGAGTAAAGCAGGAGAGTGTCTTAGGTAGCAGAAGGTTAAAAGGCTTTCTCATACAGAGATATTTTTGGTAAATTTAGTGAATGTAGAAAACGGCACATAAATTCTCATAGGTGCTTAATATGCCACTGTAAGGCAGAATCCATTTTAAAAGGGGCAAGCAATTGTGTGTCATGTTAAATACTAACTATAGCGGATGACATAAGATAGAAAAATAAGACTGTTAAGATCGAGCTCAACATGTTTGGTTGAAAAGTGGAAATGGTGACCCTTATGCCGTAAATATCTCTCCAGCAGCTCTGTAAATCACAGAGGACATTACTTTTAGGGGCAGTGAAAGGCAGACATTCTACATTATGACAAAGCCATTCTACCTTAAACATGTTGTACTGAGTGAGAAATTTTTCTCATATATATCATAGTGTTCCATATCATCAGTCATAGTGAAGAAAATGTTAACCTGTAAAGTGGGAGTTTTAGAATTCTCATTTTGTAGAGGAGTAAATAAACAGAATTTTGAGAGCAAGAACCTTAAAATGCACCCAGGAAAGGTGGGGAAAGCCATGTCACCTGATACTATTGTATTTTTCCCTCTACTAGACATTTCTATTGTGAGACATATACATTCTTACATTTAGTTTTAACCTTTCTAACAATTGGAGATTCTTGTGACTATCTGATTGGAGGCTGATGAAATTTGCATTTATTTTACCTAGTAACTGAATGAACCAAGACCTAAAGAGAGACAGTAATGTAACATTTCATGAGAAAGCATCCAATATCAATGTGTTTTAACTCCATTTCTACACTGTTTTCCAGATATATCTGATTTAGTTATGAACAAACAAACAAGCAAAAAACCGAAAAAAACACATTATAGATGTCAGGTGGCTCTAAGACCTGACATATTTGGAAAACAAACAACAGTAAATGTATATCTTTAGGTTTGTTTAATTTTGTTGCCTATTTAAAAAAATTAGTCTGTCGCAGTATTTAAGAAACCCCATTAGTTTGAATTACCTCTCTAAAATTCATGACAAAATTTATCCCCAATAGATCCAATATTGAGAGGTAGACTTTCAAAGAGATGATAAATTCACAATGAGTCTACTCTTACTATGGATTTATTCCACCATCATTAAAGCCCATTAGCAATGAAAGTGAGATTGGATCCCTTGGCATTCTCTTTTTCTGTACCTACTCTGGCAAATTCCTCTCACAATATTGTTATAGTAGCCTTGATCAGGTCTTTGTTGTAGATTCTTAAAGGAAAGGTATTTATTTCTGGTCAAGAGAATGGAATCTACTTCTACCCTTGTATGGCTTCCTAATATTCCAACCTTTAAAAAAAGTGTTCAACCACTTAGACCTGTAAATCATCTGATAGGTGCTGGTCAGAGTCTAAGTTTGCTTTCTCTGGTACTTTGATTATGTGTTTAATCATTAGACGTACAAGCCTAACTCAAAAGGGTAAGTTTTCTTCTTTCCCTCTTCTTCATTTCCTTCTTCTAGGAAGCTGATGAGATTGACCGCTTGCTTTTATTTTAAACTCTAATAAAATTGGCCTTGAGATTCCTTTTGAGTCCATTCTTAAACTGTTTTAACAACAAGATTAAGAAGCTAAAGCTGGGATGTTAACATTCCTGGGAACCTGTGGTGCCCATGAAGGGCAGTAGCAATAACAGTGTATATCCTCTACCATGTTATAGTGCATAAAGACGTTCATCATCCATACAGCCCTTCCACTATGGGCTTCCCAGGTTTTGAAACTGGAATAAATTAATTTTGTCACAAATTTGCCATCATGTATTATTCTGTTACAGTAGAAAAAAATATTAGTAGAGATCAAAATATTAAAATGAAGGAAATCCAAAAATAATAAAATAGTTTGTTCATTTTGACATACTGCAAGACCATATACATTAGAATGTCCCAATAAGAAAGGTAACAGTTACCTAAAACTGGTAGAATACATTGCCACTTCCTTGCCAGGCAACAGTGTGAGTTTGAAGAATGTCAAGGATGTCAATAAGAATAAAAAGGTAAGTTGAATTAACAAAACAAAGAGAGATAACTAATATGAAAAATGGCAACCTATCTAACATGAAACTATTTTTAGCAGTAAATATATCAAACAAAATTTTATCACTGTATTAAAACATCAGTATTTGTAACATGAATTAAAATGATACATGATTGATGTATATGTTAGTTACAGGGAAATAGTTAAGTCTAAAAACACAAAAAAGCTAAAAATAGAAGGATGGAAAGGTATATGTGACTGATTTACTAAAAGAGGCTGATAAGCAAGCAAAAGAGAGTTGGCCTATTAGTATTTATGTTAACCTCAAATACTTTAAGCCAGAATGTTGCTAGAGATGAACAGAAAAGAATAGACTGATTATAGACATATATACACATAAGAATTTAGGTTTGTATACTCAAAAAACTGGAAGAATGTGCAATAGTAATGGTTGTAATTTTGATATTAATGTTTTAGTAATGGTAAGTTTTATTGAATCCATCAGGATTAAGAGAACTTACTAGACTCTCTATATATACTGTAGAACATCCAAGGCACATGACATTCCAAACCCTAGTATGTACATTCTTCTTAAGTGCATACGTAAATATTGCTGCAATTATTCTGTCAAACATATTATGAAGGAAATTATTTTGTGTAAAATAGAAAGTCACATTCAAAAGGTTTTCTATATGAAATGATAAGACAAGCTTTGGTCATTTGAAATATACTTGAATTATGACAATTCTGTTCTCTTACCACTAAATTAGAGATTAAGCCTGCAAGTAAATTTGGAATACTTGCAAATTCATAGTAGGTAAAGAAAAGAAGTTACTCATAAATAAAGGGGTCAAGGCAGAAATGGAGTAATTTGAGATAAATCAATAAGTGAAATAATATACTGATAACTAAATTGCAACTAAATTAGTTTTTGGAAGGAAATGCCTTGCTGTGAATAAAAATCCCAGTCAATATCCCATGTTTGTGCGGTGCACTGGGGCTCTAGAAAAGTAAAGAAAGTTCAAACACAAATGGCTAAGGAAGTCTTTAACCATAAAAGTGATCTTACTGCTAACTTCTGTGGTTTAGCTATGTTATAATGACAACCAAGCTGACTTCCAAATCCAAGATGACCTCCAAGAATTTACATGTGTACCCACAGACTGATGCCGTTCTAGGCCATAATAGGAGAAGCTTTACTTTTCAGTGAATGGCAGTTAGTGAAGAGAGAGATTCATGGCTTCTCAAGGTACTGAGAACAAGTGGAGGTTGAGCACTGATACCTAAGTAGGTGCATTTATAGCACCACCTCTAAGGTAATGTGATAATTTCAGATGACAGAGTGGAAAGAATGTAAGGGACATAGGATAGGGAGAAAGGTTACTTGAGGTTTTTGAATCAAAGAAGTTGTGAAATAACTTTTTTTGGATATTTACTTTATTTACATATCAAATGTATTCCCTTTTACAGGTCTCCCCTTTGGAAACACCCTATCCCATTCCCCCTCCTACTGACTCTATGATGGTGCTCCTCCACGCCCCTACCCATTCCCAACTTCCCTCCCTAGCATTCCCCTACCCTGGGGCATCTAACATCCTGAGGCCCAAGGACCTCTCCTCCTACTGATGTCCAATAAGGCCTTCCTCTGCCACATATGTGGCCAGCACCATGGGTCCCTACAGCAGTCAGTACTCTTAACCACTGAGTCATCTCTCCAGCTGTGAAATAACTTTTAACTGGCCCCTATATAGGGTCAGCTCATTTTTTAATTGCCAGACCCCTTTCTCTTTTTAATAGAGTGCATTCCTTAATGTATTCTAAAGATACTTCTTGCTATGCTGCTTAACTCACTATCCACGTTAAAGCAGTATTTTTTCCACTAGTAACTGGGAAATCTGTGCTTATTCAACCCCACTAATACACTAACTTTTCAAGTGTAACACTCTGGAAATAATTGATGAGTGTGAGTGTACAATGCATGTAAACACACAGAGACAACTGGTGAAATGGTGTTATACTTTCTGCCTAGCACAGTAAGAAGTCATTTTTGATCATTCTCATGAGTCTCTTCAGCTCTCCTAAATATAAGCTACTTCCTAGTACTTTTTTATGAATGAAAAAACATATGCCTGATTGCCCCCATTAGCAAATATCTGTTTTATAGTGTATTTTATGTTATCAAATGATACAGCCTTGCCAGATTATTAAGACAACCAAGAAGCCTATATTTACCCAGAGTGTTCTGCAAATGTGCTAGGCATATGCAGCATTACACATTACTTGGCAGGTCATATCACATAATGTGATAAAGCCAATATTTAGCCTTTATCATTTTCCTAATTAACAAAGTCAACAGTGTGTCATCTAAATTAGATTGTGAACTCAAGCAAGATGTTAAATGTCTTGCTCATATGGATAGGACATCCCTTCCCTCCCTTTAAACTATCTTTAATCTTTATCAATGTCAATGACCATGTAAAACTGAAAAAAATCTAGTAATATAATCTGGCTATATACATGTTTCAATTAGTATAAATGATTATATTATAATAAATAGATTAATAATACAACTAATATTTTATAATGTTGCATTTCTAGTGTATAATAAAATTACTTAAATGTACTAATGTACCTTAGTAGCATAAAAAAATACCAACTAAGATATATTACTATTACATTAGACATTCATTAGGGGCCTAAATGTGAATCATTATTATTATATGGGCATACAAATTTGAACTTTCAAAGATAAAGTTTCAAAAATTCTGTTAAAGAAACTTTATAATATATTCTACTCTTGTCACTGCAATGTAAGGAATATATCATTTTACTGAATATGTCTTCTGATACTATCAATTCAATAGCACTTTAAGAGACACTTGGACTGAGTATCCCTTTACATCATCATCTACTATGTAGTCTAGATTATCTATAATTATCAAAAGTCAGATAGTGCCCAACCAAAGCTTCCATGGTTGAGTACCTTGTGCAGAAGAAACAAACACAAAGTTTCTAAAGGATCACACACAATGCACACTGTATTAATAGATATTAATAAAAACCCTTAAGGACAGACAAGCTTATAAATGATGTCTCTAGAATATCAATAGGCATTCTTCCTTTGAATACAAACTGACCACCATCCCCCATCTACAGTGGGGAGTGGACTGCTTTCTTCAACATCTGATAAAGAGGTGGATACAGGTTATGACCAGGACCTGTCTCTAAGATTTCAAAGTCAGGAAACTGAATGGAGGAGATAGGAATGTCTTCTAAATGTAAGTGATGTTATATATTTAATACATCGTAAAATGATAATAGCAAGATATTTCCATTTTTAATATTTATTTTTGAGTTATAGAAGATTCAAATTATCTTTGGTTCCACAAAGTCAAAGTTAATAGCATCTCCCCTTACCTGACTACTCATAAGATTTATGCCATCAAGGAAAACATAATCACGACTGACTTCCCTCCCAATTTTGATAGGATACAGATTTGTCATTCCTAACTAAGATTCCTGCTCTCCCTTCCTCATCAATTTCAGATTATAGTTTTGAAGTTGCTGATGATATCTGTCAAATAGATTGCTAATCTGAGGAAACTGGAGCAGCATTTGAAAACATAGTTATCAGACTGCCAGTTATTTATTTACATTACAGAAGTCAGGCAAGCACCCACAGACTGACAAGGACTAGGAGATTGGCTTGCTGCTCCCTGGCGCATTCTCCTTTGGGGTCTGATGTGCTCTCCTTTAGAATGTGTGTCTGAGTCAGTCAAACCCAATCTTCACACTGCTGTTCACACAACTCTGCATTATTCCCTAAAGAACTTGCCTGCTTTTTCCGTGATTATGATTTCAGCACTAGGCTGATAATTAAACTTCTTAGAAATCAAAAGGAATAAACCATAAGATAAAGCTGTTAAAAACCAGCTATCAACAGTAAAGGTCAAGGCCTGTAGCATAAAAAAGAGAGAAAATATGTATGCATTTTCTTTGATTTACTCTTGGTAAAGAACAGAACGGTTTACAACCACATTTCCTTTGACTAGTAGTAAAACACGTTACAACCTTTCTTAATTTAATTTTCTCTGGCATTTATTGTATTTAATAAAATGCCTAAATGTCAAATAGATTTATAAAAAAGTATAGCTTAATCAGAGGCCAACACAGATTATTCATAAAGTGATATAATGCATAACATAACAAGCTAAATTGATATAGATTTTGATTTCTTTACCATCAAGGAAATAATTAGTATTTGCTTAGAAAGAACTGTTTAATCTACAGTATGACTACTAAAATTTATTTATGAGTTTGAGATTTTATTGCTATTACCTTTCAGCTAACATTCAATACTAGAACACTTGGTGGCTTCCGTTTATTTTCCTGTATGATGTACTTTTATAAAGCTCAAGTACATAGAAAAAGTCATACAAACTGACTTTAGGAAATGACAATAGCAATATTTCAAATTGATCATCTCTTTGTCATGTCTCATAGGTGAAACATGTACAGAAAACCCTCAAAATAATACCATGTTAATCCTAGCTTTCTCTAGTAAATAATTTTGTTTAAAAATCTGGAAAACTGTGACAGGAGAGATGACTTAGTAGTTAAGATCACTGACTGCTCTTGTAAAGGTCTCAGGCTCCATTCCCAGCACCCATGTGGTTATAGGCAGCCATCTGTAAGTCCAGTTCTTACGGGTTGGAAATCATCTTCAGGTCTTTATTGGCAGTGCACATATATGGTGCACATAAGTACACGCAGAACAAAAAATACACATACACATAGAAAACTCATATACATATTTTAAAATGTGGCAGACTTGTGAACTAAATATATTCTGATCTTACTCCTGGCTGGAATACAAAGATCAAGGTGAACTGAACTGAATACTTATTTCCACTAATTAGGCTTAAAATAAACATCCACCTGTGGACGCAATTTCCAAGGTTGCAGGTTTCAAGGAAATATATTACTTCTGAGGGAAAAAATTAGGGAGAAAGAATCGGATGAAGAACTGTGGAAGGGTGGACCAGAAGGGGAAAATGGCTGGACTGTAAAAAGTAAAATTAATAATAATAAAACAAAGGAGAAAAGAAAAAAATTGCAAAATTTCCCAAATAGTTCTGCTTTTTATTCTAAGAATTTCATACAAACGAATCCAACTTCAACCTTCAAAATTTATGCAAATACAGTTGCTGACTCAGCAGATGATAAAAGTGAAAACTGATTTTTGATATATCAAACTATTGAGGATAGTTTTATTTGATAACTTATTCAGTTGAATTGTCTAACATGCAAATTCAAAATTGCTACTTAATACAAAATATCCTTCTTTTAGTTCTGGGGACTATAAATGACCTGCACCCCAGTTACTTTCTATTTCTGTGATAGAAAAACAGACCAAAAGCAACTTGGGGAGGAAAGAGTTATTTTGTGTTACCTGCCAAGTCCATCATTGGGGAAATTCAGGGCAGGAGCTGAAGTGGAGACCATGGAGAAATGCTCGTAATGTCTTGCTCTATATGCCATGATCAACCTGCTTTCTTATACCAGGGCCACGATACCAGTAGAGGCAACATGCACATTAGGCCAACTTACATTAAATATTAACCAAGAAAATGCCCACAAGTGTGATCACAAGCCAATGGGCTGGAGCCAATTCTCCAACTGTGGTTTCTTCCTCCCAGATGAGTAGAGTTTGTATCAGTTGACAACACAAAACAAAAACTAATCAGCACAAACCACTTCCAAAATGACATGCATTGTCCAATTATAATTTGGAATGTACCTTCTCTTTTTCATCTGGATACTTAGAGAGGGTAAGACCCTTTAAATTTACTGTAATGCAGTTCAAATTGACATGGCCACAGTAGCAAATAAATTACTGCTCTTAACTTGATGTATAAAAATAACACAAATATATTTCCTTAATGTAGCATGTGTGATTTCTATTTAAGTTTATATCTACTTTTACTACTCATATCTTAGAAAACTAAGAAATTGTATATGGAGGATTTCTAATAAATACAACCTTTATGAAGTTAATTCATTTTCAGTAGAATACGACATTTTAAAAATCCACATAAATCTTTTAATCAAATAATTGTTTAGGATACAAGGAGTGTGAAATATTCTGTGTACATATATTAATACCACTTTCTATATCACAGACTGGTTTTCATTAAAGTTATAAATATAAACAAGAAAACACACAAAAATAACTTTCCAAAGCTTTCTCATGTGTAGAACTGTAGTCATCTGCCATGTTCACTTATGTGATAGGCTAATTCTTCAATATTCAATATTCATTCAAAACATGCTTAGACATCACAATACTTTTGGTCTAAACTTAGTTATATATTTTTCTTTTACAAAATGGTGTTAAATGTTAATAGGAATGTTCAAGATTTTATAGTTTCAAATGATCATAGGTTTCCATTTCTTTCATAAGGAACGTTAGAAAGCCTTCGAGTGTTTCTATAATGTCCTGTATGCATTTTTCTTGTTTTATTTTTGTTGTTTGTTTGTTTCTTTCTTTCTTTCTTTTTGCCTTATTTTATTTTTCTTCTTTAAATGCCTGTTTGTTTTCTAAGGATAGACAGAGAGTCTGTGGATTCTGATAGGAGGGAAAGTGAAAGGGTAGCAAAATTGTTGGGGGAGGGGAACTATGATTACAATATATTGCACACACACACATACACACACACACACACACACACACACACACACACACACACACACACACACCTATTCTCAGTAACAGAAAAAAAAGAACAAGCTAGTGTAATAGGCTGAATGAAAATGACCAGGCTCTATTACATGTTGGAGCATCTTCTGGGTATATGCCCAGGAGAGTTATAGCTGGGTCTTTAGGAAGTATTATGTCCATTTTTCTGAGGGTCCACCAAACTGATTTCCAGAGTGGTTGTACTAACTTGCAATCCAACCAACAGTGGAGGAGTGTTCCTCTTTCTCCACATCCTCGCCAGCATCTGCTGTCACCTGAGTTTTTGATCTTAGCCATTCTGACTGGTGTGAGGTGGAATCTCAGATTTGTTTTGATTTGCATTTCCCTGATGACTAAGGATGTTGAGCATTTCTTTAGGTGCTTCTCAGCCCTGCAAATTTCCTCAGTTGAGAATCCTCTGTTTAGCTCTGTTTCCCATTTTTTTGATGGGGTTATTTGGTTTTTTGGGGTCTAACTTCTTGAGTTCTTTGCATATATTGGATATTAGCCCTCTATCGGACAAAGGATTGGTTAAGATCTTTTCCCAATCTGTTAGTTGCCATTTTGTCCTATTGACAGTGTCCTTTGCCTTACAGAAGCTTTGAAATTTCATGAGGTCCCATTTGTCTATTCTTGATCTTAGAGCATATGCCACTGGTGTTCTGTTCAGGAACTTTTCCCCCGTACCCAGGTGTTCAAGACTTTTCCCCAGAAGATGCTCCAACATGTAATAAAGACACATGCTCCACTATGTTCATAGCTGCAATATTTATAATAGCCGGAAGCTGGAAACAACCCAGATGTCCCTCATCAGAGGAATGGATACAGAAAATGTGGTACATCTACACAATGGAGTACTACTCAGCTATTAAAAACAATGACTCCATGAAATTTGCAGGCAAATGGATGGAACTTGAAAATATCATCCTGAGCGAGGTAACTCAGTCACAAAAGAACGAACATGGTATGTACTCACTGATAAGTGGATATTAGCACAAATGTTCAGAATGCCCAAGTTCCACTTTACCTTACCCGCTGGACTGAGAGTGAGGTCCCAGATGGAGGAGTTGCAGAAAGGACTGAAGGAGCTGAGGGAGTTTGCAGCCCCATGGAGGGAGCAACAGTGTCAATGGGCCTGATCCCACCCCCGATCGTCCTGGAGTTTGGACCACCAACCAAAGAATACACATCGAAGGACCCATGGTTCGGACCACATATGTGGCAGAGGATGGCCTCATTGACCATCAGGGAGAGGAGAGGCCCTTGGGCCTGAGGGTGTTAAAGGCTCCAGTAAAGGGGAATGTCAAGGTGGGAATACCGGAATGGGTGGGCTGTTGGGTGAAAGGTGTAATTCCCTCTTGTAGGCAGGGAGGGGGAGGGGATAGGGGGTTTCCAAAGAGGAGACCTAGAAAAGGGGACACATTGGAAATGTAAATAAAGCATCAAATAAATAAATAAATAAATAAATAAATAAATAAATAAATAAATAGAAAAAAAAAAAAAAAGAAAGAAAGAAAATGACCAGGCTCACAGAAACTGGCATTATTGAGAAGTGTAGCTTTGTTAGAGTAGGTGTAATATTGTAGAAGGAAGACTGTCTCTCAGGCAGGCTTTGAGGTCTCAGATACTTAAGCGAGCCCAGTATATCTCATTCTCTTCCTATGGCCTGAAGATCCAGGTATAGGACTCTCAGCTACCTCTCTAATACCTGTCTACTTGCATGCCACCATTCTTCCTTCCATGATGATAATGTACTAAAGCTCGTACCTATAAGCCAGCCCCAATTAAATGCTATTCTATAACTAAGTATTCGTCACCTAACATATTATTGCCAAATCTCTCATCTTCATAGTGAAAATGCATGCATATTTCAATTAAGTGGATGTGTGTGTGTGTGTGTGTGTGTAAGAGTTGCATGGTCTCCGAGCAGTGGTGGCACATGCCTTTAATTCCAGCACTCGGGAGGCAGAGACAGGTGGATTTCTGAGTTCGAGGCCAGCCTGGTCTACACAGTGAATTCCAGGACAGCCAGGGCTACACAGAGAAACCCTGTCTCAAAAAACAAAAAACAAACAAACAAACAAACAAACAACAACAACAACAAAAAGAGTCGCATGGTCATGGAGCCTCTTCACAGCTAGAAAACATTGAGACAGTTAGTTCAAGTCCAGAGAAATGTGCACTGAATTTAATTTTGAGTTGACATCATAGCAACAGCACTGAAAGAAAATTTATTGTTTTCATTTGTGACAGTTTTTAATCATACAAGATCTGTACATAAAGGTGTCTCTTGTCACATTCTCACATAAGAATTAGTTGTATGCATCTGTTAATCTATTTAATTTTTCATCCAACTAACATCTATTTAGTGTTTACCAAAGCAAATGCTAGTTTATCACTGAGTATTCATCACTTAGCATATTAGCTCTAAATCTCTGTAGCTTAAATGCATGCAAACATCAACTAAAAATTATCATATAAGAATTGTATATAGCTTTTATAAATCCAACCTCTCCTGGAGACTATCTAAGAAGAAGTTAAGAAGTCAAGGTAATAAACAGGAAGTTGCACTTCGCTGCAGATCTAGGGCAATGATTAAAGAAAGTAAGTTTCATTCTGTAACCCCAGTTGGTTTCCAGCTCATGGCACTCCCCTTATCACAATCTCCCTAATTCTAGGATATGCAAGGCATCCTGGACTGGTGAGCAACATTATATCAATGTCATCTTCAAAACATTCTACAGTTTTAAAAAGAATCGTTAAGTAATCAAAATGTTGAATATCATTTCCCTATATTCTACATACGATTTATACAGAATACTTGATATCATTCTGAAGGAAATTTATAAAGCTGTCACTAAATGTGTCTTTCCTTTCATTTAGATATAAATTATGAAGCCTCTTGTGTATTATGATATGTGTGAATATGATATTTGGTACTTCACAGATCTAAAAAAATTCTCACTAACAAATCACTTCCATGATGGCAATTAAGTCTCTACAACTAAATTTATATTTTGACAAACACTCACTTTGATAATAGTATTTCTAGGTACTCAACATTTTCTAAAAATGCTCATGCATTACGAGAAAAATAATACCTATAGATAAAGCTTGAAAAATTGTGTTTTCAATGCTACTTTTGCCAATGCAACCATTTCCCACTGTATTCAGTCTTGTTTGGAGAAGAAAGAGCAAAATTGGACTAGGCAGTGAGTCTCAGCCTTCAACACTTTAATATAGTTCTACATTCTGTGGCAACTCCCACCCATAAACATACTTCTGTTGCTATTTCTTTCTCTTTGTTTTTTTTTTTGATACTTTATTTATATTTCAAATGTTTCCCCCTTTCCAGAGGGCTAATATCCAATATATACAAAGAACTCAAGAAGTTAGACTCCAGAGAACCAAATAACCCTATCAAAAAATGGGGAACAGAGCTAAACAGAGAATTCTCAACTGAGGAAACTCGTATGGCTGAGAAGCACCTAAAAGAAATGTTCAACATCCTTAGTCATCAGGGAAATGCAAATCAAAACAACTCTGAGATTCTACCTCACACCAGTCAGAATGGCTAAGATCAAAAACTCAGGTGACAGCAGATGCTAGCCAGGATGTGGAGAAAAAGGAACACTCCTCCATTGCTAGCAGGATTGCAAGCTGGTACAATCACTCTAGAAATCATTTTGGAGGACCCTCTGAAAAATGAACATAATACTACTTGAGGACCCAGCTATTCCACTCCTGTGCATATACCCAGAAGATGCTCCAACATGTAATATAGCAGCCATATTTATAACATGTTCATAGCAGCCATATTTATAATAGCTAGAAGCTGGAAACAACCCAGATATCCCTCAACAGAGAAATGGATATAGAAAAATGTGGTATATTTACACAATGGAGTACTATTCAGCTATTAAAAACAATGACTTCATGAAATTCGCAGGCAAATGGATGGAACTTGAAAATATTACCCTGAGCGAGGAAAATCAGTCACAAAGAATAAACATGGTATATACTCACTGATAAGTGGCTATTAGTCCAAAAGTTCGGAATACCCAACATTCACTTCACAGCAACCATTGGACTGAGTGTGAGGTCCCAGATGAAGGAGTTGGAGAAGTGGCTAAAGGAGCTGAGGGAGTTTGCAGCCCAATGGAGGGAGCAACAGTGTCAACTGTTGCTATTTCTTAACTATAATTTTGCTACTGTTATGAATGAATCATAATGTAAATATCTATTCTGCAGGATATCTGATATTTTACTCCCCAAAGAGGTCATGACCCATAGGTTGAGAACTTCTGGCTTAGAGGAAATTTAAGGAACTTTTAGACTACCCAAGTGAAATTCTCCAAGGAGTACCTGAACAATCAGCTTTTCCTCAATCCAGTATCTTAGATTGCTAGATGGAATTGCAGTTTTGTTTTTTTACTTATAAAGAACAGAATATAATAGTCTATACCAAAACTATCTCTCTATTATGTTTCCTTTGATATCTGAGGTCCACTTGGCATCTACTATTTTCTTTTATTCTATAAAATCTCAATGCTATTATTATTTTTACTTGACTAAACTTTATCTAAGTTTTAGTCATGTCTTTATGTTCCGAGACCTTTCTCCTTCATTCCTCCAAAGCATTGTTGTTTAAATTTGTTCTTGAGAAAATTTGAGATTAAGGTATTTATTACTTAATGGGAGATTACAGTAGTATTGATATTTTATTCTGGCAGACTTTAGTGTTTTTTTGTATTATTTACTTTTAGTTGCTGAGATAAAATGCCATGGACAAAAGCATCTAATAGAAGAAAGGGCTTATTTTTTAAGAGACTCAGAAGGAGATTCTACAATGGCAGGGAAGCACAGCGGTGAACTGTGGGAACAAGAGGGAAAGTTACCACATCTTAAATCATGCATATAAAGCAGAGAGAGCAAACTCGAAGTGATTTGTGATCATAAACTCTCAAGTTGTATATATATTTCATCACAGCTCCATCCAATTTGGTCCCATAGCTTCCCAAAGCAATGCCTTCAACTCAGGACTAAGCGTTCAAAGCTGGAGCCTGGAAGGAGGGAGTGTATTTCTCATTCTATACACCATAGTCTATAATAAGCTCTTTGAGCCTAATTGTTAGCCACTTAATAATATTTTTATAAAAACTATTTCAATGATGACATAAATTGAGAAATTCATAATTTTTTAAATACAGCTGGTTACATCAAGGGATTTATCATTTCTCTGGCCCATGAATATAGGGTGCCCTTATGGCTTTCTGGACAATGAAACTAGGTGAAAAAAAACTCCATTACAGTTAAGGGTGGGCCTTTAGAGTCTGCTTCTCCTCTCATTCTTTATTGCCCTACTTTTCCTCCATGAAAACACGGGTGAGAAAAAGATGCCTTAGATGCCACCACCAATAGAATTAAAAAAAAATAATAATTATCTATGAATTCAAAACCAGAGGAAATATCAGCTAAGTTTAGTCAGTGCAGGTTGCTCTCAAATTAGGAGCTAAAGAAGAGGCCATTTTTTTTTTATTATTTTATTTTATTTTTGTAGATTGAGCTTTAGAGTTTGACACATCAATGAACAACTGACTCAGACCCAGGACTAAATACTGGGTTTAAGAGAAGACAATTGATTTTTATTAAGACATTTCATGAAAAATACTTAGATAAATTTCTACTGATGATTACTTTAAAGTATTCTACTCGAAACACGGATGTAATGTAATATTTCTGCTTATTACAGCCAATGCATGCATACTGCTTGTTATATGCAAAGACATGTACAGATTCATTTAGTATTCCAAAATCCCTATTTTGTTTAGTGCCACATTAATGAATACTATACCATTCTGAGTCTCAATAATAACACTCTCACTAACACACTAACAATATGCTACCTTCTTATTATATTATTCAAGTGGTTGACTATACTGTCTATTTTTGGACTGTGTTAAATTTTATCTTAGTTCCTCTTCACAGCAATGGATTAGATAATGTTCTAATAGCACCATTTTATTTTTTAAGGAAAAGCAAAAGCATGGGAAGAGAAAGTGATTGCTTCTTATATTAAATTTTAGAATTGAAAATGGATAATTTATTAATGGTATCTTAAATGAAGTATTCCACAATCAATAGTCATAAAGAAAATCAAATTAAACCACAACGCAACTACAGTGCATGCCCACAAGAATAGCTAACACTAAAACACTAGAGATGTGCATGCCGAGGTCGATGTGGGAGTAAATGGGATTCACAAACGTTGTTGGTGAGACAGGGGAGTATAGCAATACTTTAGGCAAACAAAGTGGCAATTTATAATGAATATGAACACATGCTTCTGTTACTGTTTTGGTCAACACTGGCTATAAACTTGATAGGATCTAGAATCACCAAGGAGATACACTTCTGGCCATTAAGATGGCCTCTGAACATACTTCTGAGGGACTGTCAAGACTAGGATCCTCCTTAACTGTAGGCAGCAGCAACTGATAGCCTGGGATCCTGGAATGAATAAGAAGGGAAAAGTGAGCTGAGCATCAGCCTCTGTCTCTGTCTCGTTCCAGAGTATAAATGTAATGTGAATAGCTACCTTAAGCTTCTGTCACCATGTCTTTCATAAGTGCATGGACTGTACACTTAAACTGTGAGAAAATGCAAACTGTCTATAATGCAACACAAACATTAACAAATAGGCTTGTTATTCTGCAGTTCTTCTAGAAAAATAAGTGCATATGTGCATTTGTACACAGAAGGAGCTCTGGGTTATTTTCCTAATCATTTTATGCTAGTTTCACAAGATAAATGTCTAAAATGTTAATCAAGAGCATAACAGAAAAATGGGATGTAATATATACAGCATTCATAGGAATTAAAAAATAAATGTACCAATGCATAAATAAATGGTTATGATTTCCAGAACATTTCTTAATCAGACAAATAAACTTATGTACTGTAGGTCAGCTCTTACACATGAGAAATTCTAGAGCTAGTAAACATATCATATAGAATGAGGAATCAGAAAAGGGGATTCCTGTGTGCGTTCAGGGCCAGTACTAGAAAGAAGTACTAAGGAGTCCTTTCTGAAAACCATGAAGTCATGGCATGCTTTTATCTGAATGATGGCCAAGAAGCATGGATTTTTAAAAACAATCAACATTTTGTGCACGTGTCTGTTCTTCATGACATTTTTTGCTGGACAAACGAAAAAATGTAAGAAAATCAGCCCTATTCAATTAGATTAGCAGCTCTCGAGGGATTGCCTAGTGTGATTGGTACCACATACAAAGATGTTGTGAATAATGGTGGTTGCTAAAACAGTACAACATGGGACAATAGCCCATGTTGCTGTTCATTTTATATTGAACAAAATGATGAGAGAAGAGGGTGTGAGGAAAATAATTGACGGGAGAAAATTGTGGGACAAATAAACAATGGATGCTATAGAAGAGAAAACATGAATACTGCATTTTATGAGGAGATAAACAAAGTATTTATGGAGCATTGTATTTTAAAAAGTTGATCAATCAACTTTTACTATCTTTCAGAAACTGCTATCAAAGTATTATAACTCAAAACAAAGCAATCATGAATAGAATAATGTAAAATACAACCATGTTCTAGGGCCATCTATATAATCATAAAGTAATTTAGTCCCTTAATATGTTTTTTTACCGTGAAATACAGAAGGAATAAAAGTACAACCCAACCCTCATAGTCCATTTGAAAATAATAAAGTAATAATTAAAAATCCATTTGCGCCTTGTTAACATGAATTTTTCTTTCCATATTCAAATGAGAAATCTATAAGAATCAGTTTCAGCTAGGCTTACCCTACTAGTATAATTGCATGTCAAAACTTATTCATCATTTCAAAATGGTTCAGTAACTTTGGAGATGAAATTTTGAACAAAGAAAAGCCTCCAACCACAGCCTTAGCACATCCCAGCAAGATTCATTTGAACAAGAATGTTATGAAAGCCTAAGCTACTTCTTTGAGCCATCATAAAAATTCAAACATAGCTCTGGATAAAGAGAAGGTAAAAATTACACCCAAAACCAAGCTTTGGACACTAAACAATGAAAGTGATCACATTTGCAATGATGAGGTCTACCTACTAGAGTAACATCAAACACTAAAAATAGCTATTATATGACTTAGGGCCAAACTGACTTGAGTACTCTGAATGAACAGAGCAATTCTATCCTTCTTTGAAAATTGTACTTTAACATGAGACAATTTCTTGATAATAGAAGATTTCCCCAAGTTATGCATAGATCAAAGAATCACATTCCATGAATCTGCTGTGTTTGAGAAACTTAGTCATCTCAACAATGATAAACTCAACAAAATGTAGAACTGTGGTTATTTTTTTGTTGTTGTTGTTTAATAGAAATTAAACAAATTCTTCTGTTCTGATTTGTACGCAGTGAAAAAATTGTAGTGCTTTCTCTATCCTGCATCTGGACATACTGGCTGTACATGCACTAGAATTCATACTTCAGAAAGCCCTTCAGTAGCTTCCAAGCACCCGGTTGGCCAGGCATCAAACACACATTTCTAAGAAGGTTTCCAAATAGCATAGTCTGCTAATTTCTACCTCCTTCATCATTTTCTAATAGGACAATAACAATTTCCATCAAAGAGGCCTTTTCTACTCTTTTGAATGCACCATTTTGAATGGACATCTCTGGCAGTCTTATACTCTCCAGTGAACCAGTCTTTTGACATCAACACGATCAATGACTGTTCTGTATAATTGCAACAATGACACTCATTACTCAATAAATATGCAATACACGAAAAGATACAACCATTCAAACCGATTCTATAAGACCTAATTCAGCAAAACGACACTGAAGTGATTAATATGCTATGATAAGATTGCTCAGTTTCTTGGAATTACCATGATGGGAATGGACACACCTGGCCTCTCCCTTGCTTCACAGCAGCTTGATAACTCCTTAGATGAAAGGCTTCTCATTTGGTGTTCGTTTTATCAGTAGAACCGTTGCTGGGACTCTCTCCCATTATTCATAATCAAAACAATTGCTTTATTTCTTTCATAGTTATGATTTATTATTCCATAAGGGAAAGGACATCTTGTCTGTTTTACTCCATTGTGTGAGCACAGGAAGTTTTCAGTTCTCTGAAAGTACTTCTTTTGCAGAAGGTTATGTTCCAAAAGAACTTTTGGTGTGAGAAAGACAGAAACCAATGCTTTTAAACTCTAGAGACCATACTGTCAAGTTTCCAAATGAGGACCTGGGAGAAGAATTGGTAGTTAATTCATTTGCCATCAAGTCTGAGGACCTCCGTTAGATCCCTCCTGGGACCAACATGTTTGAAGAAGAAAGGCTACTTCCAGGCATCCATACAAGAAGCTTGTGTTCTCTGTTCCAATCTCCCACACAAAATAAACCACCAAATTAAATTTAAAAATGTTTATAGTTTTGAAATAAAGCTGTAGTTATTACTTCAACTACTAAATACATAATAAACTATCTTTAATTGGAGATTATGGCAGAGAACTGTCATTATAGCTACTTATGAGGCAGAAGCAAGAGCATCCCAGGTTCATGGCAGACCTGGGGAACAGAGTGAGCAAAAGTCAGCCTGGGGAAGTAAAAATATTATATTTCAGCAGAGAGAGAGAAAAAGAGAGAGAAAGAGAGAGAGAGAGAGAGAGAGAGAGAGAGAGAGAGAGAGAGAGAGAACAAAACATAAAGAAGACTAAGCGTACTGGTCAGCAGTAGGGTGCTCAGTTTCTTTGAGCAAAGTTAGAGTTGGGTTTAATCCCCAGCTTAGGGAAAAATAAACAAAAAAGTTGCCTTATAATGAAATAGTTTAGCAAATTGTTCAGATATTACAGACAACAAGATACACACATCGTGATTATACTTAAAAATGAGAAAGCATAAAAAAATTGAAAGCAGCCAAATCCAGTTATATTCTCCAGAGGCCTCTAATGAAGTCCCATCTTCATTGTGTCATATTCCTGTGTAGGCACAAAACATGGAGGAGGTGGGGACTGCAGGCTGGCCGAGCCTGTCTGAGGTAACATGTCCCAAGTAGACACTAAAGAACTAGAAGATCATCATGTTAGATGTACCAATCCTCCCCTAAATCATTCTCAATAAATATTAATTTACTCAATGTTTCTGTGTCCATCTCATTATAAATATTTCACGCTTGCTAAAACTGTTCCATTTCCCACACTGTGCCCTCCTCAAACCACACCTATTTAATCCTTCCTGAGATGGGGTTGTAAGCATTGTTATTACCTTCTCTTCACAGGTCTGTTAGTTAATTATAGAAAAATTTGGTTGTTTTCCTGTGACAATTGTGCAATGGAAAAGAATGAGTGTTTATCTTTCCACACAAAAGTTCCACATGACATGACATGTATTTACTTTGTGACTTAGAGGATTTCTCTTGTCTTGTCTGACCCCTATAACCCAGACTTTTCCTAGTGTGTCCCCATCTTTTCTAGTTCCCTGTTGAGCTTTGTCTAGGAGAAGATCATCTTTCCAGGGCAAATCCAGCTAAATATAAACTGCTTGCAGTTATGGAGAGCACAGGGGACTTATTGGGTGACTGCGTTTATGTGAAGGGGCACTCCTCACTGAGAGCCAGTCCCAAGGCTGAGATTTCTTCTCTTCATTCCATCCACTTGTGTTCTACTCTGCTTTCCACTTGTCTTCAGAGGGTTACTTCTGAGAAATTAGGTTTTGTCTATAATGTCTGTCAATCTATCTTTCTATAGATTTACTCTAATGTACTTACGTTTATGATTAGAAGTCAGATGGGAAGTGTGCGTGTGTGTATGCATGTATATATCAATATGTGTTACACTCTATCTCTTGGTCAACTTCCTATAACTTTGTAATGATTATATTTCATTTGATGTTGGAGAAATCTAGGTAATTAAATTGACCTTACAAAGTCTTTAACTTTATTATATAAATATTTTATAGTTTTTATACAGCATACAATATAAATGTTATACAAATATTGTATTATATATGATATATAAGAGCTATTTCTAAGTAGATATGTTTTAGATAACAGGATATATAACAAATGGGTAAGAGAACAGACTTGTTTGAAAACCTTCAGTCTTCACTATATCTGTATGCACTGAATTACACTTAACACTCGTATTAGTTGCCCTCATTTAAAGCATCCCTTGTACTTCCTTGACCCTCTTCTACATCCATGCATTGTTGATTAGACATTCCACCAAACCTTACTCAACGTTACCTTTTTTTTAGGTATTTAATGTTTTCCAGCTCTCTTCCACCAACAAAATTGATTCTTTTCTTTCCTTTGGCTTTCAGATTTACACTTCTCTGCCACTGCTTACATTTACTTGATAATACTTATGTTAGCATTTTTTTTTCTGCTTTATGCTTAGGACAACCTCATCCTTTCCATTCTAAACAGAAACAGTTGAAGATCCCAGCCTTTTCCCAGTTTCCTTTATTTGTTTTAAGCAATTCCCTCTCCTCCTTAGTTTCCATTCAAATCCTTTCCACTTTTCACCTACACAAATCTAATTTATTTTCTAATTCTGCTGTCAATTTTCTCACCGAGCATGACAGAACTTCCCTGTTCCTGTCAAAATTGCTATCAGTGTTTGAAACCTGTCTCCCTCTCACAGCTTCTTTTAAAATTAGCATAACCGAAATGGATCTTAATTTCCACTAATTTAAAATTAGTATATTTCTATTGTGTTTCTCTTCTGGCAATATAACCCAGGTATCAGTAGATGTATATAATATTTGTTCACTAAGTCAGTCAACTGTGCTAGCAGACAAGGGCAACTTCATAATTTAAGTTTTCAAAGGTACTGGAGAAGACTGGCATTCATAGTGTTCCTACCTGGTTACAATGGAACTGTGAGATACAGTGTATCATATCTACACTAATAGATATTCTGACCTGAGGACTGATCTGACTTCAACACCATTTCCTCTCCCTTTATTTCAGCATAGTGTCATATAAAAGTGTAATTTTCATCTGTTTCAATTTTTCTAACGATTTGACAGTGATTGAGGATATATTCATATGTTAATCAACTAGAAACTTTATGGGTGGAGATATGGCATTTTTCCTAGTTTTCAGATTATTTTCAACTAAGTATCCTCCACCTGACATTTGAGAATGTACTTTCATCTTTCTAATCAATACAGAAAGCCATCTATAGATGATAATCTACAATCTCAAATTCCAAATTCATGGTGTTTAAAAATTTTTGATGCAAGAGGAGAGGAGAGAGACAAATAGTTGTTATATACACATGATATAGTTAAACTTGAAAAAAATGGTCTGTAAAACTATTGAATTAAAAAATGTCACCAAGAATCATAAAGGAGTCACAAACTTCAGTAGGACAGACATTTAAATTAGCATGAATTGCTTCAATTTCTTTTCTTTTCTTTCTTTTCTCTTTTTGTCTAGATTGCTTTTGAGGCAAAATCTCACTGTGCAAGAAGACTGGCTGACCTAAATCTGGCTATGTAGCTCAGGCTAGCCTCAAACTTGTGGTGATCCTCCTGAATCTGCCTCCTGGTTGATGGGATAACTACCATACATCACCATCCCCAGAAAGCAACATTTTCTAAAGGCAAGTTTGCTGACATGTTATGTATTATAAAAACAAATATTGTTTTCCTTACATTTGATTATTACATTTATTATTTATCATTTTTATCTCTCCTTTGAGAAAGAGAGTCACTAAGTTGGATGGGATGTCCTGGACTTTCAGAAATGCTCTTGCCTCAGTGTGGCATGGTTGGTATACATAATTACATGCAGCTTTGTTACTCATTACCTTTCGTAATGCTAAACAAGTAAGCAATAGATTTCATGTCAGACAGAAGAGAGCAAACTGTGAGGCATATTGCAATCATTTAAAATGCTTTCTGTTCACAACTTTAATACAAAGTCTTTACTGAAATTATTGAGTAACAAAATAATATGAAATTGCAATGACAATAAACATCAACGGTAATTGATAGTGGATAAACTATTTTATTCACAATTCATTCCTCAAATGAAATGTTATCAAAATATTTGCAGACTAAGGACTGTAGAACTGTGAGCTTTAAAGGATGGGTTTGATATTCATCTTACAATGTTCTGCTTTATCAGAATCTTTTAAAAATTATTAATGAAATACTCATATAAAGAACAATACACACAATCACCCCAAACTACAAACTTTTTGTTTGCTGTAGCATCACTAAGTCATTCCATTTCATTTTGTGTCTTTCTTGGAAGCCCAAGAACTACTCATGTTACAAATTCAATCATTTACTATATTTTGAGTGTATCATTATGTCATATAATCTTACACACATAAAAAATATGGACAATAAAATGACCTTGTTGATTATCATAGAGTGAACAAGCATAAGTATATTTTTATCAGGGACCTGAACTGAATTGATTGGATCAAAAATTGTTTTGTAATAATATTTTATTTTACAATGTCTAGAATATTATACCTATTATTAAGTACATTTCTTTAAGACTATATAATAATTTATTTACTTCTTCCTCAGTATAGCAAATAATTTGACATTTATCCATGAACATGCTCAAGTTGATGGAGATGAGCCATTTTAATAGCTCTACTTTTGGAGTCTGATTTCAAAGCTAATTATCTTAATAAGCTTTATAATCATTATAGAAGGTATTATTGTATTCAAATCTTATTTATATGGAACTTTTATGAGTACGTAAAACAAAGAAAATTATTATAAAGACATAGTTTAACAGATTTTATAATTTTCAACAAGGTAAAGGTCTATCATGTATTCATAGTATTGTAATTTTCTATTATGTATAAATGTATTTACTAAATTGCTAATCCTACATATCATAATCCTACAATGGAGCTATTATCATATGCAATATGAAATAAAATATGGTAGTAATTCTAGGGAAAACAGGGAAAGATTGGTTTTGTCATCATTACATTAATAACTATGAGAAAGTGCTTAAAGATTAATAACAAACACATAATTAAAAGGATCATAATTATGCCATTCTTAATCTACAAAACAACTTTGAATAGCATTTAAATAATTTAGCATACAAATCCTATAAAATATTTGATATCCAGATTCCATGGTGGAAGGGATGAAAGGAGAAAGCTAATTTCCAAGAATTTCTGACCCTGTCCTCTGACTTGTACTCATGCTGCAAAGCATGGCTGGACCCAGAGGAGTAAAACAATCACATGCATACACACACACACCCATGCGTGCGCACACACACACACACACACACACACACACACACACACACACACACACATGTACATGATTGGGAGAAAATGATAGATGATAGATAGATAGATAGATGGATAGATAGATGACAGTGTAATAATATGTAAGGTTTAAATAAAACAAAGATTTACATATATTTTGAATTTTAAATAAGTCATCAGCATCTAACACCCCACTTTCCACACTATACTGTAATGTCTGCCAATTGTTCTCTCATTTCATTCATCTCTTCTTTTCTGGACCACACACATTACCTACTGTGTATGCTCTTTTTGCTTCTGGATACTTATTCACCCCATTTTCATAGTGTTAGCACACCTTGGTATTTCAGTTGATTTTCCGCTCACATTTGCATTGGCAAATAGCAAGGGATGAACTAGATAAGTAAGAAGAAGTTTTCAGACCAAGCACAAGGCCAGAGAGCACAGAAGCATCAGGGATTGCATGAAAAATTCATAAAGGAAAATGTGTTTTCTCAGCCTTGTAGACAGAAAAAAATGTGTTTATACTGGCCACTCTTGAACAGAAATTCACAAGTTGGAAAAAAATGAAGGCTTACAATCTAAACCAAAACACAATGATCCCAAGCTGTTTGAAGTACAGATAGGATGCCTGTCTGTACTCAATGTGAAACTGAGTAAGTCTTCTGGATTTAAGCTATGTTAACAGCTATCCTTACACCTCATGCTGTTTTCTCCTGGATTTTACCCAGGAGAACTCTTGCACCACCTTCAAAGTTCAGAATGCAACTCCCCTATAAATGCCTTTTATATTCAACTCTGAAGTAGCATTTACCCTCTGGGGCAGTCTTCCCGTCACGACATGAGATTTGCCAGATCAAATGCCTGGACGTTTCTGTGACAGATATATGAATGTATCTCACCAACCTTCTATTGCAGCTGTTTACCTTTGCTGAGGAACAACAAGGACTCATGAACATCAAATAACTATTGACAAAATCCATTTCTCAATTCTGTGACAAACATCTGAAGAGAAAACTTAAAAGGAAAAAGAGAAAGAGGGAAAAGTATTTTGGATTATGGTTTCAGAGGTCTCCACTCAGTCATCTGTTTGGATGGCTTTTAGCCAAAGGCAGGGTTAAAGGTTATAATAGTAATTGTAGAGTGTGGAGGAGAAGGATGCTCACTTCATAGAAAGGAAAAGCCATAACCAACCAGAAAGGGTTAAGGACAAAAAGTGTCTATTTAGGATACACACTTAATCCAAACTTCCTCTAATCAGGGTTAAAATTATAAATTTCTCATCACCTCCCAAAATAGTGGCTCTTGATAGACTCCAAACCTTCACTCATGAGCCTGTGGAAGACACTTCCCATCCAAAGCTAAATACCAGCAACTTTGGCATTATAAATATTTGTCATCCATCTTTTTTACCCAACTATTTTTCTTGATATTATTTATGTAAATACTAATCTATGTTTGTCAATCATCGTGATGTTGCCACAAGATATATAATATAAAAGAAATAACATAAAAAATTCTCCCCAAATTTACTTTGACTTGTGATCACTATACACTATTCTTAGTCTTATTCTTAATGTTTACTGATGTTAAGTCCAAGTAATATGAAATTCTTCTATTAGCATTTTAAATGTTTCATTTTGTGTTTTTTGATATTGTCCTGAAATTTTTGAATTCTTACTCCTCTAGAAGATTTTTTACACACTCAAAGAAATGCCATAACTGTTTTACTTGGCCCTCAGGTCCTAGAATTCAACACCTCATTTTATATCTTGGTAGAATTGGATATTTGAACATTTCACATATGCAGGGTCAGATTGCTTAATTTAATATGTTTTTAAGTTTCACATAAATGACAGTGTGTATCAGGATTTTATTCCTTCTTCCTGTTGTCTAATAATGCATTTAGGCCTATGTCATATATTGTTAATCTACCCAACCAATGGGATTATTAGTTCCTTCCACTCTCTGTCTATCATGGACAAAGCTGCTGTGAATGAATGCTTGTGTAAATAGTTTTGAGTAAACTTTTTTTTTTAATTCTGTTGAATACTGACATCATCTTAAAGTCATCAATACACACATTTTAGAAAGCTACATTTTCATAAGCACTTTTGTAAATGCTGGAATCATCTCACTTTGTTTCCTTATATCATTTACTCATCATTGGGTAGCCAGAATTACCATAATATTCTTACAACAAAGGGGGGAATGACAGAAAGATGTCATAAACTTGTATGCTCACACATAATATAGGATGGAACAATAAAACAGAGTGTACATTATGAAACATATCAGATAACTGTGACTGAAAAATGATTTGCTTGCTTTTACCAAAAGACAAGAGGAAAATAACATATATTCTATGTACCTTAGTGGCTATCATACAAACACTTATCTTAAAGAAAGTATTTAGATATAAATAGAACTATAACCAAACAAACAAGCATATCAACAAATGGCCGGCATCATTGCTATAAAGTTTGTTGCCTTTTATTAGCTACATTAAGTTCAAGTGAATAATCTTAAAACAATAAGATATCTATTCATATGAGATTGAATTATAAAATAAAATTTTCTATCAATGATCTGACATAAATTAAGTATTTTCATCAAATTCCAATACTAGAACATAGAGGGAGACAATAAATTTTCAAAAGAAAATTTTGTAAATGGAGTAGGGACACATACATAGAAGGAATAGAGAATAATTATGGTGGAAAATAAGATATTGGGTACCAATCAATAATTAATATTCAAAATATATATAAATCTTTGTTTTGTTTCTTATTTTTAATTGATAAGGGGGGTGTCTATGTGGGTATACTCAGGTCATGCTGCTATTGTACAGAGGTCTGAGGACAACTATCAGCTGTCAGTTCTCTCCTTGAACCATGGAATCCAGGAATCAACTCAGGTTTTCAGGTAGACAAGTGTTTATTCCTTCAAGAAGACCAATATTTATTTTGTAGGTAGTATTATATTAGGTAAAAAATAGTTATTTAAAATTATGAAAATAGTAGCATAATACCCATAGAGGACCAATTTCTTTACAGAATGAAAGAGAATGCTAGGCTGTTGCAGGAACAATTTGACAAATATAGTCACATAGTTAATGGTCATAGGTAAGAGGAAAATGGAAGCATCAATACCAAGTATGTTTTCAAACATGTGACAAACTCTTCGTATCATAACTTACAAAAAGTAGTATTTGTGAAATAACACTGCCAAACATGATTAAAAGAGATTTAAAATACACTTGGATAACTGTATTCTTTTAGGAATAACTAGACAATGTCCAAAAGCAATATAAGGCCACAATATACAGTCAACAGACAAGATTACAAACCATTTCACAGCATTGCAGAGCTTAGCCCCTAAAGATGCCTTAGCCCTAAAATAAATGGGCCATTGGGACTAACATGTGTAATATCTGTAGCAAGAAGTTATTGGGCAGTTACCTTACTGAGCATTTTATTTATGGTTGTAACTACACTGGGTTGAAAATGGTATCTCCACTCCTCCACAACAGTGACACTGAGTACACTGAGACTCAAAGTAAGTTAAACAATTTGGTAACTATTGCTGACTTCCTATCCCGACTCTAAGAGTGTAATATATGTTAATAGATGACAAGTGATCAGAAATGCCTTAGCTAGAGGTATACCTAGTAACCACAAAAATCTAATGATAACTAGAGGTCTTAGAACGAAGCCTGTGCAGGCTCATAATTGAGCAGGAAAGACTTGACTAACTTGCCTTGTTAGGTCACAGCCAACTTTTAGCAGTGAATCTTTCTGCTGCATCTCATCAGTAAGTCAAGAACTGTCAAAGCTGTAAAAAGAAGTGTCCAAATCTCAACTTTTCACTCATGGAGCCAGTTAGGAGCCTTCTCTGAATGCCTGCTCCTGTCACTCTAGGCCTCTCTGCTGGAGGTTGATGTTTAGATGACATGCATCCCCAGGTGATCTGAACAGAAACAGGTGTGCCATTCTCCTAATGTCTCTGGCTTTGGTCAGGAACTAAAGTTCGCTGGCATTGAGGATTTTATAAATGTTTGCAAGAGATGTGGCTCTGAGTATCAAGAGGATCAAATTTCATATAATTCTCAGAGCTGACAAAGAAACAAGCCATAGGTTTAAGCATACACACACACACACACACACACACACACACACACACACACACATGCTTCTTTGGGGAATATTTTGTGCGCTATCTAAGATGGTGACTATAAACTTTATAAAGAATCAATAGCTGCAGACCCCATGGTATATATCTAAATGTATAATTTCTGAAATTAGGTTGCCAGCATTTCAATTTCAGTGAAATGAGAATAGCAGTAGACACATACAACCAAACTGAAAAACACGGAGGAAGAAGGTTATTTTTATTACATCATGTATAAAAAATAAATTGCTTTTCACGTAACTCTTGAATCAATATTTGACAGCATCACATTATATGTGTTGTCTAACATGCTGCATCATTTCAGAAAGCATAAAGCGACTGGCCGGACTGGGTTGCTGTGAAATTGCCAACTCCTCCATTGTCCTTTTTGTCTTTTGCTAGAATGTTCCACAGGTGATTCTGCTTTAACATGATCTGCTTATCCAACTCCTGTCATTCAATATATTAAAGGGTAATCCTTCCTAATCAGTAAGTTCACTCAGATGTTTCTATTATATTAGTTTGCAGTCTGTATGGCTGTTTCATTAATACTTTGATGGTGAGAACCTTCTTGCTTACATAGAAAGTAAACAGTCTAGATTGGTAGTTCTAGTTGTTTTATCAAAAACTGTTTTTTTTCCCTAATGAATGTGTTCTTTGAAGTTTGATCTGCAAACCTATGAGGGAAGCATTAGCTTGTAAATCTAAAAAATTGCACAAATGTGATTCCATTAAGATAGGAATCAGATTTATTCAGGATAAATGAAATGGTGATGGCCCTCCAAACAAGGTTTATTGTATGTATGTAACACTGGTCTCAATTCTCAGTTATTTAATTCACTTAATATTAGGAAATGCACTAAGTCCATTTTACAAATGATTAACCTATAAAACACAGAGTTAGGAGGATTTAACTTTTAGTGTTGGTCATCCAAGCTGTGGAATTCCAAACAATCTTGGTGACTTAATGTTCTATTAGCGCCTATGTTCTAAGACATTTTATCTAGCATCCTCTGCCAATAATTGAAACTTTCTATGAATAGAGTATCAACACTTCCTCTTTAATAACTATGCTTTATACTCTCCATATTGCTAATCAAAAACTTGCTACATTCTGAGGTCTGTGGTTTCCATGTAGGGCAATTTCCATTGAGTGTATTTCTGAATGTATGATTTCTGAAATTGGTTTGCCAGCATTTCAATTTCAGTCCTCATGAGCTGTGGACACATAACAAACAAACTAGGAAACAAATATGGAGGAGGAAAATTATTTTTACTATGTCTTTTATAGAAAATATCTTTCATTTAATTCTTGAATCAACATTTGACATCACATGATAGATGTTGTCTCATACATAACAGTACCATTTCAGCCAGGCAGAGAGGGTAGTGAGATTGCCTCTAAGTACCACCTTGCTCAAAAGGCTTAAGGTCAGTTGATTTTCCTTCCTTGTCAGTGGCCAGCTGCAACGTACAGTTGCACTGAAATGTAGAGACTAAGAATTCGTGTCTTAAGTCAGTTCCAAAGGCTAAGCAATTAGCGCAAACTACTATATTGATTTTTAGTAGTTTTGTGCTCCAAATAAAATGAGCCCATTCTGATTTTTATTTCTTTATCGATTTTATTTTTGTATGTTTGCTTAGAGGGGAATTTCTACATAAGTTATTGGCTCCCTTTATTTTTTATTTTACCATTATGTTGTGAATTAATTTTTCTTTTTATCTTTTCAGACATTAAATTAAAAGACAAAGAGGGAGCCCATTTATAAAATGTATTATGTGGACATATATTTCTACAAAGTACCACAAGCTTAAAAAGTTTCTGCCTTCCGAAGGAAATGGGATTCAAATGTGAAGTCTGTATTTTGATTTTCAATTTTCTGTTAAAAAATATTTTTAAGTCATTGTCCTGCCTACTTCTAGTACTGTGATGATTCCATTGAATGACTCAGTCATGCAAGGAAGGAGAAATTGACAGATAAATTCAATAAATAGCATTGTGCTGATCTTGCTGAGTCTCCAAACAGAGACAGAAGTAAGCACAAATGAACCAGGTAGCTGTGTATCACCAACAATGGGAGATAGTCAATGTATCCTGAGTGAGAAGAGCACAAATCAGGAGAATAATAAAGTGCATGTTAGTCTGAATGAGAATCTGCCAACAATGGCATCAGCAGAAGCTGGATAATTATGCACATGTGTGATCTACACAATAAAATTCAACACAAAGGTACAGAAAGGTACAAAATAACACCCAGTCTGAGCACACTGAAAGAAAAAATTCTCAGCTAGAATATGAGGAGATGTCTTAATATTTAAAAGCCATTGTGGCTCATATGATGGCATCTGTGTGTGTGTGTGTGTGTGTGTGTATGTGTGTGTGTATGCATGCATGCACGCACGGGTGCTCACACATGGATGTGTATGGGTGTGGTGTGTGTGTGTTCTCTCTCTCTCTCTCTCTCTCTCTCTGTCTCTCTCTCTCTCCATATATATATTCATTAAAATATTATCCTAAAATTTAAAATAAAATACATGTGAGATATTATTATGCATTTGATAAACAGGCAATATTTATGTAGATGTAAAGATCTGAGGTAATTCTAGTATTCTTGAATTATTATTCCCAAGTAGCCAATGTTAATCTCTCCAAGGACTAACAAAAGAATGTGTATTTTGAGTTATATTTTTCACCAGATTTTAGATTTGCACTTCCCACACAGTTTCACCTGTCACCCTGTATCTGCAAATACATTACTATAACTGATCATTAGGGCTCTGACAGTGTTTTATCGGCAGTTTTGAAGTCTTAGGACTATGTTCTAACCAAAGGAATTAACCACCATAACATAAGGACTAGAGCTCTGGCTGTCCATCACTGGCTGTAAAATTTTCACTAGGAAGCTTGAATATAAAGTCTTAGCTTTGTTGTACAAGCTTTCTTCATTGTAAGTCGTAGAACTTCCCTCTCCTTTGAGCTTTATCTCGCTCCTCCTACTGGGATACCTTTTGAACCTTCTTTTATCAAGGCAGTCATCTGTGACCTTCTAATGTGCTGAGAACATCACTGAAGATAATATTAACAAGAGAAATAAAGTGGTTCAGTTATTGTCCTCACTTGCCATAAAGGGAATAAGTAAGTAGACAGAGTTAGAAGAAAGTTAAAATTAGCAATAGCGTTTCCTCTGGTTTGGAAACAAGATGAGTAAAACAAAAATTCATACACGTGGAAAACAATAACGTCTTAAATGAATTTTTGAATGTGGACAGAGATTAAGCTTCTGCAAAATGGCTAAAGAATAGACAAGAGCATTTATTTATCTTCCTCAAGACACTCAGTAGGTAACTTTCCTAAAAAGCTTCCAGGGGACACTTATACTGTGATTAGATAAAGGTAGAACAAAACTTTAAATACCACAAAATGAAAACAGGAGAAAGAATCTCTTGTTTGTTGTTTTTCATTTTGTTTTAATGTGCATCATGATAAACATTATATCATCCATTTTATACAGGGAAAACTGAGATTCCAAGAGTTAATTACTAACCTCGATAAGTAGGACTTAGTTTAAAACCAGGTGTGTTCTTCTATGAACTCTGGAATTTTTCATTTCATATTGTGAGTAATAGAAAAATAGAAAAGCAAAATAGAGTCTTATGTAACAATGTGCTAAGGGTTACCTGTATTACATAGGATGAGCTTGCAAACGCAAATTTGAAGATTCAAGCAATTGATTATCAACCAAAAACTCCTGTCTCCATCTGTAAAACTTAGTAATCACAAAATTAAGTCAAGTTATTCCTCAGCCATGTTCTTTAGCATAGATGAAATAAGAAGTGAAATTAGGTGACACCAAATATTAGTGAATATGAAATTAAAAGGACTTCTTCGGTTAGTATGGTTATTTCCTATATTGGAAGGCAAAGTAAAATGAAACCAATAAAATATATGTGTGTGTTTATGTTTATGTGTGTGTATGTGTGTGTATATTGAATGAATGTATGTGGTATATATGAATATATGTGTGTATATTTGTGGACTATTATGTTGTATGTTTACATTTGTTGTGTGTGTGTGGTATATATGTGCATGGTGTATGAGTATATAAATATTTGTAGAAGTATGGAGGTGAGTTTGTATATGGTTCATGTGTGTGTGTGTGTTTATGTGTGTGGTATATGTGTCTGTGGTATGTATATATGAATGATCTATGTATATTCATGAGTATATATGCATAGGTATATGGCATATGTATGTTTGTGTATATGTGTAGTATAGTGTGTGTGTATCTTTTTGTGTGTGTGTGTTTGTGTGTGTTTGTGTGTGTGTGTGTGTATAGTATATATGTCTCATGCATGTACCTTTTCATTCTCATGCAGATGCTAGAACAAGATTTCAACTGTCTTGCTCTATTGTAATATCAAACTAGTATTTTGAGCTATGATTACTACTGGACTAGTAGTCCATCATTTTATCTAGGCTGGTAGTTGAGAGAGCTTCCAGGATTCACATGTCTACACCTAACCCCTCATTCTGGGATTACAGACATTTCCTGCCATTTATGGTCTTTTAGGTGCTTTGAATCCAAATTTGTTTGTTTTCACTATTATAATGTAAGTGCTTATGTAGTACACTATCACCTTTGACCGTAAAGGGAGCTGTTTTCATCTTACTGGTTAATTTTGCATGTGTGTACATGCTAGCGTGTATGTATGCACACACACACGCGTGCATATACTATTTTTGATACATATACATAAAATAACAATTTTGATAGTTCATTCTTGAAAAACTTTTTCTAAAACTCTGGTTTTTACATAGCATCCCAAATCCTAATTATTTACTGACTACTAGCTTTGGATATGACAGTGAGACAGACAAACAGATAGACAGAAAAGGAGTTAAGAAAGGAAGGAGGAAGGGATGGAGGAAAGAAGGAAGGAAGGAAGGAAGGAAGGAAGGAAGGAAGGAAGGAAGGAAGGAAGGAAGGAAGGAAGGAAATACTATAAAATTTCTCCTTTTTTTCCTGTGTATATGACCTATGTAATCACTTTGTGTCTACCCCAGTGATGTTTTATAATGTAATTTCCATTGTGCCTCAAGGGCTACAGAGCTTTAATTTTAGAAACACACAGCTTAACTTTATATCAGCAGTGTTATACCCTAGCACAGAGAGGGCTACAGTGGACCTTAGAAGGCATCACAACAACTTCCCTGTAACTCATGGGATTGAGAATCCAATGTTTGTTTTGATTTAACTGTACAATAGTGATAAAAGCAATATCTGAGAGTACAAATACTAATTCTTCTCCAGAGAGAGGGTATAATTTAAAAACAAAGCAAGCTAAAAATTGCTTAGTCTAATAACATTTTAGTACTTTTTCATATAATTAAGTACCCACAGTTACAGAGCAAGTAATTATGAAAATTATTATTTAGTTAAAGAACTCAAACATAACTATGAGAAACAATCCATCTTAATACTCAGTGAAGAGTAAAATATTCAAGTGGAACTATTTTATATGGCATTTGTAATAGCAAAAATTATGATGCATAAGAATGCTCACCCAAGTACATGGTTTGTGTTTGTTTGTATGTTTGTTTGTTTGTTTAATAAAATAGGACTCATATAACCCTGACTGGACTCAAACTTAAATGTAGCAATAAATATCTTGAAATTTTGAGTCTCCTGCAATAGTTTCCCATATATGCAACATAACTGGCCAGCTGTTCAAAACATAGTATCAATACAGAAATTATAAAAGACAGATTACAACTTTCCATTACTTACAGAGATGACTCTATCTCTATTTAGTGGACGTACATGTTTCAAAGACAAGTTTATGAGAGTGATGACAAAAGTCTTCATGATTTGGTAATGAAAACATATCAACTACTGAATGAGAAAAATACCCAAAGGAAAGTTTTCTTTATAAAAGAAAATTTATTAGTAAGGTCATATCAAGAATTAGGATTTTACATGATAAGTGATCTGTAGTTTTCTATTTTGCTTGCAGTGTCTACAATGAGCTTTATTACTTTTATAATCAGAAAAATTGCAATTTTCATTTTGGAAAATGTTAAAGCTAAATCAAGAAAGTACTCATTAAAATTTATCATAAGATTTTAATATTTTAATAACACTTTTCATGATTAAATTCTCTGATGATTACAAATTTAGAACCACACTGTTTTGTAGTCTAACCTGCTTCTTCTACTTAAGAACTTATAATCGTGTCCCCATATTTCCAAATATTTTTCTTAAAACCTAGATATTAGTAACAGTTTAGAACTCACTGTATCATGCTGTGGTTCCTTGTGATTTACATTTATGATATAGAAAATAATAACATGATATATTTATGGATTGCAGAAATATGTTTGCTGAAGAATTTGTATATGCAATTGTTATACAGGATAATTAAGTAAGCCATATTCCACACTTCATGACACCAATGATGATTTTGCTGCAAAATAACAGTGTAGCAAACGAGAAGCAAAGATATACATGGAGCAAGCCAAAAATGCAAATTGTTCATCTTATAGAATTGGACTGTTCTGTTCTTCAACAACCTAACAAATACATTTCTGAGTGAGTTGGTAATGTGGATACAAAATGTCCGGTAAGGCACTAACTGAGAAGCCTGAGTCCTTCAGTTCAATCTGCTGGTCTTGCACAGTAGAAAAAAGAGAACTAACTCCCTCATAATGTTGTGATATACACACAAGTGCCTTGACATCCAGGCACACAATATAAATAATTAAATAAATGTAATGATTACTTCAAAAGACAATAATAGTGATTATTCTCAAAGAAGATTGCTAATATGAATATATTTTAACTTTCTGTGTAATCTGTGATGTGAATACTTTTATGAACCCTAGAAATGAAGAAATTGTGGCAATTGTTTTATGGATCTTTACTTCAGGATCAGGATATGAATTCATGTTATGTTCAAAATAGTAAATATAGTTACAAAATATGAGGCTCATTCAAGAATATATTCAGCATGCAAATCATGACTAGATCTCTTGTGTAAACAAGCGTGGCTACTAGGTAAATGATGTCATTACATTTAATTCAAGATGTAGAAGAAACCACCTTACTCACCCTTGTTTCTGATGACAGAAAAATACATTCCTTTAAGGGCCTTATCTGGCATCAGTGAGAGGGGAAGCCCTTGGTCCTGTGAAGGCTTGATGCCCCAGTATAGGGGAATGCTAGGATGATGAGGTGAGTGGGGGAACACCCTTGTAGAAGCAGGGGAGGGGTTTCAGAAAGGGGTTTACAGAGGGGATTCCAGGAAGGGGGATAACATTTTAAATGTAAATAAATAAAATAACCAACAAAAAATTAAAAAAAAAAAAAGAAATCAGCACAAAACTGTTCCCGAACTAATACATGTTGTTTTATGAATTGTAGTCTCTCTGTTACAATGTCATCAGAACTAAGACATGCCTCTCTGTGTTACAATTCCACCGAGCAAAGGCATGCCTAAGTTCATTGTAAGTAACTCCGAGTTTTAGAAAGTAAAAGCAAAAAGGGTTCAACCTTGGACATAGTTCTTTAGGCAGGAACAATGGTTACTCACAACCCTGTGTAGTACCTAGCTACTTGCATGGGACAAAGGCTGATGAATTGTGAGTTAATCACTTCACTCAAAGCTGGACACTGGGAGCTGAACTATCAGAAATGTACAGATGAAATAGAGATGAGCCCCATCCTGTTCTTCTCCACAAGGCTCTTAAGAAGAATAGTAGCTTCATTTTTCTGTCATACTATCCTTCACTCTTGCTCCAGCAAGTCACGTGGTTCCTGATACAAAATGATGACAGAGAACATACTCCTTCCTCCTTGTCATTATGACTAAAATACAGATCCTCAGACACCACATAGACTAAACTTGCTTCACATAATCCTCTCTGGAAGATCCCCTGCAAATTATCTGTGAACATGGAAGGCTTCCAGTATATCACAGTATGTGCTTCTGACCTGTAACATAATTATAGTTGATTTTCCATATGTTCTATCTACCCCTTCTTTCCTCTCTTGTTCCTAACTCTGACACAAATTAGTGATCCCAGTTCAGTACATTATTAAAAATTATTTTCCTCTTAAATATCAGTGAACTCCAGTGTTTCATTTTTATTTTGTAAAATAAGGGAATGATCCTTATAATCCATTAAACAATAATTTGTCTATAACCTGTTACACCATAGACACAATTGCCTTCACTGAATGGCTGCATTGAAGAAAACAGAATTCTTTGAAACATCTCATTTTTTATCATGATATCCCCAGGCATGGTTGGCTGATTTCTTAAGGCAACTCCAAGTGTTGATGCCAGAACCCTGAAATATTTACAGACACCTACAATCCTATCTTTGATGACCTTTGCAGAGTTGAACTCAATCAATGCCACTTCCTGTCTCTCATTCTGAGTCAGCCGAGCTAATCAGTACTCAGTGCTCAGCTTAGACTGGGACTGTGAACAAAGAGCAATTTAGAGATGCTGAAATGTGTACTGTGTACTTGCCAAGCTGTGGAGATTCATCCAGGAGAACATATCTTATTTCAAGAATATAAATGAATTAATCAGTAAGCTTGCTACCCCTTGCCAGAAACATCCCTGATTAAATTTAATGTAGTGAATTTGTGCAATCACCAGCAAACTAACCACTGATTAAACAAAGGCCTCAGAGCACTAATTCTTCTAATGTATGGTTATTTCTTCTCTCCTATGAAGGACACCCCCTGAAAACTTTACCAATTTGAATGGTTCTCCATTGAGAATTCAACATGGAGCTTTTTTGTTTATTTATTTTTCTGAAGGTAGTCCAGTTCATTTACAGACAGGGCAATAAATGCATCCAACATTTAGACAAATGTGTACTTGGCTGCAATGTCACAGGGACACTGCATGTTCTTGCTACCTTGTAGGCCAGTAGAGAAGTCTATTGATCACAAGAGAAGTAGCCATCTAATTTTTTCTATCTCCTATGTTACCAGAGGAGGAGAAACTACAGAGAGCTACTAATTCTAAAAAGACTTTAGAAGTAAACAGCAAGGATTCAGGTGTTCTGAATCCCACAAATTTTACCTTTAGATATGCTGTGATTTTTCAGTGATACAAACCGCAAAAGTGGTAAAGGGATTATAGAAGCTGTATTCTGATACTTAGATTTTCTGGGAGTGGTTTGTTATAGTTCTTATAGATAAACAACTGGTGATAGATAGGTAGATAGGTAGGTAGTTAGGTAGGTAGGTGGATGGGTGGGTGGGGGAGATAGATAGATAGATAGATAGATAGATAGATAGATAGATAGATAGATAGATAGATAGAAGACAATACATAGATGTTAAAAATATATATAAGTATATAGATAAAGGCACCTATAGAGACAGATAGATAGATGTAGATAAAAAAAGAGAACATGTGATAGGTGATAGATAGTGGATAATAAATAATTATAGATAACAGACACAAAAATGACAGATAAATAATGATGGAGAGATAACTATATGAACCAATCTTAGATGATAGAGAATAGACAAAACACAGTAATCAAAATGCAATTTGTAAAACAAAGCTTCTACTATACTGTGGTTTTGTAGTTTATTAAACATTCAGTACTCACAGAATTAATTCATGCAACAGATCTACACACTCCATCAAACTCCTATTCTCATGAGGTATATATATATAAGAGGCAGTAACCAAGGTAAATTTTCTGTATGCTAAAAATATTTCCTTTGGTGATTGAACAGGTTCCTATTTTAACTCAGATATACATATAAATACAAACAAAAATACTGGTATATATACATATATACATATATGTGTATATATATTATGGTACTTAAAAGAATAATTTTAGACTTAACAATGATTCTGAAATCTGAAACTGATCCATAATAAATGTATTGATTTGCTTTTTTAACTCAAAGCATGAGAAAAAGGTAAAGGACATCCTTCCTGTTCTTACCATCAAAAAACACAGCTAACATTCTTTTTATCTTGCAGAATACTAAGGCAGTAAGACTTTTCTACTCCTGAATATGATTCTACTCATTACCTCCTTTCTTGAAATCCCACCCAAGGGTCAAGAACATCCGGAGAAATTATTTAGAACAATGGACTACACACAGGTCATTACAGAAACATCAAGCCCCATCCTCTTACTCTGGAACCATAGATGCCAAAATTAAAACCAATAAAGTGACATTTCTTAAGCACATAAGAAAGTTCACTCTTTTAGACAACAGAACAGTCCACTTCAGGAAACTATGGATAATTTTATATATCTATAGACAAATGTCTTGGGTTGAGGATACATCATAACTAATTAACATTATTTCTCAACAGCTGTGGCTAACAGCATGGGACTTGAACATTACTGGTTGATCACTGATTCATAAGTGATTCACTGAACCTTCTATTATCCTGATGAATTATTGAATATTGAGAAAATCAATTAGGATTGGGGGCAACAGTCATTGTCTTCAGTTCTGTACGCTCTAGTAAGCCAACCAGACTTCAATGGCTAGTTCCAAACCAAGGTCAAACAAATGGGCATAGTTCTACCCAATGGGTCACAAAACAAAACAAAACAACAACAACAACAACAACAAAATCAAACAAAAGACAAGAATGTGAGAGACAAGGGTTGTCAGGATTAGCAAAGTGATGTGAAGAGGGTCGCTCATAGGAGCAATGAAAATGCATTATGCATTTGTATGAAAGTGACATAAAGCAGTTCAATAGAAGCTATTTTAAAACAGTGAGCAAATGGTATGAATTTGAAGACACAATTATATCCAACCCTTGATTTTATGGTTTTAACAGTCACTTTCTTATGAAGGCCTTTAGTTATGGCTGAAATACAAATTTCCATATATAAGCACAGTAATTTGTCTTTAATATTCTATTACTGTAGAAAGGTATCCTATTAAAAACTGCGATGCAATTTCAATACTCTTTTCATTTCTAATGAATCTCCCTTGCTTTGATTTGTGTACATCATTTTAGAATTTCACGAACCAGCTGTGAAATTGCTGATTTGTCTCCAGTGTGAATTTCTCCGTCAGGAAAGAAAATGCCTCTTTGAAATAATCCCCTTGCCATGAAGAGATGAGATATTTATGTTCCTCCTCCAAACACTCACGGGCCAATTCAAAGAAACCTACTCATTCGTTGAGTAAAAGGCAATACAGTCTCAAGAAATGGTTCTTTCAGTAGCTTTTAGGTTACCCATCACTGTCAGGCTTAGCACACACTCTAGGAGAGGAAGTGAATGCTATCTTCCAGAGACAGGCAAAGTTCACTCCTCAGAAACTCTTTACATCCCTGAAAGGGAAATTCCCCGGTAGCATCTTTGTTTCTGTGAAACAAAACAAATCCATGCCAACCAACACATTTGATTCTTACTCTATTTCCCTTCTAAATTCTACAACAAGGAATTGGATTTTAGTATTGTTTGCTTACATTAAAAGAACAATTATTATTTCTTTCAGAGTTCTGTCATTGGAGTTACTACTGGAGAAGCTATAGCAGAAAACCTTAGCCAATCAAATTAACTGATGGGCTGGCAGATATTCATAATGCCAGTGACATTCCTCTTCCAAGAACTCAGCAAAGATCCTTCTGAAAATGCTCCATCCAATACTGTGACATTGGTAAAATACTCAAAAGACCAATGCTATTTTTTTATCAGTGAATCAGTTTACACAGAAGGCATCATAAATTCTTTAACATTGCTCACTAAATAAAACAGTTAATATATGTGGTCCTAACACATAACGACTCCATGGCTCAGATATATGGGACCCTAAATGGTTTAATAGCTTATCTAAAAAAAAATCAAAGAACCATTTTGTGGAAGTAGATTTGATTTTTAAAGTGAGTAGCAAAGTTATAAGAAAGAATATGAAGAGAAGATTAAGAAGGAAAATAATTGTGGGATGTATTTTCTCATGTGGTTTTAAAATGTATATCTCAGACTCATTTCTAACTTTAATAAACAGTTGCATTCTACCATCCAACATGAGGAAAAGAACACCACAGGGATTAGTAAATGACTTCCAAATGACTAAAGAAACAGTGGAGTTGTAATGTGTGACATGGAAGGAGTGCATTGTGTATAATATATCCATCTAGGCATGTGCGTATGTGTGTACAAATGCACATGTGCACATGTGAGCCAGACGACAATAATGGCTGTCTTTCTCCACCACTCCACCCCTTTAAGGTTTTTTTATTACATTTATTTATTGGGGGATGGTACATGTGTGTCATTATGTGCTTCTAGAGCTCAGACATGCACCATCCCCCAATAAATTGCTGTTGTTTTGTTCTATCAGTTAGGTCCAGGGGATCAAATTCAGGGGCCATTGTGTTTTCCCCACTGAGGCATTATGCTGGCTCAGCTCCTAATTTTTAGGACATGGTTTTGTCATGGAACCTGACTCATAGCTCATAAATTGCTAGGCTAGCTAACTAGTGATCTGTATATATTACCCAAAACAATAGAGTTTCAGGTCTGTTCTCCCATGTCTGGCTTTTCTCCTCTGAGAAGGGAAGGCCTTCCATGAATAACAAGCAGCCTTGGCATATCAAGTTGCAGTAAGACTAGGCACATTTTCTATTGTGGCTAGAGAAGGCACGCCAGTTAAGTGAAAGGAACCCAAAGGCAGACAACTAGTAAGAGACAGTCCCTGCTCTTGCTGTTAGGAGTCCCACGTGAGGACCCACTTGCCCAATTGTTACAACTACAGGGGATCTAAGTCAGCCCCATGGATGCTTTCTGCTTGATGATTTATTCAGGACTGAAGAAGGCAGAGAGATCAGAGAGACACCACAAGAAAAGTTATTAAATTAACCAATCTGGGACTATAAGGGCCCAGGAACACACCTGGCTTTTCCATGTTGTTCTTTATCAGAGTTCTGATAATCACATTGTTCAATGCAATCACTGTATAGACAGGCATTTCCCCAGCCTTGATATGTGTATGTGTGCATGTAAATATTTTTTTACTTTATTTTTGAAATGTAGGATATAGAAAATTCATTATTATTGTTGTATTATTGTTGCTGTTATTAATTTTTCTACCATAAGATAGGATTTTTATCTGGATCCATGGTTGCAGGAACAAAGAATGTATTTTTCAATGTTTGCAGCAAGTTGGCCATTTTGTTGCTGGGGATGAGACTATAACCCCTGGCAATCATAGGACCTAGGATCTGTTTATGGCAAAGCCTTGATCCAGGATATTAGAAAACACTCTAACTGCTGTGAGGTGAATACTTCAATTTTTAAATGGAAGAAACTGTAGCCTCTGCCTTCATGGTCTTTCTCTCGTAGACAAATGTAACTTCAGTTACTACAGTATTAAAATCTTCTGTTATTTAAAGTCCTTTTGGGTATAATAAATATAAGGAAGGGAATTTCCATGCAGAGTAAAATGGTAAATACAATTCATATCTGTCTTTCCCATTCATGAACTCAACAACCTTCTCAGGAAAAGTCACATACATTTCTCCTGCTAGATACAACAGCATCACATGGCTCAGAAGACAAGGTAAAGTGGAGAAACCTACCCTTTCTTCTCAGTAAGAACCTACGAGGATTGCTTCCTTTAGCTCAGCATGAAGAACCTGATTCTCTTACACCGAGCTGCAGAAATTTCCAAGTGAACTCTGGCCGAATTACACCTGTGAGAAATGTCAACCATGCAAAATGAATCTGAAAAAAGAAAAGAAAAGATGTTTTTAGTTTTTGATACAAGTGAAACTGGAAAGAAAATGAGACAATTATGTTTTGTTTTTTTTTTTAATAAAAGTTGTTCCAGTTGAGGTTATAGAGCAGAAAATGGACAAAATATTTTAGATATTTCTATTGCATTATTTTTTATAATCTATGATGATTTTCCAACAAATGTAAATGCTGTAGAGAAAGACCTAGATCTGCATTCGGTATTCCACATTAAAGGTAAAGAAGAAATACACAGAGGATAAGAAAGATGAAAACTCTGAATCTGACTGTGGACAAAAAGAGCATTTTTTCCAGCTTGAGAAAAATCTGGTAATAAGTAGAGACAATGAGATTTGTGAGGCATGCGACAAATGGCACAGAAGATGGGAGAGGGAAAATAAAGTGAAGACGACAGCAACTTTGGGACTTACTGGACAAAAATAAAATCACTTTCAACGTGTGTCCCCCACATACTGATCCTCAGGCTGATTTATCTGATCACATCTGACAATAATACAAATGGAAGATGTCCAGCCATTCTCAAGGTACACCTTCTGTCAGAAAATTAAACAACCGAGTTCTACATCAGGAGGAGATAGCCCACCGAACAAAGAGAACAATGAAGCAGGCCTGTCTGTCATTATTTCCTCTAGTCTATATAAATCTTGAACTGTTTCAAAGTGCAACTCCACAGCCTGGAATAGTTGGTATGCAGGCTTCTATCCCAGATGGCAAATGTAGCAAATTAAATTTAAATAAAAATTGCAGAAACTTCTTGAGCATAAGGTGCCCAGAACCTTCTCTGTGTCAATGCCCTGCCACTACAGCCTTTAACATAGATATTGTATAATGTGTCGGGGTATTTTTTTCTTCTTCTTTTTCCATTTTAATGTGTGCGGGCATGGGTGTGGTGGGGTATGCATATGTTTGACTGCATGCTTGCACGTGTACAGTGTATGGGTATGGTGTGGTAGGCGTGTGTTTGAATGCTTGCAGGTATACAGGAACATGGTTATATGGTTGGTTCAAGTGAAGTACTGAGGTCAAAGTCAAGAGTCATCCTTGAACACCTTTTCACCTTCTTCACTGAGGCAGAATTTCTCAGTCAAAGCAAGGGCTCACAAATATGACTAATTGCATTAGTGAGCCTGTTCTGGAATTCTGGATCACCATATCCACTCAGCATTTATGTGGCTTCTTGGGCTCTGAACTCCAGTCCTCACACTGGTGTAGTGAGTACGTAATAACTAACCCCTCATCACAGCCCCATCATATGGGAGGCATATACAGGTTAACCACTGCAAGGTTGAGGCCAGGCTGGTCTGGATAGCAAGGACCTGTTTCAAGAAAGAAGCAAAACTATGCTGTACCATTTTGAATAGGAATATCAGCTGACTTGACAATAACAGTAGCAATAGTAGTAGTAGTAGTAGCAGTAGTAGCAGTAGTAGCAGTAGTAATAGTAGTAGTAGTAGTAGTAGTAGTAGTAATGCATGTATTTCACTAAGACATAGATGCTCCTGGGGAGTTTTGGGTTTTTTACTAAGTATATACTAGGAAAGCCCACATACATTACTTTAACATTTAACCTTAATTTATCAAAATAAATACTGTATAAATTTTCTGACTATGAATGATTACTCTGAGTCACTACAGAGTATAATATATCACTAAAAAAGGGTAAGTAGTGGTATGTGGGAGGGTTTGAAAGGAGGAAATAGAAAGGGAAATTATATAAGTATATATATAATTTCAAAAATAATATACAGAAAAGCATGTAGGGAACATTAGAAATTTTTTCTCTGCCTCTAAATATAGTTCAATCATTTTCTTGGTGAATTGTGATTTCTTTTAATTTTTCATCAAATGTTGGTGAACATGCTACAGAATGTTTTATAACGAAACGACAACCTAAGTCTGTAATTCACAGTCCTACTCTCAGGCAATGCTACAAGTTATGCTTGATTGCTAATGCAAAAGCAACAAGTTTCTAGCAAAAAATCTACCTGCTGGAGCACTCTCAAGTCTTTTGCAAGTGCTAAGTCTTCAGTTTCTGTGTGGCTTTTACTTCCACTGCTTCAGGCACTTTCAAGAATTGTTTTCTATTGCAGTTGACTTTATTATATTTTATATTTATTATATTATATATATATAATATATATATATATATATATATTATATATATATATTTTAACAGAATCTCACTACATAGTCGATATAGTTTAGGCTACCCTAGTTGTATGTGTTGGATCTTGTAAACTCCTGATTTCATTATATTTTTTTTATGCTCTGCTTTTCTCTATTACTTGCTATATATGTAATAAACTCATTCATTTGAAATTAAAATAACAACTACTATAGTCTGCTTATGTTGGTTTTGAACTCATGATTCTTCTGCCTCCATCACTTAAATATTGAAGTTATGGACTACACAACCATTCGTGGTATATAACATATTTATTTAAAAAATTCTCTTTTTAAAATTATTTTATGCATATGATTGTTTTACATGCCTGTACATATGTGCGTGTACCATTTACATCCAGTGACTATGGAGGTGACTTCACTAGCAATAAAGAGTTACATTTTACTTCAATTAAGTACTTTAATTAATCAAAAATTGCTGACTAGAGCTCTTTGGAAGTGAATTTATCAGAGGAGAGATAAAGGAAATTCCAGACTTATGTAAACCAGGTGGTGGTATGATGGTTGTTTTGCTTCGGTTTGTTATCTAAAACATGTGTTTTAATGATTTAATTACTGGCTTTAAGTCTCAAACCTTAACTAGAACTGGAGTTACTGATGGCTGTGAGCCTCAATATCAGTGCTGGAAACCCAATCTTGGTCCTTGCAAGAGAAACCAGTAATTTTCTGCACAGAGCTACATCTTCAGCCTTGTATATTCAAATATTAAAGAATATTTTAAAATTCATTTATTATTAAATTTTAAATTGTGGGGCAGTTGTCTATGGCAGGCAGTCTGGCACCCAGTTGAGCACAGGCTTAAACTCTGGACAACCCAGCGGAGCAATTCACAAGGGACTGAAAATGTTTTTGCTAATGCTCCCGGAAGGCTTTTGTCAAACAGCTACAACCTCCACAGCCCCCTGGAGAGAGGCCTATCATGTGAGATTTGTCACATAGGAGCAGCACCAAGCCCTCCCACATGCAAATAAGGTGCCCATAAGCTCTCAGACCAAGCCAATGGGAAGTACCTGTTGTCAGACCCCTGACCCCTCCCAAACAGTATATTAGACTGTCCCAACCTGTATAGGAGAGATCCCCATCCAGAAGGAGTAAAGGTGTGAGAGCTGTAATACTGCTGCTTAGGAAGAGGTCTGCTCTCCCAAACACCACCAGAAGCTTCCCACACCCCTTGAAGGCTAGTTGGCCTCTCGTGGGCTCAGTCCGGGCCCAACTCAGGGCAGCAGGTGCAGCGTCTTGGAGCAACCGAGGCAGCAACTGCAGAGACCAAAGTGGAGGAGACTCCCTCCCTGCTCGTGCACTCCTCTTTGCCTGAACCCTCCCCTTTGCCTGAACCCTCAAATTTGGCCAGGCCAGACATCCCTGAGGAAAGTTCTCAGCACGCAGGCCCACATTAAATATGTGTGGAATGACAGCTCTGAGTTTAAGAGTGTTTGAAAACCAGAACTCCTACTTCAGCGTCCACAGAAGAAGCCAGATATACTACCAGCCAACTAATCGCTACTCTGTGGAATGGGTTGAGGACTACAGCGTCACTGAGCCCTGCTAGCCTACCAATAAAACAGGAGCACTAGATTCAGGAGTGTCTCTGCCTGAATAAGCAAAGAGTAAAAAATGACAAGAAGACACAGTGGTCTCTTCTTGTGTCTTCTTGAATGTACACGAATAAATAATCTTTACAATTTAAAAGTCATTTGCATTGTAACTTTCTTAATTTAATGGGAGAAATCCTTAACTATGGATCATTTTGTATTCTCTGGAAAGTAAAATATTGGTAGAACAAAAATATATTTAGTTGTCTCATACAGGGATATGTTACATATTGAAGGAATGATAACCTTTTGTTGAAGGAAGTTGGAAGGAAATTGTCACAAACATGATAAAACTGATACAAAACAAATATAGCCATGTCTGATGATTAAATGGACAGAAAAACACCATTCTCCAGTAGTTTAGCCTTATAATATTTTACCCAAATACAATATTTCATCTAGCTACTACTTAAGATTCCCTATAAGTGATTAGAAAGTAACTTTTTACATGCTTACTGGAAGGATAAACTAAAATTCCCTTCTAATATTCAATTAAGACACTGAAAAATATCAGAAAGTAATAGGATACTATCAACTATGCAAAAATAATTGAAAATGTTAAATTAATAAATCTTGGCACATATGATCAAACTGACTTCATTAGCAATAAAAAGTTACATTCCACTTCAAGTAAGTACAATAATTAATCAAAAATTACTCACTAGAGCTCTTTGGAAGTGAATCTATGAGAAGAGATATAAAGGAAATTCCAGACTTATGTAAACCAGGTGGTGGGATGGTGGCAGTTTTGCTTTGTTTTCATGACGAAAACACATATTTTAATGATGTAATTTCTGGTGTTAAGTCTCAAAACTTAAGTCATCAATGGCTACATATATACTTTCCTACGGAACTTTCAATGGTACAGCTTACTATATAGAGCAGCAGGAAACATCAAATTAACAGTGATTTATACTGCTCAGAGTAACTATGTCATTTCTGAGTTTTGTTTCTCTTCTTTTTATATAGTATCTGCTCCTCTTTTGTGACTATAATAGTCTCTAATGGACATGTATTTCAAAGCTAAGTGTCATTTTTAAAAACAGGAGCAAAAGTGAATCATTTTTCAAAACAGTTTGGCTTTGTCCAATCTGATTTTCAACATATGCCCTGATGACTTCATTTTAGAAGTCAAAATACTGGAGCAATCAGTGACTCTTGGGGGAGTATACACTTGAAAAACCCTGAGTATTTATAGCACCTTTCTTAATGTTGGGATTCTTATTCACTAGCTATGTAAAATGCAATATGGGACAAAAGTAGACACATAATCCATCGTAAAGTACAAGAGTTAAAGTTGCAATGATTGTCCACTTAAAACAGCTAATCTGGGACCCAGCTCAAGGGGAGGCACCAAGGCCTGACACTATTATTGAGGTTATGGTGTGCTTACAAAAAGGGACCTATCATGACTGCCCTCCAAAAGACCCAACAAGTAACTGAAAGAGTCAGATGCAGATTTTTACACCCAATCAATGGACAGAAGCTGCTGGCTTCGTGATTGAATTAGAGAAAAGCTGGATGAAGTTGAAGAGGAGGGCAACCCTGTAGGAGGATCAGCAGTCTCAAATAACCTGGATGCCTGAGAGATCTCAGACACTGGGCCACCAATCAGATATCATACACCAGCTGATATGAGGCCCACAACACAAATACAGCAGAGAACTGCCAGGTCTGGGTTGAGTCAGAGAAGATGCACCTAACCCTCAAGAGACTGGAGATCAGAGGGAGTAGGGAAGTTTGGTGGGGTGGGGATGGAGGTGGGAATATCCTTGTGTAGATGGATGGAGGAGGTATGGTATGTGGAGCCTTCAGAGTGTGGACCAGAAGGGGGAAAATTCTGGACTGTAAAAAAGGATTAAATAGAAAATAAAACAGCTAATCTTTTACTTTCAATAAATCATTTTAATGGATTTTGTTCTTTTTGTGTTGTCTAATTTTATTTAATAAAGTTCATAAAGTCAATGCAAAAGCAACCAAAGTGAGAGAAAAGAAGCTATTTTCATTTTTAATTAATAAAAAGTTTAATAAGATTTGCAAGAAATGTGTAATAAATATCTAAAAATTGTATATTAATAAAGCAGTAGTATCTCAGAAGTCATATGCAAAAATGAATTAAATATTACCTTAAATTTTGAATAATTTTATAGAAAGCCTTTTGAAAATAAATTCTGTTTTACTTCTTACTGAAAGTATCACATTAAGTTTGAATAAAAGATTATAAATATATTTTGGCATTCAATCGTATTAGAGGAAAAGTTAATTTAATCATTTCATTAAAGTATTTTAATAGCAATGTCTTTATTCATGAAGTTAATGTATATCCAGCATCTACTGTATGCCAAATAATATCATACCACCTATGAATATAAATGTTGACTTTGTAAAAATTTTCCTAATCAGATCCTACTGACTTAAATGCATGAATGATTTAGTTACCAGGGATAAAATAAATAAATTAAATAAATAAAATGGAATAGTTTGTTTTTTAAAGATTTAATTAATTTTTAAGAGTGTGTGTGTGTGTGTGTGTGTGTGTGTGTGTGTGAGTGTGTGTGTGTGTGTGTGCGCGCGTGTGTGTGTGATGGGTATGATTTGGGTTTGTGAACATTAGTAAATGTGTCCTCAGAGTCCAGGGGAGGACTTCAGATTCCCTGCAGCTGGAGTTACAGGCAGCTGTGAGCCTCTTGACTTGGGTCATGGGAATGGAGTATTGCACAAGCAGTATGTACTCTTGACCACTGAACCAGCAATCTAGTCCTGTTTAAGTTTTTTTAGTTACACAAAATACATTGGTTGAAAATAACTACATCAAACTAGACAAATGTTTGAAATGAGAAAATGGTCTCTTTTCAAATTTTATGTTTTATGACAGGGCTTCAGTCAAGATGTCAAGTTAATCTTTTAATAGAAACCATGGTAGATAAGGAAAGGAAATTTATGAATCCTGAAAACCTTATATATTATGAACTAAAAAATAAATAATAATAATAAATTCATTTGATAAAGGAGGGCCAGGGCTAAGGTTGAGTTTAGAATAAATCTCCTGCATAGCACACTCAATGACATGGGTTAGAGCCTCAGAACCACAAAAAACATGCAGATAAAAATAAAAATAGGGCAATGCATTTTAGAAACATGTCCCCACTAAAGGTTCCACAGTGTTTTATAACTAAGCTAAATTAATTAACATTATTTCATTTCTTTGCTATTCAAGAATCTGTAAATGTAGCACAGCAACTAACCAATGAAGAAGTGGATTGAACAATGAAATCCCTGCCTTTCATCTTCTTTTGAAAATGTTATCAGTGACTTTGGTTATGCAAATATGATATGTGTAACAGCCTTGAAAGTTTTTTTCTCCCCAAATATTGCCTTCAAAAGAAGTTAGGGAGTTCAGAATCAAAATGTGCACACATAGGCATGAGTGCGTGTCCACATGTGTGCACATGTGTCTTGCATGCACATACACACACACACACATACACACACACACACACACATGGAGGCACATACACCAGAGGAAAAGTTTCTAAAGATACCCACACATTCACTTGGTGCCCCCTTATTGTTTCTGCTATTATTGAGTAATACTTTGGGAATATAATGCCAAGGACTGATATTAGCATTCCTAGAGCAAATGTTTAATATCCTAGGTGGCCATGCTCAACTTCCCAAAAGTTAATTGATTCTGTTACAAATTGCTTGTGGCACATTCAAGGTGTAAGAAAGTTTTAGCATTGAGATTATAGAAGAGTAACTGCATTATAAAAGTGTACCCAGAAAGTCGGCATTCCTTTAACTTCTTTTCTATATTATGAAGCAGGATTTCTAAAAATGGTTTTGGAAATATCTTCTTATACTCAGTAGATAAGCAACAACAATATTAATATATTATAATGTGGACTATCCTTTGATTTAATGAAAAGGAAAACTGGGTTTCATTTTAAATGAATCCATTAAAATAATCTCTTTCATTAAAAATGGGAATAAGAAGTGGAAGTTTCTATTCTAAATTACTGGGAATTAGACTGATCATTAAATATTAGGTTCTGAATCCATGATCACTCTCTACTTTTGATTTTTTTTCAGACCTGGCAAGGTTATAATTTGAGCCCTATCTGTATGGCATTTATTTGATGCTAGAGTTAGATGCAGTGCATCCTAGGGACACTTTCTCATAGTGAGATATACCTGTATATTGATATAAATTATGGTATGATCTTTAAATTATTTGAGGGAAAATGTCATCATATTTTGAATATTGGCAACACAGTCAAAACAAAATCAACAATCACACATGGTAATGACACTATGTAAATTTCTTCCTTATCAAAGTTGAAAAAGAAGTCAGTTGTCTCCATTTTCCACTACTGGATCACTCCAAACTATAAACTCAAAACTAGAAGAACATCATAAATATAAAAGAAGGATAAGAATAATGAATAAAAAGGTAATATTGGTGTTCTATTGGAGTTAGAAATGTGAAATAGACTCCTAAGATTACTGCCTCCTCATCTACAACTCACTTTGACATTTTGTTTTTACTGGGCAAGTGGCTCTTAGTATCATGGATTTTACATCAATGAAATGGCTACCTAAAGACGATAATCTATGTCTCTGGGGGTTGAAAAGCGAAACATTCCTGTTTGATTGTGACCTAATTAGGTGAACCCTGAAAGGGGGACGCTCATAATCCTGAAGATAACAAAACCAACCTGAGAATATTTTCCTCTTCCATGAGGCACTGCAATACTGATTGCAGGGGCACAAGAACTCTGGGTGTCCAGAAAGTCTAGCATTGTCTGGCAAGTATATATCACAATCTCAATCACAAAGAAATGAATGATTCTAACAACCTGTAGGAGAAGGAAGACACAGCTTCACCTAGTTAGATGGAGCTTCCTCCTATGGAAACCATCCATTTTAATCTTAGCACTGTAAAACACTGAGCAGAGGACATATAGTCACTGGAACTTCTAAGGTTGTAAATGTAAAATATCAATATCCTTGCATTTGTAGTAACCTGATATGAAGCAGTAACTTACTAGTACAGGCTTAATATCACTTATTCACTTTGACAGTCACTGTGCTAAAATTTCTATATTCCTTTTCTATTTAATCTTGAGGATGGAGTGATACAATAAATACTATTTTCATGCATATAGACATTTCATTAGACATATATATATATATATATATATATATATATTTAGATATTATTTAGACTGGAGGACCAGCAAGCTCCAGAGATCTGCTTGTCTCTGTCCCCTTCCTAGAGCTGCCTTACAGGTAGGCATCTCTACAGCCAGCTTTTTTAAAACAAATGCTATTATCAATTTCATTTCACACGTGAAATAGAGACTTATTATCCAAAAGCTCAGAATACCCACAATACAATTCACAGACCACATGAAGCTTAATAAGAAGAAAGAACAAAGTGTGGATGCTTCAATCGATCCTACTTAGAAATGGGAACAAAATAATCACAGGAGATAGAGTGAGGGAAATACCTAGAAGAGAGAGGGAAAGGGGAAGGAAAAAGGGGGCAGGGTCATGTATTGGAAGAGACAAAAGAGAAGCACAGAGGGTCAGGAAGATTAATAGCAATATGTAGCAGTGGGTCATGGGGAACTGCAAGCAGTCACTAGAAAGTCCCAGATGTGAGAGGTTCCCAGGAACCAACAGGGATGACACTAGCCAAAATACCCAACAAAGGGGTGATAGAACCTGTAGCGTCCACCTCCAGTAGATAGGCATGGGGCCACCCAACCACCTCAAAATTTTTAACCCAGAATTGTTCCTGTCTAACGGATACACAGGGACCAAAAGTGGACCAGAGACTGAAGGAAAGGCCATCCTGAGACAGCCACATCTAGGGATCCATCCCATCTGCAGGCACCATGTCCTGACACTATTGCTGATGCCAAGAAGTGCTTGCTGACAGAAGCCTGGTATAGCTGTCTGCCGAGATGCTCTGCCAGCCCCTGACTAATACAGATGTAGATATTCACAGTCAACCACTGGACTGAGCCTGGGGACTCCAATGGGAGAGTTAGGCAAAGGACTGAAGGAGCTGAAGGGCATTACACCCCATAAAAAAACCAACAATATCAACTAACTGGTCCCGTCAGAGCTCTCAGGGACTAAACCACCAACCAAATAGTTGGGATTCATGGAGAGAGTCATGGCTCCTGCTACATATTTAGCAGAGAATTGCCTTATCTGGCTTCAATGGGAGGAGAGGCCCTTGGTCCTATGGAGGTTTGATGCCCCAGCATAGCGGGATGCTAGAGTGGTGAGGCAGGAGTGGGTGGGTGGATGGAGGAGCATCCTCTTAGAGGCAAACAGGATGGGAGTTTGAGGAGGGGAGACTGGAAAGGGGGGCAACATTTGAAAGGTAAATAAATAAAATAACCAGTAAAAAAGAAAAGAAAAATGAAAGCTGACAAAAAGGACATGAAAAAAAGGATACATGAAATTTCAATCATTATTCAACTGTAGAAATGATAGTTTTAAACAAGCTATTGTTCTATCCCTTAGAGAAATAACTGTGAAATCATGATTCAGAAAATTTGTGTTCTAGGACAATTTTATTACGAATTACCTATGTATTCAAGATAAACCATCAAATCTTTCTCTCCCTGCCTAAAGTATTCCTAAAGTATTCACTGATGGAGTACAAAATCCTCCCAGATCACCTAAAATCTATTTGTTACGTGAGATATAATCCTAAAACATTTAGTTGGCCACATATAAATAATTGACCAGATAATTTTTATCTATCTATCTATCTATCTATCTATCTATCTATCTATCTATCTATCTATCTATCTATATCTATCTATATATATATATGTGTGTGTGTGTATGTATGTGTATATATATATATATATATATATAATATACACATCAATTACAAAGGCAAATTATATAATACCTTAGTTGATCAAGAAAGTCACATTTTTAAACCTAGGAGCACCCAAGACTATTTCAGGGCAATGCACAAAGTACTAGAGAGGGATTAGAAAATACTAAGGGTTAGCTTATTTTTAAATCCATCCATCCATTACCTTAAATCCATTTCTGGCAAACATCCCAGCCAAAGCAGGAATTGAAAATTATTCGAAATCCCTCTGCAGGGATCTTGAAAGGAATCTAAAAGTGGGCTCAATAAGAACACTCATTATGTACTGGATAAGGTATAAGACTACTCCTTAGTTCTTCCAAAGAAAATATCTATGGCAAGGGCACATTGTAATACCAGGGCAGGGAAGAGAAACAGTGATGGGATGGAGCAGCTGTAGACTCTGTTTTACATTCAGAGGCAGAGACTCATTGCAGCTCATCTCTTGTCAGCTCGTTGGATTTCAATCTCAGGTTTTACTGCAGTCTCTTTTCTCTCCCTGTTCCCCATTCTTAGCTCAACCTCGGCTCTTTCAAATATTTCTCCTAAACCTCAACAGATATCTGAACTTGACTCTATCTGAACTTCAGGAACTGGATGCCCTTCCCAACCCAACATGTTCTACAACTCCAAATGAAAAAGTCTGTTTTCTTTATTTATCTTCTGTCTTTTGCAAGCCATAACTTGGAAAATAGGTTTACTTGCTGTTGTGAAGGTCTTATTCTCTGATCTCAGTGGCATTAAGATTACTTCCATTTTGCTGACTTGTGTGAACTTATATAAGGAGAGTCTGTTTGATATAATACATACTGCATGGTTATCATAACTTGACTTTTTGATTTTCATTGGATTAATTTTCTCTTACCAAACAGCTCATGCAGCCCTCTAAATAACAGCAGTTTCAGGAGCTCCCTTTGTCTTGGTTATTAAAATCCTTCCACAAAGTTTAAGGTGGTTCTGTTAGAAAAGACAGGGAATGCATGTGTTTTCAGCAGCAACCTTCAGTAGCATTCGTAAACACCTTGTGCATTTGGATCATCCAGGGGAATTCTTTCAGCATCTGCAGCTGTTCAACAACATTCCAAAGTTCTTTTGTGTTTGACTGCTCTAAACCAACACTCATATAAACATGGTCCACTGTTCTGTTTGATGTGACCAGGAGAACATACATTTATGCTGCTACTTTAACAGGTTGTTTCCTTTACCAATCCACAAAGTGCCTGTTCTCAGTGTTACCCTAAGAGAGAGCTCTAGCTTATCATCCACACTTCTAGACATGATGAATGACAAACGCAAAATCATATTTGTTAAAGAAGTAGACCATATTTAGCTTGTGAGGCTTTGATGGATCATGTTTACCCAACGAATACAAATGTTATTGGCCTTTAAAATAAATTTTGGGGCTGTAAGATTTTTGTTTTCTTTTCCTTTTTGAAAATAGCTGTCTCTAACCAGCTTACATAAAACACTGGTATAAATCAGTAGTTACTGGTGATGTGGTAACAGAATTGGTTGCTTTGTTTTAGAATGTTATGGGATATAAAATGGTATATCTAACAGTAAACCTCCAATAAATGATCTCCTTTTCAAGGCTGCTGATTTCCTGAGATATTTTTGTACACACACACACACACACACACACACACACACACACACAATAAATGAATGAAACTGCCTGACTTTAACTCTAGAGCCAAACATTAATTAGATTCTTATCTTGATTTATATAGTCCTTTATGATCAATACTCAGAGTCATGTATATAGCTAATGATGAACTATTACTAAGTGGGTATTTATCAGTCTTAGATAAGAAACATGTATAGGTGAGCAGTGTACAGCACTGAAAAATTCAGTCTTTGCTCTTATCACTGTCATCCTAGCATGAAGAGATAGATGTTAAAGAAGGCACACACCACATCTCAGTTGGTGATGAGTACTACCAGGAGTAGGGGAGAAAAGGTATGGAGAATCTTCTAGAGATAAAGATAGGAAGGAGTTTTTGTTCAAATGTCAACTGAGTAGAGATGCAAGCAAGTGGGGGGAAAACTGTTCAGATTTTGTGGAGGAAAGAAAGAAAGGGAAAAACTGTACAAGTGTCAGGGAAGTGTAGAGAAAATTATTATACATGGCAACACCCTTTGAAAACTTTAAGAGATCATAGCTTCTAAAACAGTGCCTTCTGCTACATCATGACTAGATAAGGGTTGCTTTTTGTCCATTAAACATCAGTTGTCATCAGATGACACTGCAAAGCTAAAAATGACTGCCATGATTCAGATAACATAAGTGAGAAACCTGGCATCATTTACTACATGGCTCAGTTTTAGAACCACTTTGTCACAGGGAATACAGTCTTTAGCAATTTCCTTCTTCATCTAAAAGGATACTTAATATGACAAGAAACTTTCAACCCAGACTACAACTCAGCTCAAGCAGAAAAATAGCAATTTCTCTAGGAAAACTGATTTAAAACGATATTCATCCATCACCACCATCGTCTGCCACATAGGCAGCTGCTTTGGCAGCATTATTTTAAGTACAATTAGACTAGATGACAGCTTCACCTTCTTAGGGAAGCGGAATCACCTTCTCTTACACATCAACCAGGCCCAGAAAGGCAGATGGACTCTAACATAGAAACAGGCTTTAGTTTGATTTTATAAATGCACAATAGCACAGACGATTTCATTGATGGTTAGATTTTTCTTTTTAGCATTAAGCAGCTCATGAAGGCCTATGAATACTATACAGCTCAGGGATTCGTACAGTCACTACATCAATATGGATTTACCAACAGGGCTGACTGCATGCTGGACTGGCAGAAAGGCTTCCATATGCACCACATTCCAGAGAACTATTCCCGTGTGAATCCTGTCGATGCAATGGACATATGATTCCATATGGAACAGTCACACTCATTTCCCACATGATCCTAGAACTTAACTGATCTCTTGGTGCTAACATCCCTTTCACAAGACTTTACATCTCCGTGAGTACATTCACACCCTCCCTCTACATGCAGTGAATAGATTTACCACCTAGTAGGTCCATATGACAGCCATATTTAACTAAAGAAATGTAATTTCTTTCCATTCCAGGAAGCTTGCAATATATTCCCCAGAGGCAAATATCTTCCTTTCCTCTGACTTCCTATAGACCCTTGTCTATGTCTCTTTAGTGATGCAGTTTATATTCTACCTGTGTTAGAATCATTAGTCAGTATCCCATCATTTATCTGTTGGGAGTTCAAAAAGTTTGTTTGATACTAAAATCTAATAAGGGAACTTAACTCTATACTGCTTATACAAACTTGTGTAATGGGAATGGAAAATATGGTTAATGTTAATTATGCTGGCTTCTAGGCGGATATCTCAGGTCATTTAGAATATTTCCATTATTTTGAATTTCTACACATGGCAGAATACATGGCAGTCCACAACTGTCTGTAACTCCAGTACCAGTGATCAAAGATCTTCTTTTGACCTCTGAACACAGCAGGTACACGTACATACATGAAGGCAAAAGACACACATATGAAATAAAATAAATTTTAAAAGAAATAAAAACAAATTACAGGAATGCATTTAGACTTATAGAAAATAATCTGTAATGGTAAAACCAGGAGAAACACCTTAACATTATTATAGATCTGTAGATCTTTGAAGCCTTCTCTTGAAATGACTTTAGCAATATGTTCAGTGAAGACTGAGATGTGAGCACATGAATCTTTTTCAGACTCTAATGCTTTCACTTTCTAGGTTATTTTTCAGCTAAACAGTTCTGTCTTCAGCCTGAAAACAAGTGTTTTTAGTGATTCACTTTGCTCGGAAGACTCTGAATGGTGAGAGGGATGATTTGGGTCTTTTAAAACACAACAAATATTTCTAGAACTTTCTTTCTTCTGAAAACCCATTTACTAATTGTGCTACCACTGGTACTTCATGAAAAGTGGAACCGTTTATAAAATAAACACTAATTGAACATGTTTGAAAACAACTATTTGTGGAATCCAATTACAGAAAATATTAAATATTAGTTTTCTTATACAAAATATTTATTGACAAAAAGTGAAAAACATTATCCCTATTAAATACTTGCTTTCAGAATAAGTGATATTAGAAATTTTTTAATCATTATTTCCATAGCCATTAGTACACTGCCAAGATTACACCTGGTTGAATAAGTAAATTGTTGAATGACTATAGCCACTATGTTACATCTTAAACATATCATGTAAAACATTTTAGGGCAATGAGTGGTTGATCAATGAGACTGTTTGAGTTAGATACTTAATGTGAAAAAATGAAATCCATACTGCTAAAAAGAATCTCATCATTAATTATTTACTATAAGGGTTCAGATACTATTGAGTCATAAAATACTGTAAAATATCAGCACAATTAATGCAGATTATGATACAACAGTTACACGGAATATAAAGAGACATCACATTTAGAATACAGAACCAGTGAAATTCAATGAGGAAGATCTTGGATTAAATTGTAAAATTTTCACCATATAATATTTTTTAAAAGAAAAAATATTTGCATTAATTATATTGTCTTACAATAAAAATATAAGATGTAAAGGCACTTACATAAATTTATTACACAAATACATAATTTATGTATTTCAATGTCAGTATTTTATAATTTTTTATTGGTTATTTTATTTATTTACATTTCAAATATTGTCCCCTTCCTGGTTTCCCCTCTGCAAAACCCCATCCTAAGTCCGCTCTCTCTTGCCTCTATGAGGCTGCTCCCCCACCCACTCCCTCATTCCCACCTCAACCCTCTAGCATCTCCCTATGCTGGGGCATCAAGCCTCCATAGAACAAAGGGTCTTCCCTCCCGTTGATGCCAGATAAGGCAATCCTCTGCAACCTATGTAGCTGGAGCCGTGGGTTCCTCATGTGTACTCTTTGGTTGGTGGTTTAGTCCCTGGGGTCATATTAGTTAATATTGTTCTTCTTATGAGGTTGCAAGCATTCACAATGCCATATGAACTGTCAGGAAATTAATTTGAGAATAGACAATCATCCACACAGTATGTACATACCATCATTGCATTTTTGAAAATAAAAACCATTGCCTGGGGCCATATGAATTGCAATGTTCCCCCACCTGCCTGTTACTTTCATATCCTCAGTGCACCAACCACCTGGTACCATGTAGTTACTTATAAAGTGTTTAAATGTGTTGAACACTATATCAAATATCTCTGTTTTGCCTGAGCACAGTTCCTGAAATAAATATGAAATACTCTCAGCCCATTACTAACCTAAGTAACAAATATATGATTATCTTCTTTGATATAGATAGATACTCTTTAAAACATGTCCCATGTAATACTGTTTTCCAAATGATGTTACAGGATTCCATTCAGTCTGCCACATCTAAGAATACTTATATTTAAAACACTGGTAGTTTTTTTTTTTAGTTTCAAATTACCATAGACTATTCAGTGCAAAAGTAGACAATGTATATACGTGGTATCTATTATTTCTCAATTCATTGACTCTCAGCAAAATTACTAAATAGAATATACAAAACAGGTTAATCCTGGCGATCCATGAGCATGGGACATCTTTCCATTTTCTGAGGTCTTCAATTTCTTTCTTCAGAGACTTGAAGTTTGTGTCATACTGATCTTTCACTTGCTTGGTTAGAGTCACACAAAGATATTTTATATTATTTGTGATTATTGTGTAGGGTGAGGCTTCCCTAATTTCTTTCTCAGACCATTTATTCTTTGAGTAGAGGAAGACTACTGATTTCTTTGAATTAATTTTATATCCAGCCATGTTGCTGAAATTATTTATCAGCTGTGGGAGTTCTCTGGTGGAATTTTTGGAGTCACTTATGTATATTATCATATCATCCACAAATAGTGATTTCTTCCTTTCCAATCTGCATCACTTTGACCTACATTTTTTTGTCTATTTTCTCTGGCTAGAACTTCAAGTACTATATTGAATAAATAGGGAGACAATGGGCAGCCTTGTCTTGTCCCTGATTTTAGTGGGATTGCTTCAAGTTACTTACCATTTACTTTGATGTTGGCTATTGGTTTGCTGTATATTGCTTTTATTATGTTTAGGTTATGTGCCTTAAATTCCTCATCTTTCCAAGACTTTTAACATGAAGGGGTGTTACATTTTGTCAAAGATTTTTTCAGCATCTAAAGGGATGATCATGTGGTTTTTTATCTTTGAGTTTGTTTCTATAGTGGATTACATTGATGGATTTCCATATATTGAGCCATCCCTGCATCCCTGGGATGAAGCCTACTTGATCATGGTGAAAGATTGTTTTTAATGTGTTCTTGTATTTTGTTTAAAAGAATTTTATTGAGTAATTTTTCACTGATATTCATAAGGGAAATTGGTCTGAAGTTTTCTTTCTTTATTGGGTCTTTGTGAGATTTTGGTATCATTGTGACTGTAGCCTCATAGAATAAATTGGGTAGTGTTCCTTCTGTTTCTGTTTTATGGAATAGTTTGAGAAGTATTGGTATTAGGTCTTCTTTGAGCGTCTGATAGAATTCTGCACTAAAACCATATTGAATACTGCTCCATTGCTGGTGGGATTGCAAGCTGGTAAAACCAGTTTGGAAAACAATCTGGTGGTTCCTTAGAAAATTGTAAGTAGTTCTACCTAAAGAGCCAGCTATACCACCCTTGGACATATACCCCCAAAGTGCTCCAACATATAACAAGGACACATGCTCCACTATGTTCATAGCAGTGTTATTTATAATAGCCAGATGTCCCTCAACAGATGAATGGATACAGAAAATGTGGTACATTGACACAATGGAATACTATTTAGCTATTAAAAACAATGACAAATGAAATTTAGAACTACCAAATAGCATCCTGAGTGAGGTAACTCAATCACAAAAGAACACACATGGTATGCGCTCACTTATAAGTGGATATTAGCCTTAAGCTCACAATGCCCTCTATGCAACTTCCAGGCCATATGAAGCTTAACAAGAAGGAAGACCAAAGTGTAGATGCTTCAATCTTACTTAGAAGGTGGAACAAAATAATCACAGGAGTTAAAAGAAGGAAGGGACCTGGAAGGGAGGAAAAAGGGAGGCAGGATCAGGTATTGGAAGATATAAGAGAGAAGTCCAGAGGGTCAGGAAGAGAATAGAAATAAGTAGCAGTGGGTGATCAGAACTGGGAGGAGCCACTAGAAAGTCCCAGACACCAGGGAAGCCAGAGGCTCACAGGACCTAATATGGATGACATTAGCCAAAATATCCAACAAAGGGGAGCTAGAACCTGTAGAGACCACCTGCAGTAGATAGCACAACCCTAGATAAAGGAAGGTGCCACCCAACCATCTCAAAAATTTTAACCCAGAATTGTTCTCATCTAAAGGAAAGGCAGGGACAAAAATTGGAGCAGAGACTAAAAGAAAGGCCATCCAGAGATCGCCCCACCTAGGGAACAATTCCGTCTACAGACACCAAACCCTAACACTATTGCTGATGCCAAGAAGTGCTTGCTGACAGGAGCCAGGTATGACTGTCTCCTGAGAGGTTCTACCAGCACCTGACAAATACAGAGGCAGATTCTGACAGCAACCATTGGACTGAGCATGGGGATCCCAATGGAGGCATTAGGGAAGGACTGAAAGAGCTGAAGAGGATTGCAACCCCATAGGAAGAACAATATCAACGAACTGGACCACCCAATGGATGACCTCATCTGGCATCAATGGGAGGGGAGGCCCTTGGTCCTGTGGTGACTTGATGCCCCAGCATAGGGGAATGTTAGAGCAGTGAGGCATGTGTAGGTGGGCAGGTGGAGTAGTACCCTCATAGAGGCAAAAGATGGTATGGGGCATTTGTGGACGGGAAACCAATTCCTTCTCAGTCTTTTGGTTAAGATCAAGTGTAGAGGGGAAACCAAGAAGGGGGATATCATTTGAAATGTAAATGAATAAAATTATTAATTAATAAAAAAGAAAGGAGATAATGGTATAAGAAAGTGTTTAAACAATAATAATAATAATAATAATATTAATGATAATGGCTTTCTGGATACAGTTATTCTCATAAAAAAAAGAAACGGGTTAAACCTTGAACATACAATGTTTGTGTGTGTTTATGTACGTCTTTCTTTGTATGAGTTGTGTGTTTATGTATGTACAATAAGACCTGTATGTGACTGCATGTAGAAGTCAGAGGCCAACCATATCATTGTATGGGAGCTATCCAGTTTGATTTTTCATATAAGGTCACTAACTGACATGGAATTACAAGTAAGATAGGCTGGCTAGCTAAGGAATCCCTTGTATTTGACCACCTCCACTTTCCCAGTGTTAGGAATACCACCTTGTCTGGAGTTTCATGTATATCCTGGAGACCATACAAGTCCTTTTCCTATCATAGAAAGCATTTTACCAATTAAACAGTCATCCTAGTATTGGATACTAAATATTATATATTTCTTAAATTTAATTTTAAGTACTCAGCATTTATTTTCACTTGCTAGAGCTAGAGTTATTTTCATATATTTGTTGGAATCTGTCAGATTCAGCACACAGATTGGATTGTCCCAATTTCTCAACACACCTTTGTTTTGTTGTGTTTGTCACTCCCCTGAGCACCTGCTCTAACTAATTTATTTACCCAATTGATTTCATAATTTCCTCTTTCCAAACCAACATTGTCTGTCCAACAGGTATATTATCCACCACACACACACACACACACACACACACACAAATGCACACATACATGACATAAGATTTAAAATATTCTATCAAATATTTTAAAAATTGAATTATAAAATTAAATCTTGAAATTAAATATATTTATTTGTTGAATTTAGCATATACAAAATCTTTCAATGGAGAAAATGTAAAATCATAGCAAGATTTTAGTTTTCTGTACTTAATCTTGATGTGTTTTGTGCCTGAAATTCTCAGAACTTTAAACACTCATTTCAGGCCCTCCCTGCTCACATAACATTAGCAACCACTACACTGAACAGATCTTGAGAACATATGTTATTCATGAAGAACATATTTAAAAATGCATGACAATAATGAAAGAACCCATCAGTCAGTAAATGATGTTATTCAGACATATCTTCCTTTAATGTAAGTTTTTAATAAAGAAATAAGCAAACAAAAAACCTTTCAGCTTTTATTCTCAGTATTTTCCTATGAATTAGTGGCATATTCTACAGAATCATATAACATCACAGATCTACAGCAATTATGACTCAGTTGAGGAAACTTCTGTTTTCATTATAAATACCAACCCCTGATGTCTATATATTAAATGCTTGGTTCTCAGGGTTGCAAAATTGGAAGGTTCTAGAGAACATTCCTACTGAGAGGTCCTTGTATCATTACAGAATCAGTCCTTGAAGAGAGCAAAGAGGTTCTCCCAGGTCTTATATGGCTATTTTGAAGTATGTCAATAATCCAGAGACATACAATGATTTCCTTTTTAACTATTAAGGATATATGATCATACACAAGCTGCCATGGTCTATCTTATTCTACCCTTAGACAATACTGTATTCAACATATTATTCCACTGTCCAATCAAACCTTATAATCTTGCGAGTTCTTCTCTTTTTCAATATCTACTTTTTAAAAGACCTCTCCCTTGGAGACTTCCCTGTTAATTCAAGGCAATATTGACTCTCCTATTACATCAACACCCAATGCTCTGAATTATCACTATACATTCCCTTATCTGATTAGAGTAGGAAGTCTTTTTGAGATAGGCCTTTATATACATTCTTATATAGCCAAGGTTTACATTTAAAATGGTATGCTGAAGGGTTGATTTTGATTGATAATGAGCAAAAAGGGGTATATGAGACACATACTTCATGTAGTTTGGTTTGGACAAATAACACATGGTACATTCTCACAAAGGTGGAGGTGTGACACATTTCTTAATGTCTTATTCTTTTTAAAAAGGACTATTTTTCTTTTGCAGATTTGTAATGGGGAAGAGGCAATATGTGTCTGTATGTCTGTGCACATGATCACAGGTATCATGGTGGCCAGATATTCTCAGGCTGGAGTTAAGATCATTATGAGCCAGCTTACATGGACGCTGGGAACTGAATGTGGGTGTCCTTCAAGAGAAGTTAGGTACTCTTAGTTGGTGGACCTACATATCTTATTCTTAACCCTTTAGTATTTTCCATGAGGAATGGAATGTTATTCAGTTCTATGCCATTAAAATGAAATATTTAAGCCAGCCAACTTATAAAGAGAAAGGATTAGTTATCTCAAAATTCTGAAGGAAACAAACAAAGATCAGGCAGTCCTTGGCTTTTGACCTCAGGTGTGAAAAATCATTGTTTATGCTGAGGTATATGGCTAGAAACAAATCACTTCATCATAATTGAGACAGCAGATGGAGCCTTATGGGTATGTGGACATGCAAAAATGACATAAACAAAACTGGACAAAAGGGAAGAGAGAAATTGAAAGTAAAATTGGAGATGTAATAAGAGAATAAAGGAATATCTAATAAAACACTGAAAGAAATGTATTTATATCAGTTATTTTATCTGTTTGTGTTTTGATTGGTAAATAGCAAATAATTGGTTCCCAGAGCTTCTACATATTGTAGTTTATGACTCAAGGGACTGGAAGAAAAGTCACAGAGAAAAGACAAGAGGAGAGAAATTGAATTGTATCCATTTCAAAATACTTTCTGTTTGTCCTGTGCATAAAGACATTCACTAGATTCTCACTCTAATCCTATATAGCATTGCCCTCTTTTGAATGGAAAAAAAATACTTATCAAATTTCTTGGTGCAGAGAATTAGAATTAAAAAATGAAATGATCAAACCTGATACTAAGTATCATGCATTTGGCTAGAACAACTCACTTTTTTCATAAGGAAGGAATATGGAAGAATATGTGTTGAGATGAAAAATATCAAGATTTCAATAGTCTACTATAATATCCCTTTAACTAAGTAACTCTGTGTATTTCTGTTGCATTCTGGGTTACAGATATTACTTGTTTTCAATTATGCAAAATCTTGGGTGTTAAATATCATACTAACATTACTTAAACAAATGTACATTTATAAAAGTAAGTATGAGAAATCATTAATAAGACATAAACATGAACAAATCAGAATAATAGATATTTAATCATTCAGCAAACAGCCTTAAGACATCAGCTATAATGGGTGCATGCCTGAAATTATGAAGCCTTGGAAGTCATTAACATTACTGAATCTCTACTAGTAATAGACAGGGAAGAAGCAGAAAATTGTTCTAATTCTATAAGATATGTTCTCCCAATTCTTGCAAACAAAAATGATGATTTAATTCCTTTGAACAAATTATTCTTTTCTCAGCATCAATATATATCTTGTGAGGTCATTAACCAAATTCCTAATATCATGAATGAAGCTTGTGAATCCTAGTTTTCAGTTGTCATTTGAAACAATGTCCACATCAGAATGCATTCTTTTAATTTCTAATTGAGTTGTAAGAATCTAGACCGCTGTGGGTGGTACCATCCCTAGGAAGGTGGTTCTGGGCTAGATAAGAAATCTAGCTAAGCATGAACTAACCAGTCAGGAAGTCAGAGTAAGACAGCAAGCAGCATTCATTCCTCCATGCTTTCTACCTCCTAGTTTCAGCCCTGAGTTCCTTTCCAAACTTCTCTCAATGATGGATTGTCACCTGGAATGTCTTTACTAGTGTGACAGAAAGCACACTAGAACAAAGCCATTCTTTTAAATCTGTATTTATCAATATTTAAGAATTTCATCTTAGTAAAATAAAATAATGGAACAAACACTTTACACAATGAGACAAAACATGAGATTAAGTGGGATCCTTTGGAAAAAAAGAGACAGGCATAATTAACCCCACCACCACCACCACTTCCAATGGAGAATCCAGGAACAATGAAACCTGGACCATAATTATTACTCTGTCTGTTATACATATTTAATTTTAGAAGACAATTTAATTAGACAAATCTTTATTACTTAGAAAACCATGACTTTGGACAAAAGAAAGACACCCGAAGAGAAAGCCACACTAACATAGAGATGCACACACAGGGAAATTACTGGTCACACGTAAATTTAAGAGGAGCTGCAGTAAGAAGACAAGCTGACAGCCATGACTCGACAGGGACTTCTGCCTATAGATTTCTTGATGATCCTATGGAAGAGACCAAAACTAAATTCCATATTTAAGGGTGAACAGAGCTATGTCAAATAAGGACTTTATTACAGGTATGTTGGGTAAAGAAAGTGAATAGAAAAAAGCTAAACAGAATCAGACACTAACTGGTATGGCAGATGATAACAGCTAATGAGCTTATAAGGAATACAAGTGCTTGAAACACTGTGAAAATAATCACAGAAGCATTTTCAAAGCTCGGGATACAGCTTTGAATACAAACAAAATCAGGCTATAATGGAATTGATTCATTAGAATAATTGTGCTATTTACAACTTTTCTAATTAATAGTGTATCGACTTCTGAAAATATGTATACATAGGTGCTATGTTTATATGTTTACATACATCCAATAACTAACACATGAAGACTATTCATTAGCTTAATGGTTTATTTAAATATTTTCCTGTTTATAATAATTTGCATTGTCTTGAAGGTGAATCACACACATATTTATACATATTTCTGTAGTCAGTATGATGCTGAAAACCTTCCTTTACCATAGAAGTATATTTTTAGCCACTACAAATAATCAACCATTTCATCAGTCATTGAAATATGCTGCAAATACTCAAGTGTGATGTAGTAATTGCAAAGAAAACAGTGAGATTGATTTCAAACTGCAATTCTGGTGATTCATCTCAAAAAATTCAGTAAAAACATTCCCTTCAAAAAATAAGTGAGATATGTAAAGAACATTTAGTTCTCACTTGGTTCACAAAAGTTTAAAATATGTCTTTTAATATCTGGTATTTGTGATGACTAATTTTACTAAATGATATTAGTGTTTTAATCAGATTTACTATTTATCATTGCCAGAGTCATAGATGAATTATATATTCTCTTTCTGATGTGTGCAATAAACTTTCATACATAGATTGAATCACATAAAACAGGTATGATCACAGCTTCTTCACATATGTAACAATTTCACTTTTACTGTAACAGATTAAAGTTATAGAAGCCCAGAATTATATAGTCATACGACGAGGCCTGAGAGCTAGTGAATTCCTTGGTTCCATTTATAAAAATTTCCTCTGTTATAAAGCCATGTCTGAAGTTGACATGCTTGAAAACGTAAGAATAATAACAAAGAGGAACATTCTGTGCAGGTCAATCCCAGTACTCAAAATTAATAGATTTTTTCCTTCCTACTGACCTACATTAGCGCATTAGAGAATGACCTTATTTCAATGAAAAAGAGAAAGAAATGAAAAGAAAAAAGAGCACACCCAGTAATACAAATTTCAATCATATTGCCTCATATTATCCATGGATGTTCAATATAATTTAGCTTTTAAATAACCAGATTAAAGGACACCAGGTTTCATTATCTGCACTAAAATTATGCATTATTTTTCTAATTACAAACCCAAGAAGCTAACAGTGGCACTTTCCTCTGAGTAGTCAGGAAGAGTCAAGTGAATTATTCAAATCTAGAAAAGGAAACCACTAAGAAAATAGATATTTTAATGCTTTTCAGGCTGCAGCTCAGCCAGGAAGGGAAAAAAAATCAGATAAGAGATGACCTTGAACTTACAAGGTTTGAAGGATTCTTTGAAAATGACTCTCTATGCTCTCCATATGTGGCAGAACAAAAGGTGTCATCATTTAAATGTAAATGAAAGATATGATCCAGCCCAGCAATGATGCAAATGAAGAAACTGAGCCAGTAACGCTGAACTGTATAATATCCCCTTCAGTGCATTCAAGACCCACTGTGGCTCTCTGAATAGAAATAGCCCCGCAAAGACTTGTGTGTTTAAATGCTTAGCCCATATGGAGGAGCACTATTAGAAGGTCTGGCATTTTGGGAGTCGGTGTGGTCTTGGAGGAAGTGTGTCGATGTGGAGGTAGACTTTGAGGTCTCCTATGTTAAAACTAGGCCTACGGTGCCAGTCTTCATTCCTGCTACCTGAAGATCAGGCTGTAGAACTCTCAGTGCCTTTAGCATCATGTCTGCCTGCAGACTTTCATGCTTCATACCATGATAATACTGGACTAAACTTCTGAAACTGTAACCCAGCCACAGTCAAATATTTTCCTTTATAAGAGTCACCTTGATCATGGTGTCTCTTCACAGCAATAATACCCTAACGAAGACACTTAACCTACAAAACCTTACTATAGAAAAATTGTGCCACCTGGTAATGTTGAAATGATCAAGAATCCTAAACCAATGTCTTTTATGTTCTCATTTCACCAATTTTGCTAGGAGTTGTGTGTGTGTGTGTGTGTGTGTGTGTGTGTGTGTGTTGTCAATGGTATACTTAGGACTTAATGTTTCACTGCTTAATTATCATTTTACATGGTCAGTTATTCTTTTAAGTCTAAGAATTTTCTGCATAAATTAAATTCTGTAATACCACAGGATTATCTGCTGCTGGGTAACCAAATAAAAATCACATTATTAATGCAGAATTTCCAAAGTATATTGTGAAAAATAGCAACAAAGTGATAATCCTCATACATGGGGTATACACGGCAGAGAAGAACACAAAACAGAAAAGTAATTAATGAAAATTATTTAGAGATTTTTAAAGATAAGCTATAAGACCATTTACATTTATGATAATAACCTATAGAATAATTTGAATCTGATTGCAAAATGTACATTTTGGCAATATTAGGGCTTAGCAGAACAAAAGTACAATTATTTTTAAAATCACTGAGGTATGATAGTAGAAGAATAACCATATTTCAAATGTTAGAACCTTTAAGATGTAAAAATGTTCTTATTGCAGGAGAGCTTTTATTCTCTGGGGATTAGACTCAATTATGATAGAGGAGGTTGTTTAAAAGCAGATTTCTATCTTCCCTTTGTGTCTTGTACCCTGAGCTCCTGTATACTTCATCTTTCCATTTTACATCTCTTCTGTGCTAAAATATTGCATAAGACCCCCTAAAATCCAATCAGATATAGTGTTCACATTTTCATCTTCCAGATTTCACTACTGAGAATAAAAACAAGTTATCCTTGTAAATTATCCACCCCTACCTAACGTTATTGGTATATGCCTGTAATTTCAGGATTCAGGAGTCAGAAGCAGAACGCTATGAGTTCAAATCTGGCTTGAACAAAAATGACTAGTTTACTAAATCAGCATAATCCATACAATCTATAAACATTTGTTCTTAAGCCTACATATAATCGCAGTCTTTACTCCTCATCAATGAAACTTCCTTTTGCAAAAAACAGAGACCACTACAAAAAACCACAGCCAGTCAAAATGCTGAGTTGTGGAACTCCATTACATTAGATGCATGAAGAGAGCACTCCCGCACCTACGGCTGAGAAACTACTGTGGAAGAGAGGGCAGGAAAAATTGTATTATGTCTACTGTACCATCAGAAGCTATATGCATAAAATCTCACCATCATGAGCTGAATAAGGACGGCACCAATGATCATGCCCAAGTAGACAAGGAAAAGCCAGGGAAGCCTCAACTCTACACAAAGAACTGTAGGCAAGAGGAGAGCTGGGAGCCAGAGAAGTATCCTACCCAAGAAGGAACACACTAACTGCTTGTCCAGTGCCATATGCTCAGCCCTGAAAACTTATATGAAAATAACATTACATGAAGTCAATAGGTTATATTTAGGAATACATATGTGCATACAAACACATACATACATGCAATAACAATTACAAAAGTGTTTATTAATTTTAAGGAAAGTTGGGAAGAGCAAATGGGAGGGTTTAGGGGGAGAAAAAGGAAGGGAGAAATGTGAGTAAATTATAATGGCGAAATTTGAAATTAAAAAAAGAGTAAAACAAAAACAGAGCAAAATATAAAAGAACACCATAAATTGCCCAGCTTCGAATATTTATTCATAATAAAAGTAAAGGTGCTATGACAAAATTCTCTGCATCATTTAGCCTTCACAAGACATGCTTATCACTGAATATTCCGCCAATTCTCACTTTGCTCTCTGTCTTTCAACTACCACAAAGAAGTTTGCATTTCCAAATGTTGCCTATTTCCCACTTCAGAAGTTCCGTGTATTGTGACAACTCTCTCTCTGAACATTCTGTGGCTCGCTATTTTGATTTCAGTTTCTGAGTAAGGCTTCCACTGACCCCCCAGATCAAGTCATTTTTAGAATCATAAAGATCTGCACAATAACTTGTACTCAAGTTTAGAGAATTTGTCAAACAAGTTTTTATGGTATGTGATTTGTCTCTAAAGCTTTCTCTCCATTTTGAATAAATGAATGTGAAACATATCATATACAGTAATTATTAGTGATTTCCATCAAAGTAATTGGATGATTAAAATCCTAATATAAACACCTTTTTAATCTTTCTTTTCTTGAGAGTTGCCTGCATGAATAAAATGAAATACATCTATATTCATTTATCCTTTCATATCCCCCATATGCTCTTCAAATGTCCCCATCCCAACTGCATCTGTTTCTCTAGCAGTGCAATTAAGTCCAGTTAGTGTGACCCATAGGTGCATAATGTGTAGCTTTTCATCCACTGGAGCATCAGAATCCCACCATGGCCTCATCCTTAAATAAGAGTAATTCTCTTTACTCCAGCAACTACCAACTACAAATAAGTATATCCTCAGTCAAGGCTATCAACCCTATCTATGTCAGAATTTTGGGTTCCCTGAGTCCATGCAGGACTTGTGCAAGTAACCCCAGCTACAGTAGTTACATCGTGTCTAAAAGACTTCATATCATAGCACTTCTACCCATCTTTCAATTCTTACATTCTTTCTTCCTCCTCTTTCATGAGTCTTGGTTATGGAAGGGATACAGATATGCTATTTAGGGTTAAACGTTCAGTATCTTATTCTAAGTTCTGTGATTAGTTATGCATCTGATCAGTTATGCATCTCCCCACTGACTGCTGCCCTGACATCCAGGAGCTTGTCTAACCAAGAGTGAGAGCAGCCAAGGTCTACATGTTTAGACATAAAATATTTAGAATGCACTTTGATCACATGACCATTTATCAAAATGGAAATAGACAGTTCTATCCTAGGGCCAAGGGCATATTTTATGTATGTTCTACTAGTATCAAAGCATAGTTTATGTTTCATTTAAGAAAAATATTTAAGTGGACCCCTCAACTCTCAAACAGTAAGTATTACAAGCTGGTGGTAAGATTTATAAAGTGTACATTGATTCTTGAAAATTAATACACAAAACTCTGAAGAGCTATTCTCTCCCATACTACTGAATAATTATAATAAAGAGAAATACAGAATCCTAATGCAGAGTCTCAGCTTATAATATGCCTCCAGATGCATGATTCCTTTGGCATGTTAATTCAAAAAGCACACTGAGCCCTAAATGTTATTATTTCAAATCACAAATAAGAAAATAGAGGAAATAGATCTACCTGAAGACCCAACTATGCCACTCCTGGGAATATAACCAAAAAGATGCTCCACCATGCCATGGGGGCACATGCTCCACTATGTTCATAGCAGCCATATTTGTGTTACCCAAGGTGGAAACAACCCAGATATTTCTCAATGGAAGAATGGATACAGAAAATGTGGTTGGTTTATACAATGGAATGCTATTCAGCTATTAAGAATGAGGACATCATGAGTCTTGCAAGGAATTGGATGGAAATAGAAAATATCATCCTGAGTGAGGTAACTCAGACACAAAAGGATATGAATGATATGTACTCACTAATAAGTGGATATTAGCAAAAAAGTAAAGAATACGCAGGATATAATCCATAGAACCCAAGAAGGTTAACAAGACAAAGGGCCCAAGGGAGGATGCCTCAATCCCACTTGGGAGGTAGAAGAGAGCAATCACTGAGGGCAAAGGGAGGGAGTGATCTGGGTCAGAGAGAGAACATGATTAAGTATTAGGGTGGGGAAAAACAGGAGAGAAACCCTGAGGGCCCACAGAATGGATAGAAATATGCAATCTTGAGATGGGGGAGGGGGGCAATCCTCTAGGAAGTAGCAGAGACCTGAGGGGTGAGAGACAATTAGGACTAAAAGGGTACTTTGGATGAATAGAGGAAGAGAAGATGTTTGGAAAGAGGATACATTGCTGTCAATCATCAGAACTGAACTGATTTTCCTATCTTCAACATACTTTCGGTAAGTTTACAGTAAATTGACAGTGAACCAGAAGATGTAAACCTAGCAATACTTCCCCATGATGTTTGTGTTCTATTAAACACTATTTTTTCTAACAGTGAATTAATAGAACCTTACATGTATAAAGCAGTCCACATACCCATCACATCTCAATTACACTGACCTCAACTTCCACAGACCACCTCTATAGAATCAAACGGATCACCACTGCATCTCCTGTCTTAGACCTCTATTTGTGCTTTTACACTGCTTTCATAAATCTAGCTGTGCCTTGAATGAAGAGAATGTTCTGGCCCATATATTAATATAATGCTGTAAGAGATAGGTAACTGAGAACTTGACTATGAGTGCATCATAGGATATTACAGAAGTGAATCGGTACGAAGCATTTAATAAAAATTAAATCAGCACAACAATTTGCACAGAGCTTGCATGGGCTTGCAAATGATAAGAATTTAAAATGTAGAGATAACACTTTAATAAAAGCCTGTACTCCAGAGGGTATGGAAACCATTAATCAAAATACACGTTGTGCTTTTCAAATAGCATAGCAAAGTGCCATTTTCTAATGTAGCAAAAGACCATGCAATTAACATCAGAGAAGTAACTAGTAGATTGGAACATGAGAAACTACATGAAAGCACTTATTGGAATTATTGGAAAAGGTATAAAATAAAAACATAGAAACTGTGAATGTGTTTACTCTTTCAAAATATTGTCAGAATTATTTTAAATACTTATTGTATTATTTTGAAAAAATGCTAAGTTTTACTCTTCCTGTGTAGACATTTGGTGTTCTATAGTTGTAATGGCATTCAAATGAGCATCTGTAGTAATAAGTTGTGCAAATTAAATAGTTTTAAATCGTTCTGAAGTTAAGCAAATTCCTTCAAATCTTGATAAGCATAAAACCAGATAATGTTGACATTATTAAATGTCAAATTTCTCAAAACCCTTAGGAAGCATCAGTCAATTCAAATGCTTCAAAATGCAGACACAGCTAACAAAAGCCAATGCTTTCAGAAATGTGCATATGTAAAGGTCTTTGTAGCCAATTTGTTTTATTGATGCCAAGAGAGCAGTGGATATCAGATTTCATTTATTTCATAGATATGGCAAGATAAATGAAAATTCAATGCCTACCCCCAAATAACTAAAGCCCCCTTTTTCCCTAAAAAGAAAAAAAAAATAAACTCAGTGATATTTTCCACAGCCTATAATTAGATTTCATCAAACTGTTAAATGGCAGTAGTCAGGTGTCTGGTGTCCATGCAGCATAAATTTGGGTCACTTGTGAGTTAGCTACAATAAAACACAATCATATGCTCCTGAAGTGAGAGAGAATGCTGCCTTTTACTAAGAAAGTAAAGCTGGATGAAAGTAATGCTTCACCACTTGGGAGGCAGAGTCAAGCAAACCTCTGAGTTCAAGGGCAGCCTGGTCTACAGAGTGAGTGTCAGGACAGTCAGGGCTACATGGAGAAATCCTGTCTTGAAACAAAGAAACAAACAAATATATATATGGAGGAAGAGGAAGGGGAGGAGAGAAAGAAGAGAAAGAGAGAGAGAGAGAGAGAAGAGAAAATGTAAGTAGCAGTGTGGAGTAACTGAGGAGGAATAGGGTAAAATCTCTTTTGACACAGGAAGTAACAATGTATCTTTTACAAAGCTTTATGTCTGGGGCATTGTCTCAAAATACATATTTATTACTGTTTCTCTGGCTAGTTGGTAGATTGACAATACAGAATCTCGCTCTCAACTGAAATACAAGAACAACCATATTCCCAACAGAGCCAGGGCTTATCTGAAATGGATGGAAATGATCTAAGATTTTACTAATGTTAACTACACAATGCTGATTGTCCACATGATTTTGTTGTTTGCTTTTCACTTACTATTTTCTGTGCACTTGTATTTTGCTTATTTTTAAAAGCTGTGTAGGGATGATTCTCAAAAGCAAGTAATCATTAAGCTCAAATTAAAGAGCCTTGACTTGTCCATTAAACTACTTTGTTTATATTAAGAAAGACTTGTCTGTAATAAGCATCTTCTGCAAAATGAAAAGTATTACATAGATGACTCGTTATCCTTAAAACAGGTAATAACTCTGATTTATAGAATTGTTATATTGCAAGGTAGCCTTGTTAAGAGACTTACAGAGGAAAGAAAATCCCTGAGCTAATACTGAGAAATGCTCTGAAAACAGGATCCTGTATTTCTCAAGCAATCTCTACCTGTTCTGCCTTATGAAAATGATCCTTAAGTAAGTGGCATTAATTCTAAAATAAGTCCAGGATAACAAATTTCATATGCCTATTAGAGAAATGTGACCTACAGGATGATCAGTGCACATAGACACAAGAAGCAATGCATAATATATCAGGAGATTGCAAAAACCAAATGGAATTAGAGACTTTAACTGACTACTTAAGAGGTTCTGTAGCATACAAAAAGTGGAATCATGAAGTGTGTTCTCTTCCAGAAAGCCATCGATTGACCAAATATTTGATACTCATGTTATTTACTGAGCAAAGAGTCAAGAGTGGATTTCAGTATTGAAAGAGTTAAAAATATGCCATGGAAGACTTAATATCCTTTTGCAGTTCCTGTGCATATAGGTTTAATAACTGTCATGTCACCAGACAGTTCATCTGATCCCTCTGTGGTTAAAAATATAGTTGTTGCGGCCAGAGCTGCCAGCCATGCTTGGGTGGTTTGAATGCTCATAGCAGGTGCTCCATTAACCAACTTGTTAGCATGCAGTAAATTTTTCTATCCAAAGTTTTTAAATACATTTCACAAAAGAGAATAGGGCACTTCACAAAACTAAAGTGGGTTTTTCCAGGGTCAAAAGCTTTCTCCCTGTCTTCTTACAAGTTAGTTTTTCTTGTAACTTTACATCATTTCCCCACTAAAGACTTTTCTATGATTTTGAAGGTGCTTAGAGCTACCAAGGAAATGGTTCAAGTCAAATTATCCTGGAAGAGAACACAAATTAAATAAATATTTTAGAGCACTTTTTATCAAATTAGTAAAAATGAAGATTTAGGGGTGTGTGTGTGTGTGTGTGTGTGTGTGTGTGTGTGTGTGTGTGTGTGTGTGTGTCTGATGTCTGTTGCATGTACAATTGTGCTCACTCTTGAATATGGAGAAGCTGGATGGGGCTGCAGACAGTGCTGGTCTACCACTCTCTGTTTTACTCCTTCCAGACTGTATTCTCCACTTAATCAGTGTTCCCCTTATTGTGGATAACCCACCTAGATTTTATGGGGTCCTAGGAATCTGAACCCAAGTCTTCATACTTGAACAGCAAGAAACCTTAACAATTGAGCCATCCATCTGACCCAGATCTAAGGGCTTTGATTATGTAACAGATACTCACACATGTTTCTTGTGATGGAGTCCATACTGCTAACACAATTAGGGTTATTAAAGAACATCAATCAAAAGTAAACAAATGGGGGTGAGAGAGAGATGGCTCCATGGTTAAGAGCATCTACTTGTAAAAACAACCCAAGTTAAATTTATAGCATGCACATTATTGCTCACAACCACCCAAACTCCAGTTTCAAAGGATCCCATGAAATCCTCTGACCTCTGATGGTTCCAGGCACACATGTAGTTCACAGACATGCATGCAAGGAAAATACTCATGCATATAAAATAAAATAAATAGAAAATAATCAAGTAAAAAATTAAACACATTGCTTTGAACTATAGTAGTCAAAGAACTTGCAATAGGCTATACTAGTTGAGTCAACATGGTTATATTAAAAACTGATGCATTATATAAAAATATAAAATATGAATTGTACTAACAATTCCATTTTTTTTTTTTTTTTTTTTTTTTTGCGAACCTCATGCATGGGTCCTGGATTACATCATTTTATTACTCCCTCTCTTTCCTCCAAATCCTTCCACTTTCCCTAACTCTCTATCTAATCCATGACCTTTGTTTTACAATTATTTTCACATATGAATACACAGGTAAATGATATTAAATGGTACAATGATCAAATCATGTTTAAAAATACAATATAATTTTCTACTAATGTTGTTACTCATGAATGTTTTTTTAAAAAAATAAAACAAAAAAACAAAAAAATCTTGTTTCTACTAAATATCTGTATTCAGAACCTGAAATTCAAATAGTATTTCTAAGTACTTTTCAGGTTGTATGAATATTGTTTATAAATAATTATATCATTAATAGGAATATTTTAAATTGCATTGACAAATGCCAAAAAGACAAGAGAAAAAATTCCAAAACCTTTCTTTGATCTAAGTGTTAGATAATAATTACCATAATTTTATCAACATGTAATTGATTGTGTATAATCATGTATCAGCCAATCATGTTCTGATACATATTTAATTATGAACCAACCAGTTACATCACAGAATATTCTAATATTTTCTTGGATTTTGTCCAGCTCTTGTATATTTAATTTATACTTTAATCATTTTTAATCATTCATTTTATAAGAATGACTAAAAGAAAAATTGAGAAGCAGCAGTGCATTCATTTGATTTTAATGTAAAATAATCAATTTGCCCTTCAAAAGCCTTGAACATTGCTAAGATGTACTTGGACAATGCTTTCCCCCCTCAGGAGTCTTCTAATTGTCTTTCAATCAATGGAGTCATGTTTATGTATTCCCTTGCACACTTAAACTGCTTTCTCAAAGAATTCTTGAGAATAGAAACTCTTTATCAGAAAATTGAATATCAGTGTGATGACTATCCTTTAGGTTCAAAATGTAAAAAGACATTTACAATTATACATCAAGGAAATCATCTCCATGGCAAAATGGCAGGAGTGGATCAGAAGGATGGATGGGGAGAATGTTATCCCCTGACTTTCTTTGTACACCATTCACTGCCTAGGGGTGAACTTGAATTACACTCTGCTGATTGAAATCATTATGATCTGGCATCCCTGATATGCAGAAAGTACAAACAAGAGTTTTGATGTCAAACAAGAGTGTGAAATATTCATTTATTAATGGCAATATTAGTATAGTTGTATATATTTTGGAGCATACTGTTCTAAAACAGGAAGATGATATTCAGCTATACTCATAGATTGGTGCCTAGCCCAATTTTCATTAGAGAAGCTTTACCCAGAAACTGATGCAAACAGATGCAGCAACACACAGACAAACATTAGGTGGAGTGTGGAGAATTCACAAAAGAGGGGAAAGAAGGACTGTCAAAGCCAGAGGCGACAGGACCTCCATAAGAAAGTACACAGAATCGCCTAAGGTAGGATGACTCACGAAGACTGAACTACCTACCAACCAAGTAGCCTGCATGGGACTCACGTAGGCTCTCTACACAGATGTTACAGTTGCATTATCTTGACCTTCTTTTTTTTTTTTTTTTTTAACTTGTAATATAACACTTTATTTTTTCAGAATACTCCAAAATGTTTTTTATCTTAAAATGTTCAAAAATCAATACTGCCTCTTGCCATATTGCCAGCTTATAAAACATACAACCTCTTTTAAAGGCTAAAAACAACAAATATAAATTCAGGATGCCTAAGCATATTAATTTTTTTTGATACTTTATTTACTTTTCCAATGTTTCCCCCTTTCTAGGTCTCCTTATCTTGACCTTCCTATTGGGCAGGGGCTGTCTCTGAATCTGTTGCCTGCTTTTGGGACTCTTGTCCTATTATTGGGTTTTCTTGTCAACTCTTAATAGAGGAGGAAGTATGTAGTCTTACTTCAGCTTGATATTTTATGAGTGGTTGATACCCATGGGAGAAATGGAGGAGGAGTGGACTGCAGTTAGGTGAGAGGGGAGGTTGTAGGTAGGGACTGAGAGGAGAGGAGGGAAGTGAAACTGTGGTTGGGATGTAAAACAAAACAAAACAAACGAACAAACAAACAAACAAATAAGAAAGCTTGAGTTTCTTGATGAGTAATCCAGGCAACCTAACTTCTCTCACTTGCAAAATGCCTATTTACTCATTCAGTAGCATTAGTGAGGAAATTAAATATGTGTGAAATACCATAAAATTATGCACACTATAACACTTAAGGATGCATTTCTATTTAGTTTTATATTAACAAATGCCACTGGGAAACTGGGATCTTTCATAATCCTTGTAAACAGGAGTAGATCTTGCACACAAGGACTGACAATCACGCGATTTTGTATATCACTTTATACTTGACTACTCAACTGTAGATCTTCACTGAGATTGTCCACTAAAACTATTTGCACAACAAGTATATATGAATTTGAAATTTTAAAAATGCTTAACACTGGAGAGTATAATAGCAATATTCAGAGAAACTTAATTTAAAATGCCCTATTAATATTTCTTCCACAGGTACTTAAGAAATCATTAAATGAAGTTTTAATTGTAGAATTATCAAAATTTCTAGCACACAACACAGAGTAAAGGTTAGCTTAAATATTTGTATTTATTATAACTTATTCCATAGACATGAAAGCTACTGTAACAAACAGCCTCAGCAGTCAAAACATTAAAAGTTCTGTGGATTGCATATGGCTGATTCCAAAAGACTAGAGACTTTCAAATATCCATGAAACTAAATGAACATTTAAGTTTTATCATAAGGCTCAGTCTTCTCTCTCTCATTTTCTCTCTCTCTCTCTCTCTCTCTCTCTCTCTCTCTCTCTCTCTCTCTCTCTCTCTCTCTCTCACACACACACACACACACACACATACACTCTCTCTCTCTCTCTCTTTCTCTCTTACTTTCTCTCTCTTTGTGTATGTGTATTGTGTATGTGTTGTGTGTGTGTGTGTATGTGTTATCTGTATTCAATATAAGAAAGTATGCAGATCAGTGTGTGTTCATATGTCTTGGCTCACAGGTAGGCCAGGAAAGGACACCGGGTACCCTGCTCTATCATTCTTATATAGGATCTCTTACTTAATATGGAGCTAGGCTGGTAGACTGCAAGCCAAAGATATCATCCTGTCTTTGTTACTCTGAACAGTTCAGTTTTAGAGATTTTAATTCCAATCTGCATGCTTGGATAGTAAAAGTTCTTACCTACTAAGCCATCTTTCCATCCCTCATCCTTTTTTGAAGATTAAACAAGATTAGACAATTATATCTACGTTGTACAAACAAGCCAACAGAAAAATAAAATAGCCTCAAAAGAAGGCATAAGGACCAGAGACCTACTCATTTACACATTCAAGAATCCTATAAAAGTATTTAACTGAGAGCTACAGTATATATGCAAAGGATCTGGTACACAACAATGTAGGCCCTGTGATTGCTGCTTCTGTCTCTTTATGTTTCTATAGACTTTGCTCTCTTGTTTTAGAAGGCAGTCTTTTGCTGTCCTCTCTTTCCTCTGTCTCTCCTATTCCTTCTAGCTCCTCTTCAACTGTTTTCCCTGAGCTCTGAAGGGAGAGATTTCATAGTGACGTGTGTGTGTGTGTGTGTGTGTGTGTGTGTGTGTGTGTGTGTGTGTGTGTGTATGTGTGTGTGTGTGTAATATCTTGCTGGGTTTCTCTATATCTGTTCCCATCTACTGTAGAAGGAAGCTTCTCTTGACGCTGGCTGAATAAAACACCAATCTATGAACGTAGCAGAATATCTTTCATCCTTCAACCTTTTAATAGTAGATTTCAGAAACTTCTTGATAAAACAGTTGTGTTATCTTCTCCAGACTTATAATAAAGAATATGTTAATCTGACCACATCTTGAGCTATTTTTAAGAAACACCTTAAACTTATTGCCAACATTTCCTGGTGAGACAGTATATTCTTTGGTCTAAGAGTATAGCAAATAAGGATGCTTAAGAAATGAACAGTAAGGCTTGAGGACATATCAGTGGCAAGACACTTGCTTGATATCTTAGCATGCATGAAATTCTAACCCAGGTTCAATTATCAGCATCAATCAATCAATCAATCAATCAATTAATATTCTTAAGCTTCTTCATTAAGCCATGTTCATTATACTACTCACTAATGTGAATACCCATGGCATCTATTTTTCTGCAATACATGAAGTCAAAGTAAAGAACTTCCAAAAAATGTAAGCCTTACAAAAGAATATTATGTGGGCTTGCAATTATCTTTAGCTAGAGTAGGTATAAAAGACCCAGATAAGAAACAGAATAGTGATTCTGATATTGACTGTTAAAATGGAACCTCATGTATGGGGCTGCTATAAATTGATTTCTATCCTAATCTCTGTATGCTAGAATGACTAATATTGTCAGCTCAATCCTACTCAACAACGAGTAATGGGATCATAATAGAAGATGATACCCTTTTCAAGAGACTTAGTATGCTTTTTTTTAAACACACAGACTAAATTAGTATAAAGATCCCTCCTGGAACATTTTTCTAATGTGAAGTGCTAGACAATACAAACCTCACTCAATTGATCTATAAAATAAGATCACTAGATTCGTTCTGAAACCATTTGAGAAACTAGAAATGATACATATGAGAGTTTTTTCACTACCACTTTAAGTATGGCTGAGGCCTGGATCCATTTCATGAAGAATCAGAAGTCTTTCTGAACGTGAAGTATTTTAAAATACATCACTCTGCCTGATGTCAAAAGACAAAATCAAAACAAATAAAATCCAACCAACAGAACAAAGGGGTGAGATGATGTCCCACTATAACTATATTATGGACATGAAAATTAGAACCTTACATAATTTTAATGTGTTGAAATGTTAGCATTCACATTTTTTCTTCTACTTCATAAAAATCCTTGATGTACTGGACAATACTAAAAGAGTTGAAGGACCAAAGTTACGCATTAGACTAGAGGCTGCTTATTCATAGCTAAAAAGATAATAATCAAGATTTGTATAAACCAATAATTTAATTATCAGTCTGTTATTTTAAAAAGTCAATTTTAATGAATTTTAGAGGTTATATATTACATTTACCAATCTTTAACACCAGTTAATAGTTTTGAAACTAAAAAGACAGAAAAGAAGGAAGGAAGGAAGGAAGGAAGGAAGGAAGGAAGGAAGGAAGGAAGGAAGGAAGGAAGGAAGATCTGTTTTCACTTTTGAAATAACATTATTTAAAGAACTCTTAGAAGATTTTATTTCTCATATTAAAAGTGTAACATAGTACTTCAGAGCACTGCAAGCAAAGTTAGAATGCTTGTTAAGCATATTGCTTATAGTCCTTGTTTGAATTATCTGGGGTCTGTGAAACAAACAAATGAATTCAGCACTATAGAACATAAAACAATGTTCAATAAATAGGTCTTCATTTACTGTTTAATTTCCTGTCACTGACTTAAAAACATCTACCAGGAAGAGGTGCAAACATCATACTTCTCCACTTACATAATGTTAATTATAATGGAATTACACCACAAATAGCATCTTAATCATGCTGGCCACTCTTCTCCAGATTCTCATTACTTACTAGGATACTCTCAATCCATTAAGTCTCTGCTGCAGTATTAAAATAGGTTGCAAGTACAGGCAGCAGAAAGATGAAGCTCATTTGGTCAAAAGGTCAAGGCATAATAATTGAGTTGGGTAAGTAAAGTGATACATACTAGTTTCATTCTTTTATAGCTTATACTTTTAATGTTGGATGATGTGAAAAAGGAGCAACAATGAATATTAAGTCCCTTATAATGCAACTCTACAAGTAGCAGACAGAGATATCTAAAAATAGGCAGTTGGGGTTCTCGTTGTCTATCTTTATGGTAGGAACTCCAAAAATTTGGAGTTATTGCTTTAAGGTTATAATGTAAAAACTTTGCTGGATGAATAGAGTTATAATGGAAAGTGAAAATAGAAAACAGAAATAAATAAGATATAAACATTTGCAAATCCATAGATAGGTCTCTATCTTTTGCAATTATCCCACCCCATTTCTTCCAGCGTAACTAAATGCAATTAGCATCAAGATAGAGGTATATAGCTACAAACATACAAGTTCATTGAATACAAAGCATCCTAGAAAAGGAATTAGAAACACATTCTATGGATTTATGCTGGCTGATAATGTGATCTTATCCAATTCCATGTCTGTTTGACTTTGGATAATTCAAGTATCATCATCTCCTTTAACATGCAAAGAATAATCAAATATGCAGAAGAAAGCAATAATATGAATATGGACATACATAAATCATTCATACATATGTATGTATGTATAGAACAGATGAAATTACAAGTAAATACATAATATTTACATGATTACAGTCATGTCAAGGACTCCAATACCGTAAACACAGGGTAATGGCAAAGCCTTCCCCTGGTCCAAGTACAGATGTTATAAACTATTGACTCTCAGCTAAAAACCAATATATGCAGAGACTATCACCAAAAGCTTTTTTCCTTCCAGATGTGTAAAGCATGAGAAGGTGCCCCTAAAGAGACTTCTACCGAGATTATATAAATCTCCCTCCCTTTCTAGTGGTATGCAGTAAACCCACTTCTTGGATTCAGATTTATGAAAAAAGAAACATACTAAATTTTCAATTTGTCCATGATATGTCTTTATCAGAGAGCACAATAAAACTTATTCCAACTTTTTTGTATGTCTGCTGTTTCTTTATTACCCATTGCTCAGGTTAAGGCAACCCCTAAGGTCACTCAAGGTCATGGTATACACATGATTTATATATATATACACACATATACGTACATAAAGATGTGTATATTCACTCAATGTCATGGCATACACACACACACACACACACACACACACATCAAAGCATAGTACTATAGGTGCATATTCCTAGCACTTGAGATCTGGAAGCAGGAGGACCTAGAGTCAGAGTCATCATTGGTGATACAATCAGTTTAACAGACAGCTTGGACTACATAATATCCTATCTCAAAGAATCAAATAAAATAAGTAAAAATTAAAGCATAAAGAAAAAATAGTAGTAATGTGAAACTTTGGATCAATGGGGTAGAAATTTAAATGAAAGCAACTCTTATATTTTTGGTTGTGAGCCTAGCCTTTAACATCTGAGCCATCTCTCCACAGGAGCCCTTGGTCCTGTGTAGCCTCTGGTCCTGTGGAGGTTTGATGCCCCAGCATAGGGGGATGCTGGAGCAGTGGGGAAGGAGTGGGTGGGTGTGTGGGGGAGCACCCTCATAGAGGCAAAGGGAAGAGGGGAGAAGGCAGATGGGATGGGGAATTGTGGAGGGGTAACCAGTAAGTGGGATATCATTTGAGATGTAAACAAATGGAATGAATAATTAAAAAATAATAAATAAATACAAGGAAGCAAATTGGGTATTTCTAAACTAAATATACTATTCTCACAAATATTTGTATTTCTTAAGCAAAACTTTAATTTTCTTGAAGTCAGTGGTCTTAGAGACAACTATATTAGACAAACCTCATACTTAAAAAGCCAGATATCCTGTTTCAAAGGGCATCCTGAGTTTTGCAGGCTAATGGAGCGAACTAGAAAATATCATCCTGAGTGGGGTAACTCAGACCCAAAAGGACATTCATGGTATATACTCACTAATGAGTGGGTATTAGCCAAAAAAAAAAAAAAAAAAAGTACAGAGTACCCAAGATACAATCCACAGAACTCAAAAAGGTTAACAAGCTGAAGGGCCTAAGTGAGGACACCTCAATCCCACTTAAGAGGGAGAGAAGAAAGTATTCATAAGGGGGGAGGGGGGTGGGAGGGACCTGGGTGGGAAGCAGGACAGGGAAGAGAACAGGGGAACATGATCAGTTATTGGGTAGGGGAATAGGACTGAAGCCCTGAAGGCCAGCAGAAAGAATGGAAACAGGCAACCTTGGGAGGTAAGAGGTGGGGGAGCCCTACAGAATGTACCAGAGACCTGGGAGGTGAGAGACTCTCAGGAATCAAAGGGAGGGACCTTAGATGAAATGCCCTACAGTGGGGAGAGGGAACTTGTAGAGCCCACCTACAGCAGAAAGTCAGGGCATCAAGTGATGATGGAGTTGTCATTCCACAGTTAAAACTCTGACCTTTTTTTTTTTTTTTTTTTTTTAATTTTTTGATACTTTATTTACATTTCCAATGTTTCCCCCTTTCCAGGTCTCCTCTTTGAAAACCACCTATCCCCTCCTCCTCCCCTGCCTCTATGAGGGTATTCCCCCTCCCACCCACCCACCCACCCACTCACTCCCATATTCCCACCTTGACATTCCCCTTTACTGGGGCCTCTAACACCCTCAGGACCGAGAGCCTTTCCTCCCCCTGATGGCCAAGAAGGCCCTCCTCTGTCACATATGTGTTCTGAGCCATGGGTCCCTTGATGTGTATTCTTTGGTTGGTGGTCCAGCCTCCAGGAGCA
>CM052700.1:38888466-38917898 GCA_028551405.1 Uromys caudimaculatus
AAGGTGGGAATATGGGAATGGGTGGGCGGGTGGGTGGGAGGAGGAATTCCCTCTCAGAGCCGGGGAGGGGGAGGGGACACGGGGTTTCCAAAGAAAAGGGGAATCATCGGAAATGTAAATAAAAAATAAATAAATAAAAAAAAAAACAAGCTCCATTAATTTTATCATCTATATTTCTGAAAAATGTTACCATTTACCTGGGAAAATTTTATGGCCAAAAATCAAACAATTAAAAACCACAAAATAATAGGTAAATACGGCTGAAATATGAAAAATGATTTTTAATTTTAAATAAATAAAAAAGCACATAAATCACCATGCTATAATTACAACAAACACAAACTAATTAGTTCATTAAATTTTATGGTTGATATGGACCTAGCTTGACTCTTGACTCTTTGAAGAGTATGAGATTTGATATACAGGCTGAGTAATACCAAAGATAAGAGGCAATTATAAGACACTTGAGTAGATAACTGAAAATCTTTCAGTAATGAATCAGAAAAGCAAGCAATGGCTTAGAGGATACAACATAATTCAAACAGTAGACTGGAGAAGCCAAGCCAAATGACCTTGCTATAACAGCTACAGGCTTATAAATAGAACAAAAATTTAAACAGTTTAGGTTCAACACATAGAGAATATTTGATTGATTCACATGTTTCTAGAAATGTTCAACATCACCGGAACCCACAAATCAAACACTATCCTTTACTCAGGAATATTTCTGAGGTCCTAATAAAACTGGTATGACTGAGGTACATGAGAAGCTGAGTAGTTACAGGATCTGTGTCAGCTCTCTACCTCCAGACATCAAGCCAGATATATGAAAGTAAGAAAAAAACTAAGTTGCCACTTCTATGCTTGTGTGCATTTAGGGAAGATGAGACCTGCCTCATGAAAATTACTGAGAATTACTAGGTCAGTGGAAATCTAGAACACATTATAATACTAGAGAAGAGCTAGGCCTCAAACTTACCATGTCTTTAAATATTTCATACCATCACCTCTAGCATTCTTTGTAGAAAATGCTGCTTGTGTCTTACCTGTCATATTACAGCTTCCTATAGCCCCACAATATAGAAAGAAGGATGACATATTGTGACGATAAGCAAAACAGAAATCGCTGCAGAACAACATGATAAATGGCTTCTATCATGATGAGAATGAAAGGATCCCATTCACGAGAGGAGCATTTGAGTGAGGAGATCGCAGACTGGAACCAAATTTGGTTACATACAGACATTTATTCTCTATATATATTAGAAGAAAGGGCTCCATTAGCTGAAAACTGTGTGTGTCCAAATAACACAGAAATAAAACAATTAGAGACAATGTTTATCCTTCCATGCCACCAAATATATAAGATAATAGATTTATAAAATTCTACAAGTTTGGACTTGAGCACATGTAATAAAACAAAAATTATGTTATATGTTTAGAATTTGATAACTAAAACATGGATATTTGATCTTAAGATGTACTTTCATAAACTTTTAATATATCTGAAACTAGCTTTATTGCGGAAGCATGCTATTCATTTTAAGTCTTCTGTGCATTAGTCACTCTTGATCTTTCCATACCCTGCTTACTAAATTAAGCCACATCTACTCTACTGTCTTTATATATACCAAATATACCTTCCTCCCTCCGTGATGCTCTCTTCCTTATCTTCATGGGCCTGCATTTCTCATTCTGTAGAGCTCGCTAAACCGACTTCTTGTCAGAAATCTTGGTTTCCCAATTTTTCAAATACTTGATTATTTAGCTGTTGCCTGTCTCTTACTGATAGATTTATAAATTTTATAAGTGGTAGTAGGCACTCAAATATTAAAGTAACATGTGCACTTTAGTGCATTAATACATTCTATTATATATTATAGCTTTTGTGTGTGTTTGTATGTGTGTATGTGTGTGTGTGTGTTATACTGCTGCCAAAAGTTAATATGGTTTTCAAGATCATTTATTTTTATTTATTTATTTATTTAATGTTTCTAAAATGTATTATTTGTGAGATCAATAAAGACAATATTTTATTTGTCACTTTCCTTTTATAATGCTTGTCTTAGGCCTCAGATTTTGTGATACATTTCAAATATTTGGACCAAAAGTAATCCTTTGCTTCTTGGTCATGCTAATATATTAGTCACATCTATATAGATGTTTACATCAGTGAAAAATATGTTGAAATATCTAATGTTTGTGGAAATTATCATAACTTCTAAAGCTTACTCAAGAAGGCAAAGGCATTTTCAAGTGATGAGAAATTACAAGAGAGTGGATGAAACAGCTGGAAATCACTTCTGGAGGTGACAGTGATAAATCTTTTTCTTAACTGGCATCTATGGATGAATGAACAGTGAAGATTAAATTGCTCTAGAAATACTCCAGTCCTCGAGGTCAGAAAGGTGACAAGAGATAGATCTAGGTCAGCAGATGCCCTGCCTCCATGTGTGATAACAAATGGAGAGAAAATTTCTCAGAACACAGACACTCCAGAAGAGACAGGAGAGGACCGCCGGTGTTTCAGGATCAAGACTCAAGCTTTTACAAATTCTGGTTGCATCAGTCAATGTCCTAGGAAAGTAATTCAGAAACTGAATTTCAAACCTTGTAACAGGAACTTCAAGGGTTGTCTGAAGTCTTACTCTACAGTTAATGGAGTACCCTGAAGGAAAGGCTCTGAGACAGAACAGACTTTTATCAGAACATGGGGCCAAGAACCTTTAACATCAAAGTAAAGTTTACCTACATGAACTAAGTGACAAAATAAAGTTGACTGGAAAAGGGCATAATCCACCCATAAGCTATTAGAGAGACCACTGAAGCTTCATTTCCTGATATAAGAAGGCAAGCAATGACAGAGGAAGTGCCTCAGACCAAGATGCCAAGGAAGTCCAAAGGCTGTTTGCATATAATCAGGAAGAATGGAAGGGTAGGAACTAGCAATACCATAAAAGCACTAAAACAATGTTGAACAATATAAATTAGAATAAATGTGTACTACATAGACACACATAACACAAAGGCCAGTGATCTTACGTGTATAGAGGTGGGGGAGGGGGAGGGGATAGGGGGTTTCCAAAGAGGAGACCTGGAAAGGGGGAAACATTGGAAATGTAAATAAAGTATCAAAAAAATAAAAAAAGATATAGAAAATTATCAAAAAAATAAACACAAGGAAAACATTTATATCAGAAGCCTGCACATACGAAGACATTCACTGTAATGAGTTGTTAAATAAAGCTTAAATGCCAAGTGATATGAGACAACATATATTGTGTTTATAATAAGTGCATATAATCATATTGAATCCAGGAAGAAGAAAGAAGACAGACAGTGTTGATTCCCTCAAGAAATATTAATAATTTTTATCAACATTTAGTAATACTGTATGTGGGTGAGGGTGATTTGCTACAGACATAAACATGCAAATGGTAAGAATACAGTTATTGTGAGAATTCTTATGTCTCTGAGTAAGTAGGATAGGAGTTTAGGGTGGGTATGAGACTAAAGTAAGAGGCCATTCTTATTTTTTTCCTCTTCCTCCTTTCCATCATTGTAGTTGCCTCTATCTTCTTCCTCTTCTTCTTCTTCTTCCTCTTCCTCTTCTTCTTCTTCCTCTTCTTTTTCTTCTTCTTCTCCTTCTTCTTCTTCTTCTTCTTCTTCTTCTTCTTCTTCTTCTTCTTCTTCTTCTTCTTCTTCTTCTTCTTCTTCTTCTTCATCTTCATCTTCTTCATCTTCTTCTCCTCCTCCTCCTCTTCCTCCTTATCCTCTTCCTCCTTATCCTCTTCCTCCTTTTTCCTCCTCCTCTTTCTTCTCTTCCTCCCCCTCCTTCTCCTTCTTCTTTTTCTTCTTCTATAATTTAAGAATTCAGAAGCTAGAGAGATAGCTCAGCAATTTAAGTGAGCACTTGCTGTTCTTCCACAAGATGTAACTGTGGTTCCCAACACCCACATCAAACAGCACCAAGAATCTGATGCCCTCTTATGACCTCTGTGAGAATCTGCATATATACATGGCATTCACTCATATAGTCATAGAGACATGCACATGAATAAAAATAATAAAAATAAATCTTAATACAATCAATTTAACTATGCTTGTAATTAAATGGGCTTAATGGCAGCATAGCAATGCCAGTAATTTCTTTCACAGGAGACTGAACACATAGTTGTTGACTCTATCTTTTACATATTATATTTTAAATATGTAAAATATTTCTTGAAAATTCAATTGCTGAAGTATTTTATTTCCTTTTGCAGAACTATCCTTTTTCAATAGGTCCTAGATCTTTGGAAATACTATTAAAGGGAAGATTATATAAGATTTATCAGGACTAGAGTAGATGCTTTGAGATTTGTGTTTTATATAGTGAGATTTAGTTAAAACACTCCTCACCAATATGATTTCTTACTTCAGACATCTCTGATTCTTATCAACATTATGATTGATTGTAAGTGACTTTTCTGTCCATGTGTTCTCTGCCATTGGCCCCTGACTTTGCAAATTTTTGGTATCTTTGTCAAATTTCATTTTAGGAAAATTTATAGTGTGATGTCAATTCAATGTCAAAATTTAATCATTCATAATTTCTTCTTCCATCTGAGAAATATTTAATTACCATTACTATATTTTGAAATTCAAAAGAATAAGAGGTAATACATAGGCATTATTCTATACAAGAAATTAAATGGTACATTTATAAATATCAAATATTAAACCATATATTTTATATCAGTGTCTGAGTACAGATGACTGAGTCCAGAAGACATGTTTAAATCTGAACACTGCAACCTACTTACTCTTCAGCTGTCTTCAACTGAGGCACAGACACCAAACAAATCTGAAGTGCTGGTGTGTGTAGCCAGGTAGAAATATGCACACTTCACTGTTCCTCTGTTATTCCCTTAAGCTACATTGACCCCTCTCTTGAGTGTGGAAATCACTCAAGAGTGATGCATTTAAACTATTTTATCTACCTTCTATCTTAAACATTGAGCAAATATACCTTTTGAACAACAACAACAACAAAAAATCAATCTTACCTTTCAGTCATGGAGACCAGTTAAGCTAAGGCCAAGTGGAAAGAATATAGGATTTATAACTATGAAATTAGGATGAAACAAACTTAATACTCTACTAGATGACATGGTACAATGAATCGTATGGTGTTTAAAAATGCTAGCTTTTTCTATTCTCATTTTTAATAACAGGACTGTAGCATACCAATGAGTTTTCTAACAGAATCTGTAGTTTGTGTCTATCCTTGCTCTCTTGCTATCCTGAGTTCTACTTCTGTTATCTTAACCATGCATAGTATAAGAAATTAACAACAAAACACAGACTTTCAATAGAATCACTTTGCCACAGTGTTATCTCATGTTTTCAGGGAAGTCACTTCCTAGGGGATCTCACTTCACCAATATTCTCCCTAATTGAACAAAATCAAAACTTGCTTAACAGGGTGAAAGCTGACATCCAGTGACTGGCAATTGGGAAAGCTGAGGGGAGCCGAGAGAGCATTTGATGTGTTGGCAACAGAAACCCTTATGCTGCACTCTGCATCAGCTAAATTTGAGACCTTGGCAACTTGAGTCTGTGTTTAAATGCTGATTGCTACTTCTCATTGTAGAAACACTGCCGAAGGTACAGGTGTAGATCACATGCCAACTTTTTTTTTCTTTTTTAATTCTCTTACAACACAACACACATCTGTTCTGTATGGTAATTACTGAATTGTAATTAGAACTAAGCATTGGAATGTGACTAACCCACTGTGGAATTGTGAGGACCTAACTTAGAAAGATTAAGTAAAACTTGAAGTCCTGGGATATGTTGTAAGGCTCTTGGGAAGAAGGAAGGTAATCTACTGAAACACTGAAGATTAGAAGCCCTGAATACAGACTTCACATGTTCTGATATCACTGTCTGAGTTACAGATGCATTTACTGTTTTGGAGAAAAACATATGTCTTCTTGCTTCTTTTAGTAAAAAATCCAGTCCCTAAAATAATATTATTTCAAGGTAAAAGAGTACTCACATTCATTATTTACAGAACACTGGCACACATGCGTATTGATTTCTAGGTTTTATAATGAAATTTACTTGATGCAGTTTCTTCACAAATGAAATGAACATTGACCTGCCTGATTGCCTATTGACAATAAAATCATTCTTAGGTACAGGAGCCTTTGAAGATACTGTCAAAAAAAGTTAGACATGATGAGTGGGCTCTTTTATAAGTTGACAATATTGGCTGTGACCCTAACTTTGATCTTTTTCTACTGTTTGGAAAAAGGAAGTGGGAAGATGGTGCTCTACTTCATTCTCAGTCTGCCTCAAAATTGTTGATTCAATAAAACTGTTGGTTAAAAATATAAGGGGTGAAGACATCTGGAAGGAACAGACTATATCATAAAACAAAACAAAACAAAACAAAAAAAAAAACAAAACAAAAAAAAAAAGAAGGGAAAGACACTCTCCTGTCAGTAAAAATAACTGCCTACAAAGAAACAGAACCTGAAAACATGTTTGAGCCTCTGTTTCCTTCCTGTTTTATAAGAAGTCTCAAAGATATTCAACTGCTTTTCTATTCCTCACTATGAGGCGCTCAACTGTCAGAACTGCTGATTATTTGAATTTACAGTTATGGGATAGTGCATCATGCTATCCACCTCTTACTGAGGTTTATAAGTAAATTAATCCTCTATGAAAATAGGAAGTTTCCTTAGTTTTCTGAGAATAGAATCCATGTCTCCTTGCTGGGATACATTTTTGTGTCATCATACCTCTCCACACTGAGGTTCGAGCAATGTCCCCTGAGCTTCCAAGGAGATGGAGGGTGATAAAATTGTCCCACTGAGGATTAAGCACTCAGTCTCTTATTCTCAGCCTGACAAATTATTTGTCTCTGTTTGACTGCAACCCATTACAAAATCATGGATCTCTGACTCAAGGCTGAGAACAGCTCAGGCTTGTTAATATAAACACAGATAAGCAAGGATGGGAGCTTGTGTTTACTTTACATCTCAGTGCTACGACCCCTGGGGTGACAAGCTTGGGGAAAGGGTGATAAGAACATATTTTATGGAAAAAATTATTTTCAATAAAAACTCAAAAGTATATTTGAATGAAAAATAGAAATTTTTGAATTTTTTTTGTTAAAAAGAACACATGCTGCTATTTGGTAGGTCTGACTTTGGACTGGGCAACCACACTGGGTGCTGTACAACCACCTGTAACTCCAGTTCTAGAAGATCCAATTCCTTCTTCTGTCCTCCTCAGATACATATACAAATAAATAGAAATAAAATAATTAATCTGGGTAAAATCCCACATAAATATTTAGAAGGTAAGAATGGGCCTACACTCATACATATATGGGTGCTGCTAATTGGACTTATAAGATTTTCAAAACAAAAATTAAAACAGAAATAAAAAGAGGATGCAGAGCAGATGGGGAAGATATAAAGTTGGAAGGGGAACATTTGAACTGGAATATATGACAAGTCAACGGGAAAAGGGGAGTGGATGTGATATTTGTTTACATAGAAAGTTTGCATAGAATATAAACATACGTGTGTGTTTACATGTTTATATACACACACACACAAAAATAATAGGGGATTTCTCTTTTGTGACATACCTGAAAGGGACAAAAGTATTTAAAAGTAAATTTTTCCTTCTTATTATGATAGTATTAGATTAGAGATTAGAAGTCTATCTCCATTATAAAAGATATACAGAACTTTTATATTCTTTACCCATTTAAAGAAGTAGAAATACAAACAAGTATAAAACTTCATGAAGAACCTATGAATGAATGTCCCAATTGTAAAAGAAATAGTTTACCTATTTGGGGGATCAAAGGCAAAGCTTATTTTGCTGTGACACTGCATATGATTTTATTAGATTTGAATAACATCATCAAAGGATTAATTCTTTGCTGAGATGTGAAAGCAGCAGAAGTTGTGCAATAATTACAAAGATTTGCACAGTTTTGCAGAGTAAGGAGTATGTCGAAATACAAATTTTATTGAACTTATTCTTAAAAGTATATACATCAAAGATCATGAATGTTAACCATTTCTGGGTATTTTCAAGAATTCATCAGAGCTTTTTATGAAATACAGCAATGAATGAGCACAAAACATTAAAAGTAGTTTGTGACATGTACCATTATATTTAATAAATTAAGAGGGACAATTGTATTGTAACTATGTAATGAAATCTTGAGAATATAAATTTAGAATACATGAACTTTATCATGTTGATATATACACATACACATCTATCTATCTATATATATATGAATACCCAAATTCATATATATTTTTATATATGCATATATGTACATATACACATGCACTTATACATATACACGTATGTACACATAGGAGTTACAGAGAGAAATGGGAAGTAAGTAATTTTGTTACTATGATTGGTACTTGGTATTTATGTGTCAGTTTTTTTCAATTGCATTCATTGGTTTCCACACAAAGTAGCATTGTTGATATAATTTGGACAAGTGGATTAATTGGGTGAAATATTCCAATTACTGAGCTTTCCAAGAGCTCCAGGCAGTGTACTTGGATATGTTCTGTCTGTAGGAATGATTAGATGTTCTGTATCTCATACTGCTATATAGATGGTGACGTATGCTTATTATGAAAATGCCACAGCTTCCCAAGCTAGGACAAGAATATATGAATTACCTCTTTATATGACCCATAATATAACATTAACATTCTATGTTGGCCAAAAGCCCAGCTAAACTCAAAGTGCACTTTTTTTGCTTTTGTTTTTTTTTTTTTTTTTGCTTTCCTTTTTTTTTTTTTGCTTATTTACTTCAAATGTATTCACTACTCTCAGAATTACCTTAGAAACAAGAAGTATTAATAATAAGGAGAGGAATTTTTTTAAATATTATTCATGCATGTCACTATGATCCACAGTAGCAACGACATACAGTTTTCAGAATACCATTGTGACACATAGCAAACTATTCTGCATAATGTCTACCAGTAAGATGCTCAGGAAAGATACGCACTTTCTCTAGAAGAAAAGAACAAGAGTGCTTTTATCAAAATTCAGTACAGATCGAATGATTCTCTACAGCAAAAAAATATTGAATATAAGAATTCAATAAATAATTCATGCCCCCTGAGCCCTGGGAGGAAAATCTTTTACCTGGAGCATAAGACATTATGTGTATAAAATCAAACGCATTAAAATATTTTTAGCTATTAAGATAATAAGAATTATAACTCAAAAGTCACTAAGTACTATAACTAAGACTTTAGTAAATGATGAATCATTATGAGACACTTGAACTAGTTACACCTGAGAGGATGGGTTCTGAGTTGTATGAGGGTAACAGAACTGAGGGCTGTCATAAATTAAATGTCTTATTTATTGTTGAGCAATAACCAAGCAAAATCTATAAGTCATAATTACATAGAAGTCAATACCAACATATAGAAAGACTCATGTGTATATATTTCATTACTGAACTATTGTTGTTATAAAATACATGATAATTTTCATATTAAATAAGCTCTTAAAGTGAGAAAACAGTTCTCTGGGGTCATTAAATTACATCTGAAGGACAAACTCACTACTTTTATTATATTTTTATAATAAAATGAAACACACCATCAGGGACACCAACACTAGTAAAGGATCTATACAAAAATCCATCACTTTGAGACTTGGAAGTATCTAGTCTTCTTAATGAACTCTCCTGGAAGGTCCTAACACTTTTCATGAGGTTTTAATTCCACTTACCAAATGCACCCTTCCTATTTTAACATCCCTGCCTCTAATGCAAGGTAAATGATCACCCCAAGGCTACAACAGGTAATTAGCAAGGAACCTGAAATTAGAACAAAGCATATAACTCACATCCCCATGATACTCCCTCGTAACCTGTAGACAACTGAGCATTAAACAAATGATCCTACTACTTCCCTAAGAAGTAAAGGACTTGAGGTTAGAGAGCTCGAAAATGAAACATTTTCTACAGTCAGAAGCGTCTCAGATCTATATGTAGTCTTAAATGTAAAGAACTGCTTAATGGTTATTGAAAGTGGAGAAAGAAACAATTTCTCTCTGAAGGGATGAAGTTTTCCCTCGAAGAGTAAGAGAAATGGCTAAAGGGATGTCTTTGTTTACCTAGCAATTCTGATAGATAACTTTAACATGTTACTGTCCAAGTTGATGAATATTCTGAGTGGACTCTCTATAAGATTTAAGTAACTTCAATTTGTTTTCTTTTTTAAATTGTCAAATATAAAATAATTTGAGAAGGACTCAGTAAGAAAGCTACCGATGAAGATTTTAAATCAGACTAATCAGACATGATGGCAGTTTCCACACTGTTTCACAAAGACAGCTCACGGTCTACCTGGGATCCTATCAAAATACCTACAGCAGTGAAGAAAGTCTGCATTTTTATCAGAGGAAAGGCTACAGAAGAAGAAAGAAATGTTTTTTCATCAGTAGCACATGTTAACAGAAGAATTCTCAAGGGTTTATACTCTGAGGTCACCTCCTAACAGTTCATTCTTACATATGTTTACGTTGCCTGCTGGACCCAGCTATCAATCACTCATTCTTAAAAAAGCAGCTTCTTGAAAAGAAAGAAAGAAAGAAAGAAAGAAAGAAAGAAAGAAAGAAAGAAAGAAAGAAAGAAAGAAAGAAGGAAGGAATGAATCCTTTAAAGACTGCTTATTTTTAGCCACACTTTGACATATGCTTAAATAGTCAATAACTGAAAAGGAAAGTACCTGGATGCAATTAACATCTTTGCTAATTCTCTGTATTTTTGGTTCTACATTTTGAATTCCCTGCTTGTTTATCTGAACTGTTGATTAAGTGATTCCTCAGAGCTAATGTATGCATTCACCCAGCCATTGATTACTTCAAATGACTGCCTTGAATATTTACTGCTGGTTAAATATTTTAAACTTCTACCAACATTATCTTGTATCCAATTACGACTCATTGAGTCAGGATTTTTTTAAACCTCTCTTTCATTGTAGGCAGTATTCTTGAAATTTGGTACAAGATTGGTTTATTTCTGGTGTCCCTTTATTTGAGGCATAATTTTCCCTAGGGCTGTTGGCCTGTCCTGTGGGAAGTTCTCAAGAAAGGACTGGGACAGAGAACAGTATGGTGTGAGCTTATAGCAACAGATACGGAAGGACTGGAGAACGTGCTTTTCTCTTGGTGTCTCTGCTGTCTCTTCAGGTTCTTTAATTAGCTCCCTTGGCATTTCTCAGAAAAAAATAGGTGTCACGATCCCCTAAAGTCTCACATTTTCCCACCCACAACTTTCTCTTTAAAATAACCATTTACTTTAAAGCTTGTTTCTTGTAAATTTTATAATCGGACTGAAACACAGTTTAAAATTATGCTTATAGTGGAATCAAATGAAGTCTTGAAACATTTTTTAACTCTTTACTGAGTCTTTACTAAAGCACATGGGATTATTGGGCTACTAACAGAAGTTATATTCAAAATGTGTTGTGTGGTTTCAGCACTAGGACCAAAGAGAGTCTTTTGAGAACTCAAGCATAGAAACTTGCTGTCTACGTAAAAGACCTCCTGTAATATGATGGTAAGGCAGACGATTCTGCTTTTCAACATATGGCATACTCTGCTCCTCACATTTCCTGTAAGGTGGTATTTCGGAGACTAAATTATAACTGTTGATGTTACAACCCTGATAGAGGGGTCTATCCTGCATGCTATACGGTGCCCATTATACTGTTAGATGCTAATAGTATTGCCTCTGATAGATACATATGTGTGACAATATAAATATCTTCATATGATTCTCTGTGAGCAAAGTATGCAGTCTCAATCTAGCAATTTATCTATAATCTTGGTTTTTGATGCCCCAACTCCAGGAATATTTAAAGAAACTCCCCATGGCACAAAGACTTTGATATTTTTTCTTTACTTAATTTCTGAGAAACATTTGTAAGTCTCCATCTTCACCTTAAACATACTCCAAAATCTACCCATTCACCTTCAGACTTATCAACATCTTCAACAACAATCTGCCTGATTCTTACAATGACATGACTTCCTCACTAGGATCTCTGTCTTATTACATTTCTTAAATCCATTTTCATCCACTGTGTGAGTAGTATGTTTACAATAAACCAAATCCTAATGCTGCATAATTTAGAGCCTCCCTTGATGCTCCAGCGAATTGCAAACAAAATCTAAATAGCCCTCCCTGCTTATTTTTCTGGTATTTCACCCTCACTCAGCACAATGATCACAGTGACCTTCACAGTTGTATAACACATTCAGAGCCAACAGTGGAGTCTGTGCATCTGCTGTCCCCCTGCGTTGAATGCCCTTTCTCTGACTTTAACGGCTGATCACTTCAGATCTCATCTGAACTACCTATCTAAGTACCAACATCCATATTTCTTATTTTAACTCTCTGCTTGTTGTCTTGATCATTTACATACTGTGCTATTCTTTGTCTTTCTTTGTCATGTGATGCTCACTCTGAGAGAGCAAAGATGGTTTATCTCTGTTGGGATTATAGTCACTGCTATATTCCCAGCACCTGGAACAGCCTGGCACAGAGGAGGCACTATATGCATATCAAATAAAATTAAAATGTAAATAACACGTTATTGAATCTGTGTTGGCTTTTTTGTGATGAAATACCTGACATAAACTAAAACAAACACTGTTTATTTTGGGTAATACTATCAGACATTTCTGTCCGTGCTCAGCTTATTTCATTGCCTGGAACCTGGGGGTGAGGCAGACTATCATGACAGGGAACACATGGTAGACAAAGATGTTTCACTCATGACAGACCTGAGACACAGAGACAGAATGAGAAAGAACAAAGATAAGAGTGCCTTTCTAGGAAGCTCAGGGTCCCACGACCCATTATCACGTCTTCTTATATCTCAAGAGGACACAAAGTCCTCATCTTCTAATATCTCATTCAGATAGGAACTGGTTATTCTATTCTTGAAGTCTGTGTCCTCATTGTTCAATCATGAAGGCTGGAGACTAAAGCTTCTACACATGAACCTTTGCTTGAATAGCTCATAAATATAACAGGGTCAAAACCAGAATCCAGATGGAACTTTTATTATATTACCAAAAATTAAAAATTCCACATCTACCAATGCATAAAAATATGCAATAGGACAGTCTTGGAAAAGGCTTGAAGATAAGGAAGATGGAGTCTACAAGGTGCAAAAGTTCACAGTATGGGAGAGGTACACATATATTTATATGTGCATTGATGTATGTGTGTGCTTTTGCGTGTGTGTGTGTGTGTGTGTGTGTTTGTGTGTGTGTGTCTGTGTCTGTGTCTGTGTTATGTGTGTTTTACAAATACTGCAGTAAAGGATTAAACAGTAGGGTGAGTGAGAGCAGTAGGGAAGAAGATGGTAAAGCTTGGTTAATGGGCACCTTCATATTATAGATTAGCTAAACTGCTCCATGGAGAAATGACAGGTAAATATCCACTTCAACAAACTGCAATTAACAATGTATTGGCCTTTCGGATATGGTTAATGAAGCCATGTGTAGAAGTATGAGCTAGGGACAATAAGTTAACTACATGACTGTTTGATGCCTGTATGTACTCTCAGATCTCTTATCTATGTGCAGGTGCAGGACCTAGAGAATGTCTTGCTTGAATAAAATTCTAATACTCTTTCCCCAGTCATTTCGTTGTATGCATTTTCAGAATAAAAGCTGCCATCTATATTGGACGTCACCAATATGGCTCAAGGTTGCGATATCAGAAGAGCTCTGAATGACAGGAGGACATAAAACTTGTGTCTTCTGTGATTGGCATAGCTTAAGAACTAGGAACTGTCACAATGGTGACTGAAAAGAGTTACATTTCAAGTAAAGTTTTAATGGGACACCTTGCAAATAAATTGCTTTGAAAGTGAAACTCAAGAAGAAGCAAATTAAGTCTCAACTATATTCTCTTCAAGTCTCTGCTGAATGTGTAGAGAAATGGATGATAAAGTAAGGGCTTTTTCTTTGTTTATTCTCTAATTTTCTTTCTGCATGTTTCCATGCAGCTCCACGCTCCACAGTTATAATAAATTAGGATATTTTGAAGTGAAAATTTGGGGGTACCTAATTAGGCGAAGCATGTTGTGATTTGGATATGATCCATCTCTGAGTGATTTCACAGCCATGACTAAAATTACCATGGACATTGCTAAAAATCATCATGATATTGCACATTAACAGTCAGCATGGACTGATTAAAAAAGAGCATAGCACAAACTTGTGAAACAGCATCCGTTTGAATTTGATGTGCAATTCAGCTCATATATTAAAGACAGCTCATCATCCAAAAGGACTGTTTTATTGCTATGAAGTGAGAGTAAATACATTTCAAATGATAAAATGGAGAGCAAGCAAGTTAATAGAGAAAGCTTATATTATCCTAAATCTACAAAGAGCATCATTAAGGAAGCAAGTACATCTTCCTTGTATGAAGAGTCTTAGAGATTTATGGTACTAAACAAATTTGTCACTAGTCAACAATCCCATGCAGTGAAATTGAAATGTCCACCATACTGTTCTGCCACACTCTCAAGAAAATTCACGCTTTGTTGAAAATACTCTATTTTTAAAAGTAAGAACCTATCAAATTCCATCTCCTCAGAAGGCTGACACTCTATTTCAATCTGGGTTACAAAGAAAGAATTTTATGTCAGAACCTTGGGAGTCCAAGTCTAGATCTGATCACTGGGGAGACAAAATTGTCAAGAGACAATGTTCAAACTTCTTGGTTAATATCTTATTGAAACACAAACAAAATTACCTTTCTTCAATACTATTATTTTGAATATTATTCTTAATAAAATACATGAGAGTACAGAACCACCAACCTAACACAAAAGGTACAATAAGAAAATGGTCAAGTAGAATAATTTAGGTATATTGTCTCTTGTTTCCTCTTTCTGATCTGGAAAGAAATAAAAAAGAATGAAAAAGAAATGATGACATCAACAATTTAAATCTGAGATGTTATTATCTCTGCTCCACATAAAGGGTGTGTCCAGTTAGACAAAGCATTCTTAGAGAATTACAAAAAGTATTAGTTGTTCCTGGGAAGATGGGTTATGATATTTATGCCAAACTCTAAGGAGTCCTTTAAAGTTACTATGATTTAAGGGAATGAAATGCCTAACTTCTCTTGTCAAAGCAACTTATATCCAAGTATCATTACAAAAACCGCGAAACACAGCTGAACATAAAGACAAGGTAAATTCATGGACAACATCCCACATCCAAATATGCATTACCACCACAAGTAGAGCTTTTATGTCTCTTTTTGCTTGCAACATGATATCTTTTATGATTTGTTGATTGATGAATATAATTCAAATAGAACAAAATATTAAAAAACTAGCATTATAGAAGTTCACTTAATATTTTGTATTGACTACAAATAATGAAATAAAAAAAACCACAATAATGAATGAACAAAGAACCATAGCTTCCATTGAGTCTGCTCAACGTCATGTGAGTCACAGGGCAAACTCTGCTTGCTAAGCATCTTGTTATTTAAATATTTCAAAGTAGAATTTATGGTAAAGTTCATGGTAGAGTTCACACATAAAGAAGATCCTGAGGACATCCATGGTAAAAGCATTCTGATATCAATTTATTCTCTCTATCCTTTGCCCTTTGCACACAATCTGCTGAACAGCCCTCACTATCTCCATCCCATACAAAAGAATTATACAAAAGCCATTTACTCCTCGAATAAGATAGAGGTGACTTACAGCTTGTTTTCTACATAATATATACATAGATATGACATATAAGATTGCCTAAATTAATGTATTCAAAGCTTGATTGAATGTAGATAGTACTGATTATAGAGCTTACAGAAGTTTCTTGATTCCCCTGTCATCTATAGAATTTTGAGGACAATTAAATGGGATCAAAAAACACCTGCAAGTGCACACTAAAAGCTTAGCTATAAACATGTACTGCTACAGTGTTTACTCAAAATTCACAGGGAAGATCACAAGTTTATTCCCTTCAAACTAAAGCACATATTTCTGAAACTTTCGCTTTCTATTAGAAATGAGTTGCTTTAGTAAATTGTTCAGGCTGGTTTAAGACAAATTTGATTATTGTCATTATCATTAATATTTTAATATATGACAAAGATATCAATTCTTGTGGAACAGAACTGTGAATTAACTGGGTACCCATGATTCACAGCACAGCACCAGGACATTGCATTTTAGAATGTTAATAAAAATAGTCAGGTGTCTGTTATTTATTTTTGTAAATGACCAAAACTTAAAAAACATGCTAATTTAGGGTAGAACATTCCATATATAAAAAGCATGTCCAAATATTTGGAAGAGAGATATGGTGCATTTGGAAAATTAAAATTGAAGTAGTGTTCCATCTTGGAATCCTAATTAGGAATCCTAATTTTAATTAATCCTAATCAAATAATAGTATTGAAGAAAGGTAATTTTGTTTGTGTTTCAATAAGATATTAACCAAGAAGTTTGAACATTGTCTCTATACACAAAAGAACAGAAATCAGAGTTTCTGAACGAGGATTCCAAGATGGAACACTACTTCAATTTTAATAATTATATATACACAAAAGAACAGAAATCAGAGTTTCTGAACGAGGTTCACATTATTGCACTCATTATAGCACTATGACCTACATTACAGAATCAAGCTAAGCCTTCTGTAATAGATGCATGAATATAAATAAAAACAGCAACTAACTTCACTGAATACTAGACATTTTATGGGCTTTATTTACTTTTAATGGTCAAAGAGTCTATGGGAGCTACTATTCCTCTTATTTCAAACTGTTCCAGGACCCCTTGCCCTTTGAATTAACTGACATTCTCTATTCCTGTCTATTCATCCTGAAGTACTGGTTTAGAGAAAGAAGATAAGTTAATAAGTTGTTCTCAACTTCAAAATGTTCTCAGACAACAAGAGAGGGCTAGCACCATAGTATCCAACGTACTTTGTGTAGGTGCACTCAACAATAAATCATTAGGAATATCTCAATGGAAGAACTTACGTGAACTCACACAGATTTCTAACAATATTGAGGGGCCAAAGAATCAATGATCTCAAGTGGAATATAAAAAAGCATTTAAATAGATTCTCTTTCAACATGTAAAAACAACAATAGAAATGACAAAATTAAGCTAAGTGATGACCTTGATACAAACAATGTACCAAGCTTGGAAAGCAGTTTATCCAGTAAGTTCTCAAAAAGTTTATGCTGGCAGTGGATAAAGTGATTTGATAAGTCAGTAAGTAAATGTCCAAGTGGCTCAAGGGCTCAAGGGAAGATTTAGACCAGGACTTTCCAGAAACAATGTGTGTGTGTGTGTGTGTGTGTGTGTGTGTGTGTATGTGTGTGTGTGTGTGTGTGACATCACAATAATGCAATGAATAAATATATATATATATATATATATTATATGGAATTACAATAATATAATGAATGTCATTTTATATATATATACACACATATATGTATTTATATACATATATGTATATATGTATTTGTATAATATAGGCACATGTATATGTATAATATATATGTGTGATATATGTTATACATACATACATAAACACACATATTTGTAGAGAAGAATGATGCACATCAATGCCGCTATATTCTGTAATAGTGAGTGATCTTCAGTGTCATAGGCTATTGGGAATCAGGCCCTCCTAAGAAGCTCTGGCCTTGTAATGAACAAGCTACATAATACAGTTACAAAGAAAAACCTAAGGACTTAGTGGGAGATTTGCTTCCTTGTCCTAGAAATTGCATAGGCAGTCCAAGCACACTTAATTTCCTTTTGGTTTTCAAATATTTTTAAATCCATGAAACAACAACATTATGTGAGAAGAATCTCAGTTCTAGCTCTTTAGCCATTCATTTTATATCATTGTGCTTCCCCAATAGATATCTGTATCTCAGTTCATACTCAAGAGTTGAGCTTAAAGGAAAGAAAATGTATTGCTCAAATCCACTTTGGAGGAGCAAGGTAAAAGGCAAGAGGTCATACTACACAGACATATCAGGCTAGTGAGCAATGTCAGCCACTCTACTACAGAGCAATGTAGTCACACTACAAAAAATATAGACCTTCTCATGTTATAGCTGAACTAGGTACCTGGAGTGAATGGTGTAGGCAAGAACAAACCCAGAGATTGAGAATGCCAACTTGGGAAAGAAGTATGGCCCAGTGATTTAGAGACTTGTTGCTCTTCCTAGATACTTGGATCTATCCCTAGCACCCACAGGGCAATTCTGAATTGTCTGCAACTCCAGTCCTAGGAGATCCAGCACCCTCTTCTGGCTTCTGTAGGTACCAAGTACATACACAGTATACAAAAACACATACAGGCAAAACACTGATACACATAAAATATTTCTTTCAAAAGAAAGACATTTTTTTCTCTCAGGAGATTTAAGGCACATTATAGCCATAATTCAGAAAGCAGAAATACAAGGGGTGATGTTAAGTGTCCTTTCAAGGTTAAATGGCTTTACTTTATACAGAGAGTGCAGTCAATCCTGTGCAGCCTAGTACTTTAATTATTCAGCTAATTATTAAACAAGATACTCAAAGAAATAGTGACATTATCTCTTTCGTGTACTCCATGGAAATCTTGATGGTTCTCGGGCTTTAAATGCCAATAAGTACCCAGTACTATGACTGGAACTTCAAGATATCTAAACATCAGACCCTAAAGATATTCCTCAGTTTTAGTTCAGAACATGGTATAGCATCAACAGCAGTCTTCTTTATCCAAAATACTCAATGGCCAAGATAACTTCCTAATGACTTTTGTCCACATCCCCACAGCACACACATGAGACATATGGCATACTTAATATATGTGACTCCTTAGAGAGTAGGATGAGTATTCAGGGGCAGGACAGGCCGGGAACACAAATGTTTTCAGATGCACAAAATATGTAGAATACTCATTCATACATAAGTGAAGAAAGCAAGAGTCCGAAAGCTAGATACACGTCTGTGAACTGTCCTTGCTAGCTTTAACTGTCAATCTGACACACTTTGGGTTACCTGAGGAAGGAATCTCTATGCTTTCTGCTTCAAGTAGTTGCTTGAATTTCTTCCTATACTTTCCTTAATGATGAACTTCAAGATAAATAACACCTTTCTTCCCTTAAATTTCTTTTGGTCAAAGTGCTTTTATCACAGTAACAGAAATGGAGACTAAAATGGAGACATTCTACATGAGAGGGAAAAGACAACCTTTAAGAAGCTATATGGACAGAGAAAGGCTTGTGAATATGGGACCCTCTTTTGTGTCCAAAAATGGACATTTGTCTCAGAAGATTCATTCACAGAGGAAAGGGAGAATCTAACAAGGTCTCCTGCAGAAAACCAAGTGTCAGACTCTAAGCACAGCCTGCGTCAAATCAAATCATATCTTCCTTTGAGAAGTAGGGGCACTGAGGCTAAGACCATAGACAACAGAATTATGAATGTCAGTCCAGGCAGTTTTCAGCTGGTTGATCCTGCTATAACAAAGTACCAAAGATCAGACCATTCATGAATGCAAAACCTTTCAACATGATTCTAGAAATTGAAATATCTAAATTCTAGGCTTCAGCAGGTTTGGTGTCTTTGAATGATTATGCTCTACTCCAAGGTGCATTTTAGTTGCTGTCTCTTCACATAGCAGGAAGGAGAGAAGCTATGAATTAGTCCCACAAGCTGTCTTGCCAGCCACTAGTCCATACATGAATGGCACACCACTTATACATAACCATTTCTTAAAGGGCCAGTCTCCTAATATTGTTCCACTGTTGATTATGCTTCCACATGAATTGCAGAGAGAATTCAAACTATAGCACCAAACAGTTCATACAGGAATAGATGGCCTAGAAACACTAAGGGAGTCAACTGTGACTAAGTTATCCTCCTTCCTAACTTCCCAATTATTCTGTGTCCCCAATCTGGACTGACAGCAGGTGCCTAAGTTCCCAGACATCACAATTCACTGTCATTTTCACTATGCACAAAAGTTTTCTCTCATCCCTTCTCAGAAAGAAGTATATTTTTACAAGAATAACATTTTCAGTCCATGTAGATAAAAGAAAGAGATGCCTCCCCAAAATGACCTCTAAAGAAGACAGGCTGTTTCCAAACATATTTTTTCTTTTAATGAAAAGTTCATAGCATTTGTCTTTGAAGACTAGATGGAATAAGTGAGCATTTATATCAGATATGATGCTCTATGAAATACCTTGTTTAGATCGCTGATATTTTGAATTATACACCATCTAGCTATACAGCACACCTCCTCGATAAGTTGAAAGGGACAAGCACACAGATTCCTGGTGCTTTTCATCTAACACAGAACAGTTCTATATAACCAGGGTCTTATTTAAGGAAACACCTAATGGTAAGATAATACAAGGTACCAATCATTCCTCACAACAGAAATTATTTATCACCAAGGTGAAGTTCAAATAAAATGACAGGAAATAGGTAGTAAAGTACAATTAGTCAAACCAAGCAAAACTCCATCATTCTTTCTAATCTCCTTCTGGAACTGAGATAACATACTTGAACTTAAATTTGCTTTGAAGTACAATTCTCAGATGACAAAATTTACATGGATCTTTCAGTTAAATCCCCCTGGCATCGTATTATAAGCCCTCTAAAATTTTTAAATAATAATTGCTTTTAAAAATGGTAAAGTCACTTCATGTTGGATGAAATCATTTGGAAAAGTATTTCCTTTGCAAATATTTGGAATCTGATATCTATCACTAGAACCCACATAAAAATCTAGGTATGGCAGTAAATGCCTGTAATTCCAGAGAACATTTTTGATACCTGGCGGTCTTAGGGAGCTAGAGGTCATGTAGACACTTTATTTAATGACAACAAAGAAAAGGTAGATAATGCTAGTGCCAAGCAAATGATACTTGTTTTCTTTTGGCCTCCACAAGAACAGAGATATGTACCAAAATACACATGCATTTTCTCATACAGACACCAATGTGCACGCGTGCGCATGTGCGCGTGTGCACACACACACACACACATACACACACACACACACTCCAGAAAAATCATGCCTGGCAAACTTATCTAATACTTCCAAACTGCAGCCATAATGAATGAAAAGTTCTAACTCTTTCTGGCTTTCAGGTGTGCTTTAAAAATAGACTGACGGAGCCTCTAAAGTTCTGTGTGCACAATCTTAGCTACCTTAATTGAGAATTCTTCCTTAGAGAAGACATGAATTTCAACTAAAGTTTTATCATCTTGCCATATGCATCTAGCTCTCTTACCCCAGCATTTTATGCTTGATTTTTCAGTATTTGTGAACACCAATGGCATGTTCAGTATAACTCAAAACAAAGAAGAGAACACCTGCTGTTAGGAGCAGTCATTTTAAGCTGAACACAATCATTCAGCAGGAAACAAAATATACATGCTGAGTTGGTGGCTTTATCTTAAAAATGCCAGTTCTCAAAAAAGACAAAAACAAACGAAGGAGCAAGCTTTGTTTAGAAAACACCCCATGCTACCAATAACTGGATTATATGAAGGCATATTTTTTCTATTAATGCTACTATATTTCACATGCTTAATACATTTTTGGACAATTGACTCATATTTTAATAATTTATTTGAATATGTGTACTCTATACAGTATGATGCATACTCAGTATGTATTCTGACTGGCTACCTTATACTTTAAGTACTATAGCAGATAGTTCATTATAGATGACAGACATAATTAATTTACCAGTTATCATTGAAAAGTTATGATGTGGGATCATGCCTTTTATAATAGAATAGACCAACTATAGCTAAAACATCTATAAACATTGTTAGAAAATAATGGACTTATAACATCTCAATTAACTTAGCATTGCTGGGAATTTATATAGTATCTTTCCTTTGAAGATACAGAGAAAAAAATGAAGGGAGACAAAAATCAGAAGAAGGGAAGAGAGGAGAAGGAAAGCAAGAGGAATGTGAAGAATGCTGAGTAGGAAATAAATCTATTAACAGCTGGCAAGTCACAGTCCATCCACAAATGACCGGCACTGGCCATACCCTAAAATCAAAATACCTGGAATGCTTGATGCAAATCCCAACCACAGTTCTATTCTACACAAAGCGTTGGAACGTTACAGAATATCATCTTATTTATGATACTTGCAATTTGATGAAACTTCACTTCTTACAATACTGTTTACTCAAAAATCCATATTGTTACAATGTATTTGCCTAGTTCATACAAACATCTCAAGACAACCAATATCTATTCTTCCAGAAGAATCAGTGATGACACAGAGATTACCACCTACAATTACCAGGTATCATTTGTTTATGCAATGTATTTGCACAGAGCAGTATAATTGACAAGGTACTCAAGCTATTCTATTTCTGCTTTCCTGGACTCTGAGTTCAAATTTGCTCTCCATCATATTTTCCTCCATCACTCTCCCAATTTATGATCAACAAGGTTTTCTTCATGAGTGCTAAAGAAGGAGTTAAGTATGCTCGGCAAACATTCTATTACAGAACTCGATTCCATCCCAGAAAAAGTATTTTTAGAAGTCTGGTTAAAGGGAATGGAATTTATTTAAAAGAACAAAAAGAATAGAAGTTATTCATCAGTAGAAAAAGCAGCTTTGAATTTTGAGCATTAGTTGATAAGCCATCCAGCCGAGATCCTTTAAAAGGCATTGGAGTTATAGTCCGTAGTGTGTCATCTGATTAAGCATCAGAAGACCTGGAGTCCTACTTGATGCACAGTGGACAAATGACAACTGGTTTTGCCTTTGAATAATTGTAATACCTGCTGTTTGGCAAATTATGCTGATATACTTGTTCAGATTTTTCCATAAAGAATCTCTCACCATCCACTCTCTAGGTATATATTGGTTAATAGGCCTAAGACATGTGAGTTCTTCTGAAACCCTTGGACACCAAGGCTTGTAATCATCATTTAAGAACTTATTCACAAAGTCATGAGTGTCATTTTCAGCACCTGACTTTAACCAAATTAGGGAATATAAAATCATTAATAATGCATCAATCACTTTAAAATGAAAATATTTTATAACTTAGCTATGACAATTAAGCGTTTTCCAAAAAATTGTCATACTGAAGTCATACAATGGATGTCTCCTCAAGTTCTTTTCAAGCTGAATCTTTTTTTTAGTAGAGAAAGTACTTTTTGATGATAAACTATAAACTAAATGTGTTTTGTAATGAATTGCCAGCAATAAGATGTTAAACATTGCAAGCCTAGCCTAATCACGAGGAGTAAGCAGATGGCTAGGCAATATTTGACACATGACTTATCTGTCAGTGCACATAGTCACGTACGGAATTCACTCAGTGTTTGACCTTGATTGTCTTATAGACTCTGTCAATCACAGTGGCATGTGATTCTTCAAGCCAAGGTAAATTTCCTCTGTAACTACAATCAGATTGTGCTGTCAGTCACTCAGTCACTAAGTTATTCCCAATGGTAGGCTTTCCCCAAGTATGCCTGATAGTCAACAAACTCTCAGTCAAATGCCATTAGAGGACACATCAGTGAGACAAAACATTCATGGTATGCACTTTAAATTATTTTTATTATATGAACTGTGGGCCAGGGCTTGTGTGATGGGAGGGTAGTTTTTGGTGTCCATAGAAGTCAGAGGTGTCAGAATACGCAGAGCTATATTTACAGGAAGTTACTGGTGTAGATGCTATGTCCTCTATTAGAATAGGAGCCACATTTAACCACTGAGTTATCCTCCAGTCCATAAAGACATGTTTTTTGGGTTTTGTTTTGAAATCATGGAAAAAATCTATTGTCACATACATTTGATGTCACAAATTTAGATTCCAAATCTACTCTTTGCTACAAAATGTTCATAAGGATAAATTTTCTGAGATTCATTTTATTAACATATAAAATGAAACTACTCAAATATATTTTCCTTGGTTACCATGAAGATAGAGTTACATAAAAATATTGCTAGCATCAAGTAAGATCTACTAGATATGTTCATAAATGTTAGTTTCCATTCTTAATCTTCCAACAATTATTTTATGTAACTTTGGATTTTAATAGACTGGCTGCATTTTAACCAGATTAGGACAATGTTAACTCATCAGAAAAAAAAAACATAGAGAAAATTATTATTTAGATATGTCTTACTTTACCACAACATGCATGTAATCAACAAAGCTGCATGATATAATTAATGCACAAAGCTATATCTGGATAATAGCCATGTAAAATATGGACAACCTAAATAGAGATGTTCCAAAAGTAAAATATGTACCAGAATTCTAAAGTTTGTTGTTGCCAGTATAACAATTCTACTAACAAATTTATACTGATTAAATGAATAATTTTTTAAATAAAATATAATAAAATTAGCATCACTTGTATTTTTGTGTTTGTTTATTTATTTTGCTTCATTTATATGTATTTGTGTTTTTATGACAAATATGTGCAAGCAGTCAGGTGGACCAATAAAAGACACCAGATTCCCTGAATACAGTATTATAGGGAGTTATGGATACTAGGAAGAGAATTTCTGAATTCCTCTGTTAAATGGGCACAGAGCCACCTCTCCAACTCCTGTTGCAGGTATGTGTGTGTTTGTGTCTGTGCATCTCTGTCTGTGTCTGTATGTGTGTAACTCTGTATGTTTGTGTGTGTGTGTTTAGGTGACTTCTAGAAAATATATTTGCCTATGTGTCTCAGTTAACATTCTGAGAAAGTGTGCAGGAAAGGAGTATATCATTGTTCTCCAAAGAATTTCTCAACAAAAAAATTAAGAGATGTTTTTGAAACCATACATATAATCTGTCCCTCTTTAAACATAGCCCTTGGAAATTAACATACGTATTCAGCAGAGGCAGGTGGATGTGAAAAGTTTTGAGGAGAAGATATCATGGGGAAAAAAGATCAATGTCAAATTGCTAATAGTGGCATTGGACATGAAAAACACATTGTCCTCAATGACATTCATAGTGTACACTCTTAATAGGGTAATATTTTCTGTGATAGCTACTACAGCAAATGCACTCATCCATGCTGAGAGTTGGAGTTTATTATCTCAACTTCATTCGATGGATAAGGAATTATATTAATAAAATCTGTTCCCCCTCTCCTTACTGATTCATTCCTTATGGGACATTATGGGAATGTCACATAATAAGATATACTTTATCCAAAGAAGACAAGATCAGGAAGCAACTTTTCTTATTTTCAAAATAAAAAAATGAAGGAAAAAGAAAAGTGCATGGATAATTTTTATTTGGCCAGAAATATTTTAATCATGTGAACACTTAATAAGGTACAGATAATTATGTGCAATTACATGATAATTACTCTTGATGTAATTATCATTCCACTGCAGCTTTGATAGAGATAATCAAATGGTTACTGGTGAACTGCAAATTAATTGATAACAGGACATTTATAATTGCAAATGATCATGATTACCTTGGAGTACTATGCACACATTAGCATGTGAGTCAATGGCAGGAGGATCGGGGACATTTATTTAACTAGAATGTCACAGAATGTGGAAGATTAGATCATCAATCTTCTTCTCTCATTTATGAGCTGACGGGATGTTTTGTGTCTGCCACAGGGAAGGATTTTTGGTCATTTTCATTCAATGCATTCACAGTTTATTTGGATCTTGTCTACTAGGCTGAGATTTTATTCACATATGCATGTGTGTCTTATAATATGACTTTATTTAAAACATATAAATAAAAAATTATATTTTAGGAACAATTCAGAATTCATATATAAAGGTTGGCTCTAGAGGGCTTACAAAATATCTCAATCAGTAAAGTGCTAGATGCCCACGCAGGAAGACCTCATTTTTAATACCTAGAACACATGCAAAAAACCAAACCAAAACAACAACAAAAAACAACAACAAAACAAAAACAAAATAAAAACAGATGTAGCAGTAAGGTTTCTATAATTCCAGGGGATGTGGGTGAGGGCAGGCACTGAGACAAGAGGCTGCCTAGAGGATCAATGGCCAGTCAGCCTGATCAAATAAAAATCACTAAACTTCAGGCTCAGTTCATGACTCAGCATCAGAGCAATAAGGTGGGGAATGATTAAGCAAGACAGCCAAGATTGACTTTTGGTACACACAAACATACACACGCACACACACACACACACACACACACTCACACACACACACACACACACACACACACACACACACACTCACACACAAAGAGGTATAGAAAAGTAAAGTGGTTTATAATTGTCCAAACAGTGGGTGACAGAGCTTAATAATTCCTGATCTCTTCATTTCCTGTTTGGGATCATGTTACGGTAAGAAGTCCAAAACTTACTTTCAGCATATATTACTTCAAATGTCATATAATTTCATAGTAATCCAAAAGTGCTTACTAATGAACTCTAGCTTAGTTCAGGTCTGTATTCTAAATATTACCAGTATTTCATTAATATTACATTTTTGAAAAAAATCACACTAAAATGATCATATATCTAATATCACTTCCTTCTGGGATATAATGCATATCACCACTGAGAAACACTTGTGTTTTTCTACTGTGTGGCAGAAGAGTTTTATAACCTTTGAGGTAAAGAATGGCTTCCAATAGCATTCCATTCATAACAAAATAAAACTGTAAGCACTTCTTTATAGAAGGAGTTATATATTATGTATTATCTCAGTTCAAAGACATATGTATTACTGTCAGGGTCCTGCAGTAGTTCAAAGCCCTCCCCGGGTATAAAAGCCAAACACAAATTGTTTCAATGTGAAGCAGTATAAAATACATACCATTAAAGCACGGCCTCCTCCTCCAGACTTTCACACATCCTCCACATCTTATCTGGCCTAAGTGAGGAGTTATGGCTCTGAAATCAGGAGGAAAATGAGCTCAGATTGAAGGACATTCATATTTAGGGAGACCAAATAAAGGGGATATAAGAAACAGGATAAAAAAATTAAACTCTCAACATATTAGAGCAAAAAGAAGTGAAGAAGGTGTAATGATTCAACCTTTTAAGTCTTATTTTTTTGAGATTATAATATTAATATATCATTCTGCCCTTTCCTTTCCTTCCTTCAAACCCTTCCATAAAAGCCTTTCTAATTCATGCTCTATTTTTCATTACTTGCTTCATACACACATACACACACACACACACACACACACACACACACACACACCAAACAAACAAAAAACCTGGTTAGTTTGTATAATGTTAGTTGTATGGATTTTGACCTTTTGTATTTGACAACCAATTGGTGTGCTCTTCCCTCCTCTCTAGGAAAGACTTTCTCTCCCACTCTCAGCATTCCTTAGCTGCTCTAATTCTTTGTAGAAGGTCAAGGCTTCCTGGGCTTACCCATCCATGTTAGCATATCCATTGTTTTTCAGTTTTACACATGAATGTTCTGAGGATATGGGATCCAGTAGTAAAGTAAATCATTTGTTTAGATGAATTTGGGACATCACTCTATAGCCACGACAAACTTCAGATTAAGCAAGAGACAATGCCATGGATTGGTAAGGTGGCCTCAGCAAAGAAGTTAAATTCACAGCCCTTTCTTCATATTATTAAGTTTGATTTTTTTCTTGCCTTCCCCTTAAGGAGTTTATAATACAGTGTTTTAGGTCAAATTTATATGGAAACACACTTGATTCTGGGCCATGTGAAATGCATGTTGGGAATATGAGTACAAAGTGCTACATCATTCCTCAGACCTCATTCCTGGCTGAGCTGAAAGAGAAGCATTGTGCAACCTGGGATCTGAAGAACCATTGACTTCTATGTTTGGGAATGTCAAGGTAAGAAAATCTAGATACTGAACACATCAGAAGACAAATCAGCACCACAGTGTTAATGTCATCATCAGTAAAAGCCCAGAAGATGAAAGTACATCCTGAAATTTTTCACAGTGGGGCAATGAACTTTGAAGCCACCTTCTCTGAACAATCTACAAGAGAACACTTTTAAATTCATACATTTAAAAAAAAAAAAAAAGACTCACTGCCATGATTTGGATGTGGTTTATCTTCCAACGGTCTCATTTGGGAGACTGATCTTGGATCCAACAGCTTTGGAAGAGGACCTTTTGAGAGGCACAGGCTAAGAGAAGGAGCTTATATCACTGGTAGCATGTTTCTCAGGGGGGACAGAGACTTCAGAGTGGGTTAGTGTTCAAGTGAGTGCGGTGTTATAGAAGAGAGAGCCTGGCTTCTCCCTGCTCCCTGAATCTCCATCTCACCATGTAGTAAGGACTTATGTTACCATAGTGTCATATACCACAAACATACGCTATGTCATTCACTACAGATGAAATGTACCAGCCCATCCAATCTTTAATCTTCAACCTGTAATACTGTGTTAAGTGAGCTCGTTACTTTGGTAACCTATATAGCCTCAGGAACTAAATGATAGCAACAGAAGAAAGATATCTGTATTGTTATAGCATTTATGCTTGGTTACTCTAAAAATTCCTGTTGAAATTCTACCTGTAAGTGTGGTAATATTAGGAAGTGGGGCTTTCAGTATGTGATTAGATCTTAAGACTGAGCCATCACAATGAAATCAGGACTTTTATACAAGACACTCTAGAGAGATCCCTTACCACTCCAACCACAAGAGGAGTTGGGAAAAAGGCTGAAGATGAACCAGAAAGTAAATCCTCATTAGATACCAACCTGCCAGCACTTTGCTTTTAGTCTTTCTAGGCTCTACAACTTGAGAAATAGGTTCCTGCAGTGTGTAAGCTACTCACCAACATAATTGTAAGCTAACTAAGACATGGGTATACATACAAGAAAAAGTGCTCTGTTTTTTTCTCTAAGTCCTTTTCGAACATCAGAGTTTCACCACCAGTTGTTTCATCAGAGGGATCAGTGTAACTTCTTTTCCACAGACATGACCCACTAATGCATTACACCAAGTCCAAATTTGCTTTTTTTTAATGTGTATATGTATATGCATGGTTGAGTATATATAATTGAATGGAAGTGCTCATGGAACCAGTTAATAGCATACAATACACTGGAACTGACGGTAGAGGAGCTTGTGGAATGTCTGATGTAGGTGGGTGGATGTAGGAAGACTTGAACTCAGGTCCTCTGCAAGAGCAACAAGTGATCTTAACTACTAAGCCAGTGATCCTAACTACCAAGCCATCATTGCTCCAATCCCTTTTTCAATTCTTTTTTTTTTTTTTCTTATTTATTTTTTGATATTTTATTTACATTTCCGATGATTCCCCTTTTCTTTAGAAACCCCGTGTCCCCTCCCCCTCCCCGCCTCTGTGAGGGAATTCCTCCTCCCACCTACCCGCCCACCCATTC
>CM052700.1:38918398-38939143 GCA_028551405.1 Uromys caudimaculatus
CTCCGGCAGTCGCCGGAAGCTGCTGGCGGTCAGTCTCTGTGGTCTGGTGAGCTGTGGGGCGTGTCTTTGGCCCTCCGCTGGGTCTTGCAATCTCCGGCGAGGGATCTTTGTCCCGGCGCTGATCAGCTGTCCCTTTTTCAATTCTTACACTGACTCCATAAGATAAACTTTTTAAAATCTTTAGTAGATGAGGATAAATTATAATAAAACGAGATAAATTATAATAGAAACAGGCAGCTGAGTTGAACAATGAACTTCTAAAGACTTCCTCCATTCCACTCATTATACCTGGTGTGATAGAACCAGTGTAAATTAATGTTCACACTGATTGTCTTATAAGACTATTTTATCTGTCCGTTTGTACTCATTAATTACATCCCTCCAAAGTTCTGCTAAAATGAGGAAAATATTCAGATAAATATTTTAATAAAAACTTAAATGTACTGTTGAAACTCAAAGACAGAAGTGTTGGATTCTACAATATAAACTCTAGTCCAAGTAAATTACAGCATAAAATAGCAAATAGCGATCACTCAGAATCCCAGATGTTCAACTTCACTAGCTCGATAGGTCTTGGCTAAAGTCCACCAACCTGATCGCACCAACCCTTAGTATCAACTCAGTAGATTATGGTTCTGTTGACATTGCTTTTCAAGCCAAAAGACCAGTTTGCTTAGTTGATCACTGTGTCCTCATTAGATACTTTCACCCCATCAAAATTATATCTGATGAGTCTGGCAAAGTACTGTACTGTATTTGTGTTCCCTTTTGTTCCGTTGCTAATTACTAAGAAGTTTAACCATCCTTCTGATAAACTGAGAACCCCAAAGCAGACATACAAATAAATTCTCATTTCTGAAAAATCTGATTATCAGCAAACAGAAACATAATCTACTAATGTACATATCACTGATAGTCATTCTGAACATAATACCTATATTCTAAACTGAGTGTTTCAGGATTCTTTGCATTTATTTCCCCTCATCATAGCTTTCTATCCCCCTTTCTGATTCCCTTTCTACTGTTACCCTCTCCATTTCTTCCTGGCTCCATATCCCCCTCAACTGCAGTTACTGTACTCCAGTCAAGGTATCTATTTCTGCTAATATTTAATAGCCTCTTAACTTGTTTGAAATTTTCTATTCTATCAGGTCTCTGTACTCCAGTGGACACTACAGACTTTCTTGGGATCTAATTTTCTTCATCTAAGATATGGAGGAAAATTATGGACAAAACAAAAAGATTTCATTCAAGTCCAGATGTTGAAGTGATGACTTCATCAATCTTACTTACAAGACCAGATTCCCATCAATAAACCCCCTCCTATCAGAGCCAGTAACGTACAAATCTGCATCGCTGGAATTGTATTTGTAATTTCAGGGAAGCTCCACTAAGGAGTCTTCTCCTTCCTTAGTAACTGTGGTTTGATTAAATGACCTCCAGGAGAGGCTTCATGAGTCTTAAGTTTCAGGAACTTTCTGAGCTTTACAAGTTTCTTACGATTTTCATAGTCCTTCTAAACTTTCCTTCTCCTTTCAAGGGAAAAGTTTTCTACCTAGAGGAAAGTGTATTACAGCTAGAACTATTTTTTTTCCAACAGACATCAGTAACTCATGTTCTTTCCTTATTCATAAACATTTAAAGCTTTCTACCATGTATCAATAAAACATCAGACTAAGACAGAATTCAAAGATTCTCAGCAAGTTTGGGGCAAGGTATGAGAATTTAGTATTCTAAATAAAAGATTTCAGTTACTGTTGTCTCAAGGACCAATGTTCCCAATAGAACCTAAATGACAATATTAGTAATAAATATATCAAGAGTTCAATACATAGTATTTTAGAATAAATCAAGTAAATATGCTGTGCAAATGATGTTTTCTTGTCTTTCATGGATTAGGATATGGCTATGATTCTGGTCTGCCTCATAATTATGAACAGAAGGCAAAAGTACGGTTGTAACTAATGGTTTGTTCTATGCCGTTCAAACACCTCTAAGAATTTCAGTTTGTATTGGGTTGGATTTGATAGGATGACAGAAGGAAGATGGACTCTATAAGCCCATTAGTCTTTACTGAAAGTCAAATGGCTATTTTTATATATTGTAAAGTTCTACTTATATAATATAAATATTACATTTGAATTAAATAGAAGTAAACTTAATCCCAGTTCTTTCATATCCACTCACCTTTAATATTTAGTATTAATTTTGGATTCTTTACTTCCCTACATACACAGAATGCATAGAAGCACAAATATATAGGATTATAAAAGTATAAATCCATTTTATACTTGCTTATCTTTTTTTCCTAGACAATGATACACCTGAGTTCCCATCTGTAACTTTTGTTCCCATGGCTCTATCCATTTGCATATTTTGCCCTGTACAGTACTTTACAAATGGTGTAGCTAAAATGTCTCCCTTTCTCTCTTCCTTGGTGTTTTGTTTCTCAATTTCCTATACTTTTCTTGTCTGTTTCCCTTTAGATCATCAGATTTTTTTTTTTACTCCTTTGCTGTCTTTCTTCTAAAAAAAATGAGGAGGAAAAGAAGGAAAAATTGAGGGAAAAAAGAAGAGGAAAAGCAAGAAAGGAGGAAGAACAGAAAGATTAGGAGAAGAAGAGTAGGGAAAAGAAGAGGAGCAGAGGAAGAAATAAATGCTTGTTAAAATTTGAAACTGCTGGGTAAAATTGGACCGTTCTGCATGCATAATGAAGATAAATTTATATACATTTTTGAAGTGAAAATGAAGTTTATTTTTATTTATATTTTGTTTTGTATTTTATATCTATGGCCTGGAGGCTTCGTTTTTAATAAAGTCATACAAGATAGTCCAGTAGAAAGACAGGGCATCAACTGGAGAGATGGGGTTGTCATTCCATAGTCAAAAACCCTGACTCAGAATTGTTCCTGTCTGGGGAACCTATGGGAAGACGGGCATCTCAAGGAGCCTGGACTCTGGGATCCCTCAGACACTGAGCCACCAACCAGCCCCCATACACCAGCTGATATGAGGCCCCCAAAACACATAGAGCAGAGGACTACCTGGTCTGGACCCAGTGAGAGTGGGTGCACCTAACCATTGAGAGACTTGGGACCCCAGGGAGTGAGGAGGTCTGGTGCAGTGGGGGGTAGGGCTGGGGGTGGGGACATTGTCTTGGAGTTGGGGTAGGAGAGAGAGTAGGTGTGGGTTGTGGGGTGGTCAGGGCATGGACCAGAGGGGGCTGGATCTGGACTATAAAAGGGGATTGAGGAATAAATAAATTTTTAAAAAGGAAAAAAGATAGTTTTAATTGGTTCTTTATTTTCTGAACCTCAATAAACTCATAATCTCGATATAGAAGTTAAAGACAAGATGGAATACAGGAAGTCTGTTGTGCTTTTCAATCACAGGTTTGCTTCAGAGTACAGTCAGTGGTAACAGTCTCCAAGTAGTACTGTCTTTCTTATTTCCTCTTTACTATGTCTCTATTAATAATGTCTTCATACTTTTCTTCAGCTGACTGTTATTTGCATTCCATTTTCTGATCCCATCAAGTGTACACAAAGCTAGTAGGCTTGCTTATTTTATACTGTGCCATGTTATTGAATTATCTGGTTCTGAATGCCTTCAATGACTATTAAACTTTGATTGAAGAGCCCAAGAGGATACTGAATGGAGTGAAGATTAGCCCCTTCGAGTTATTTACGACTCATTTTTGTTACATTGTCCACCCTACTATCTCCAGAGCACTGTTGGCCAAGTATATTAATAGATGAGCAAAAATTCTGTATCTCTCTTATCTTGAAGAGAAGCATTTTTTTTACTGTTTACAGTAAGGAATAATACACATATTATATTTATATATTTATTTATGCTATATAATGCAGTTAATCTAATTTGTTAAATTTTATTAAATATGAAATTATTTTACATTTTATTATACATATTTGGTTTTGTAATCGTAAGGAAATATTAATGCTTTCAAACATTTATTTCTAACATTTGAGAAGTTAATAGATCCTAGTGACATGTCAGAGGACAACTTGCAGTAGTAGATTCCTACCTTTCCTCCTGGACCAGAGGATCATTGTCTGGTTGAGCCAGAGTCTCTTGTGTCCCAGGATGGACTCCAATTTGCCATACAGAGGACTACTTTGAATTTTTATCCTTTTTGTTCTACCTCTCAATTGCTTAGATTACATTAGCATGTCCAGTCCATGATGCAAATCTAATAAGACTTCTTTTACTTTAGTTTTAAAATTCTGAAGCAATTTAAATTATTGGTCAGCCTTTTCCAGGATTTAAATATGAAGACATATGAATCCATGTATTTTATATATTTAGATAAATGAAAGCAGTTTCTTCTATTTGTCTTCCATTAATAATTCATTTTAATAGCCAGGAAAGTTTTTTTCTTCATGAAGCAAAATTTGGTCTAATTTTATCCAAGAAAACCACAAATTTTTGCATGAATATATCTATAAAATAATTATTTGGAAAAAAAAAAAGTTTGGCGTGCCTATTTCTTAATTTTAGTGTTTGACCCTTTTTGGAGTCTTATTTTTATAATCCAGGAATGCCAAACTTGACTTTCACTCAATCGCTAAAGAAGTATATTCTCTTTAATTCTACATAATTTCTGTGGAGATGATTCACAGTATTCTGCATTTGAATATGTGCTTTTCACTGGTTTCTTTGGTTTTTGTTTGTCATATAGCCTCTTGATTTATACATTTAGATTTATTAACTATAAGCTTTTATAATTACAAATGTGTTTATATTTGTAAATTCTTATTAATAAATATCTGCCTCTATGAAAGAAAACTAAGTATTTTTGTGAGGGTAAAAAATAAATGATCCATAATTTAGTTGAAATTTCTTCTTCAGAACAACAGCCATTTTTGAAGTTCAATTTTAGACTTATGGCTCTGCAATGAAATGATTTAATGTACAGCAGTTTTCCTGGTTTTAATTGAAATAAACTTTTATATTTATTCAGCAGTCCACTTATAAAAGCATGCTTAAGTCCTCTCTTCCTCCCTCCCTCTTCCTTCTTCCGTCCCCCTCTCTCTTTCCTTCCCTCCTTTTCTCTCTCTCTCCCTCCCCCCCCTCTCTCTCTCTCTCTGTGTATAGATTCTTGAATAGTGCTGTGCTATGCTATTGAAGCAAGCAAGGGCCTCTGGCATGCTAAGGAGGCACTCTACATGGGAGCTGTACACTAAAAAGCATTTAAAGCTATATGTATTCTCCATTTGCAAGGTAATACTTTTTAGTCAAATACTATAAATAACCCAATTGTTATTTCTGCTTACTAGTGGAAAGCCAGGAGGACATATAAAAATGATCAGCAGTAAAATCAAAAGGGTCATTTCTTTCTAATCTTCACTTCATTTTTCCTCACCATGTTAATTAGCTTTATTTTCAATCTGAAGTAACATTAAAAGATAAAGTTCAATATTCACATCTATTCGAGGCATGGTAAACATAAATTTTGATTTCATATTAAAGAATATACTCACTCAACTCTGAATACTGTACCTCTTCTCACTCGATAATCAACATTTAATATCTGTATCTTAGTTTCTAATTTCTATGGAAAAATATAAAAGCACCTTAGGAGAAAGTAGTTATATTTGGCTCAAAATTATGGGTTCATCAGTTTGGGGAAGTCAAAGTAGGTAACCAGCTAATCATGTCATATCCATGGTCAAGAGCAGAGACCAAGGACGTAGTATAGCAAAGCAAAACGTCAGCCTGCACTCTCCAATCCTATATATGCCAAGAGTTCCAAAGAAACACACCAACCATGGTGCATAGGTCTCTACATCTTAATGTAACTAAGATAATCCCTCACAGACATACCTATAATACAAATTAATCTAGAAAACCATTGAAATATCCCTGAGTGATACTTGAGTGTGTCCTTTACAGTTAAAGCTAACCTCACAGTTTGCTTGGTCAATACTTGCTACATTTTGACTGTGTTATAGTGGTTATCCTAACAGCTGTGAGGTGTGAGCTCTGGGCTGATTTGGGTTTTCCTGATCGTAGTGAGAGTGAGCAGGGATGTAAAGAAAAGGAAACTCCGAAACATTGGGATGAGAACACAAATTGCTATGGGCATTATGGAAAATCCTAAAGAGGACTATTGGTAACTAAAAATAAAATCACTTCTTGTTTCAACAATCTGGTGTCTTTGCTCCCCTTTTGTTGCCATAATTTAAAACAAAAGAACAAAAATAACTTCGGGAGGAAAGGATTTATTTTACTTACATGCCATGGTCACATTCCATCATGAAAGGTAGTCAGGTTAGAAACTCAAGGTAGGAACTGGAGACAAGAACTGAAGCAGAAACTGTGGAGGAGTGCCACATACTGGGTTGCTCCCTCACTTGCTCAGCCTGTTTTCTTACACAGCTCAGGTCCATCTTTGAAGGTCTAGCACCTACCACACTGGGCTTTCCCTTCATACATCAATCGTTAATCAAGAACACACCCCACAGAATTGCTTGAAATCCAATAAGATGGAAAAATGTTATCAGTTGAAGCTTCTAATTCCCAGATTACTCTAAAAGGTGTCAAGTGGACACAAACAAGTAAATGAATAAAAAAATCTCTGCAATTCAAAGTTCATATCTAAAGAGGAGAACATAATTATCTATAATTGTCTGTACTTGCCTAGTAACTGTAACGTGGTAACTGTAGCAATGTCCAAGATGAGGAAACAATCCACAAGACTCTTGATGGCTAATGGCTAGTGAATAATACACACACAATAAATACTAGCAATCATAAGATAGAAATCTTATCATTTGTCATAACATGTGTGAATCGTGAATCTGATGTTATATCCATTTGAACAAGTCAAACATAAAAAAGACATACTGTGTCATCTTGCTTTACTGTACCATCTACAATGCCAACCCATGGAATCCATGGGTGCTTATTGGGCAATAAAAAATCATAATCCAGGAGATGTGGGTCTAGAAATAGAACCTTGCATTGATGTATAATCTCTAGAGACCTAAGGCCAGCACAGCAGTTACAGAAGACGTGAACATAACTGAGGTGCTGTGGAGATGACTCAGTGTGTAAACTGCTTACCTTAGTAGTAAGAGGACTTGACGTTTCTCCTCACCACCATGGATAAATTCAACAGCAGCACTGAAGACACAGTTATGGAGAGGCTCAGACAGGAGAAGCACAGGGCTTGCTGAGAAGCTAATCTATGTTAACTAGCAAAGGGAAGCCAGAGACTTCTCAAAGGCATATTTCACAGTTACTCACTGGCAGTTAGTAGTGCAGATGAGAAATGGAGTGACAGGCAATTTCTCTTTCCATTGCAGGTAACCTATCCTTGCCCCACAAGCCCCAGTCATATTTATTTTGCATGAGGAATTTCCTCTTGAACCATAGGCTTCAACATTTTACCAGGATATGCCAGAAAGGTTTTATTTTGTTCCATGTTCACAACCCTGTGTTGAACGTATTCCATGCGGAGGCTTTCGGAATTGGGTCAGCTTAGAAGGAATGCTCACCTGTTATTTCTCATTCCTCACATTATTCCCTATTTATAAAACTCTCTTTCCTAGGTAGGATATAAGTTGAAAGATATAGCCTATGGATCTGATCGTCTCTATAAGATCTTTTCCCTTGTAATTGTACGGATTCTCTTAGCCTTCTACTTAATGAATTTGGTTCGCAGTTGCAAGGAATTTTTTCTGACGCTGCCCTTTAATACAGAAGTGCATACCTTGTTGCTTTCTCTAGCAACATTGTCCACTCTTTAATTATCTCAGCCTCTCTCTCCCTTCCCTTCTTTCCCAGTCTCCTTCCTTCTCTAGCATAAATTTTCAGTTTCCCTTTTAATTTTTAACTTTGTCAAAGGCAATATCTTCTTGAATATGATTGAAACCATAGATTTCTGTAGCATTATTTCTCCTGTACTTGTGGATTTTCAAAGGCTAAAAGGCCGACCTGTAACAAAAGGCATCTTTCTCTACTTTCTAAATTTCACAAATATCATTTATTCAACAAAAGAAGACAGAATGTTCATCACCATCCATCTTTGTACAAGGGAGGGAAGAGCCCACCTGTGGATTTTCCAGTTGTATAGAACAATGCTTTTTCTTCCTGTAATATGTGACAGGAAGTGGGAAATAAAAAAGTACAAAACAAAACATGTTGAGTGAGTGCCAAGATCTTATGCCTAAATTTTTTATATTGATAGTCTTTGCCTTGTTTGAAAAGCCAAACAAATGATATGTATACACAATACACAGACCTTCAAAAGGACTAGTGGTTAATACAGCAAATGAAAGTCTGAATGTAAAATACTTAATTTTCTATCCTGTGAACCTCTTAGTGCTATAAAACCACAGTTATTTCAAGTACAAATCAAATTTAAATCATAGAAACACTGCAATGAGTAAGATAAACATATAGCAAAACTTCACAACTTTGCGCTGTGCCTTATTTGATTATCATTCACTTATACATTATATTTAATTTCAACCCAGATTTTTCTCTGAAAACTAAATAAATAAATAAACACAAATCTTTAGAGTATTTTTAAAAGTAAAAAGAGCTGTGTCTTGTTTCCAAGTGTCAGAAATTTTAGATGAATATTGGGATGCAAACACCCTTCTTAGTTAATTTATACCAAAGAAATGGGACAAATTATCCTAGGTTTCTAATAAAAGAGGATTATTTTATTTTATTTAAGCTGTTTATCTGATTATCATTTAAAAAATAATAGTATGCACATGAAAAGAGCAAGAAACAGAACCCCATTTCTTGATTAATATAAGGAAAGCTCCAAATTCAGAGCTTTATGGACTCTTAGTATTTTTCTTGTAAGGAGACATATTTAAATATTCATTCTGTCCTTCTAGACTGACAGTTGTCTTTCACTTTCCATTTCAATTGCTTTAGCCAGGTCCCAGGACTCCAGTGTGTTTTGACTCCATCTTGGAAACTTTCCGTCATGGATCAATCTTATTCCAATATTGCTATCCTTGGGTCAATTTAGAACCAAAGTCACACATTAACTCTCTCCTAGTTTCTGAAAAAGCACATGGCAGACTCATTCAAAGCACCTCTGGAGTAGCTTTCTTCTCTCTCTACGTGTCAGTCCCTACACTGAACAGCTATTTCTGATCTTTTATCCGTGATACTTTTTGGAATTTCAAATATATCTTTTGAAATATCTAGTTGTGGTATTTGTTTGCTTATAGATTTTCAATTACTTCATTTAAAAATGCCCAGAAAACTTGACAGGAATCACCTCCATAAGCAAACCAAATCTTTCCTGCCCTTCAAACCTACATCGTATACCTGTTTTCATCACGATGACTTTATGCCAGTTACTAGAAGTTTCATAGCATTTTCTCATTCCACATTCTGCAAACACTAGCCCTTTAAAATATGGCACTATTATCCTATTTCCATAAAGACACATACTCCAGGAGACAGAATCAAGGGCCTGCTTTCACTCATCCATAACAGATACTACTCATATTTACCACTAAGCACATCCACAAGTGAAAGAGCAATGGCCAGATATTTAGTTTCTCTTCCTCTACCTTAGGAAATACAGGAGAGTACAGGTTTTGTGTTCATTTTTCCTGTGCAGGGGATTGAACCCAAATACTCATATAAAAGGCAAACTTCTACAAACTTCTACTACTGAGCCAAATGGCTAGCCAAGGAAATTGCCTTCTTGCACTGTAACTTCTAGATCTATACAGATTCTTTTTCATAAACAGAAGGGAAAAACTGCAGGGTTACTGAATATATACAACATTTGGAATATCAAAAATCATGAGACGTTGACACTTAATGCTACATTGAAATAAAGACATAATTCTTTAAAAAGAGCTACAAATACTAGCTCAAGGCTAAGGAAGGTTGATGGATCTCCTCACTAAAATAAATAAACAAATAAATAAATAAATATAAAACAATGACTGCAATTACAATTCCCACATAAAATTATTAAAATTTGGCTTCCACTATGTGGCATACCTGAAGTCACAGCAAAATAATAAATTTATCTAAAATTCAAATTCACTTTTTTCTCATTCCATTCTATAAGAGTTTTCTTTCAGGTTTTTATTGTATTTTATTGGTTTGTTTTTCCAGACCACATGGCTCAAGCTGGTCTAAAACTTACCATGGATCTCAGGTTGGTCTAGAACTTATATTTCTCTTGCCTCAGGCTCTTAAGAGTGGGAATTACAGGAGTTTACACCAAGCTGACACTCTCAAGTCCATAATTGCTATGCAATGTGTTCTCTTAAATTAGACACCAGCATATTTAGAACTCACTTCTACTGCTTTATTTCCTATTGCCCTTCTCGGTTAAATAATGGGTTTAACTCAAGTGATTTTCAGCTGCTTCCACCTCCAACATTTAATACAATGCATTGAAGTAGAAATCTCTGGTTTCTTTGGAGATTCAGTTGTGTCATGTGATGTTTTCTGAAAACTGTCTTATGAGAGGATATTTTGCTGAGGAAGAACCCTGGGAGGATGTTTTGCTGAGGACAGCCAAGTAGTGTTTTTCTGAAAGCTGCCAGGAAAAGGGATATCTAGTGCTAGAGTGGACACTTGTGAGGATACATGATGTTTGGGAAGAACATAAATCTACCCCATCAGACAATGGACAACATAGAGTGGCATTGGTTCACTTTGCTTCTCTTGGCTGGTCATTTTTGGCTTTCACTGATGCTGGTCTTCATTGATGACACTGTGGCATTGGCTAGACTTGCATTCTTTGCTGATCATCATTTGTCATTACTTCATAGAGAGCCATGCACCAAAGAACTTCTGCTTGTATTCTGGAAGCTTCTTGCCACTTCTGCAGAGTCAGGCTGATTGGCAGAGCCTCATAGTTTTGTTGGATCAACCTTCCGTTGCTGATTCGTGAATGGTGTTTGTGACTTGATCGGGCTACTGCTGCTGATTCAGGTGAACTGAACGGCTCTTCTACTGACAATAAAGATTAAAATCACTTCAAAAACTAGTTCTAAACAGGTCCACATCCTCCTTTGCCCTATTAACCTTTTCTTTACACTACCCTTGTGGTGGTAAGCTAGAAGGGATGGTAAAGGGTTTAAGAACTCTTATTAAACTAGGTTTTGAAAAACATAACCCTACAATGCACATTTATGGACTTATAGACAGAATGGAGTGTAACTGAAGCTCAATGACAATGAAAAATTAAAACTAAATTTAGTAATGTGTTTCTTTTTATATTTTACTTTAAATTCTTCACAAACAACTAAGGTAACTAGGCATTTGGCTAGTTGATTATCTCCAAAGGAACAATATTAAAGTAAATGGAAGAAATAAGGGAAATTTGAAAAAGTACAACAACAACAAACACAGAAATGAGAAAGGAAAGCTGCCATAGTTTCAGAATTCAAGAACAAGAAAAATTACTAGCCATTTCCTAATTTTAATGTTATATAAAAATCGAAGACAAGTAGTTCAAGGTTAAAAATAAACTAAGGCAAAGTTTGTCAAAAGTTTCACAAAAAAGTAAAAATTGAAAATATGGCTAAAAGCACCTTACTGTTGTTTAGATCAGAAAAACATCAAAGGGATAAAATGCCATCCATTCAAAGTAGCTTTAAAACTAAAAGAGATTATTGTGAATGGTGGTTTAGAGTTCTTACCATCTACAACTCAAGGTTCTTTTGTCTTTTTCTCCTACAACACAATGCTGCAATAGTTGTCTGAGAAAGCAGGGAAAGGTAAATGTTCAAAATACTTGACAGATCGTCCACTTAATGTGAAATGCACATGGCAGGCACCTGTGATAGCCTTCACAGGTTCATCTCAAAATTCAACTCTTGTATGTTTTGTATCCTTTCTAGTGTTCTGTAGTACTGCACCTCAATGTTCGTGGAAAACTGGTTCATAAAACCCTACCGTTATCTTAGGCAGAGCAAAAAAGATAGACTATGATAAACTTAAGCAAACTATGCTTGTGTATTTTATACTTCTTGATATTTGATTTTTATTTTATTTTGATTGTGCGGAACTAGGCATTGAAAAAGACCCTACACATGAGAGGCAAGCAGTCTACCACTAATCTGTCACCAGCCCTTGAAAATTAATATCTAAACTATCTTTAAAATTCATTAGGGATAGTTGGAGATAGAGATTTTTCTAATCTTGATGTGAAATGTCCCTATACTTGGTCTTCTGATGATACTGTTTTGGAAAATAGTGCCTAGAGAAAGTGAGCCTTACTGGTAGAAATAGGACTCTGGGGTTGGCCAACCCTACAACATGTCCTTTGGTTGCTTTCTAATTGCAAGTTCAATGTAAAGATTCACTCATGCTATGCTACCACAGTAACTACACCATGGTGCATTGTATTTCATCAAACTTTAAGACAAATTAAACTCTTCCTCCATTAAGTGGTTCTTCAAAATCAGGGACATGGCCACAGGAAGAAAAAAGTTACTAGCATAGCAAATTGGTACTAAGGAATATAGCTGTTGCTCTAATAAAGCTGGCCATATTATTTTAAGGTCTTTGTGACAGATTTGTGGAAGAAATGTGGAAAATTCTGTAGCTTCAGGATAAAGAATTTTTGGAATACTCCATGGGCTACTCTGGTAGGAGATTGGAAGAAAAATATATCAATAGAAGTTGCCCCAAATAGCTACAGTTTCAATTCAAGTTGCAATTTCTTTTTTTTTTTTTTTTTTTTTTTTTTGGTTTTTTGAGACAGGGTTTCTCTATGTAGCCCTGGCTGTCCTGGATCTTGCTCTGTAGACCAGGCTGACCTCGAACTCAGAAAGCCACCTGCCTCCGCCTCCTAAGTGCTGGGATTAAAGGCGTCAAGTTGCAATTTCATCTGTTGCCCAAGTGTGCTCCTCATGGGGTGTGGCCTATGATTGAGCAAATGAGGAAGAGAAGACTAAGGACTATTTTACTGTTGAAGTTGCACATTATTGAGGCGTCACCCAGAAGTAGATAGATGCAGCATTAAAATCACTTTCTGGAATAACCCCAAAAGACACCAGAGAAGCAAAGTCTTTACAGAATACAAAACTTCGGGCAACACATGCTCAATACACTTTGTTTGTAAGGAAACCTGGCCAGATGTTCAGTTGTTCACTGATCTATGGGCTGTAGCCATTGGATAGTTCCAGATGGTCAGGGACTAAGAGGATGATAGAAAAAACTGGTGAGAAAGATATCTGGTGAAGAAGTATGTGGATAGATCTCTGCAAATGGGACGACAATGTGAAGATATTTGTATCTCATGTAAATATTCATCAACCAGTGACATCAGCAAAGAAAGAGTTCAGTATTAAAGCTGATAGGATTATCCATTCTGAGATCATTTCCCCAGCCACCCCTAGCACTGTCAATGGATCCCTGGACAAAATGACCATGGTGACAGAGATGGAGTTTATGCAAGGGCTCAACAATATGGACTTCCACTCACTAAGGCTGACCTATCTGCAGCTGCTGCTGAGTGCCAGATATGCCAACAGCAGAGGCCAGCACTGAGTCCTAGATATGACACCATTCCCCAGGGTGACCAGCTGGCAACCTGGTAGCAGGATGACTACAAAGGATAACTTCCTCCATGGAAAGGACAATGTTTCATCCTTACTGGAGTAGATAGTCATTCTGGTTATGAATTTACATAACCCGAAAATGATGCCTCTTCCAAAACCACCAGCTGTGGACTTACAGAGTGCCGATTCCACCATCATCATATTCCACACAGTATTGCTTCTCACTTCACAGTTAGAAAAGTATAACAATTGGCCTACAATCACGAAATCCATTAGTCTTAACCTGTTTCCTGCCATCCTAAAGTAACTTGCTGGATAGAAGGATATAATGGACTTTTGAAAACACAGTGAAAGCACCAATTTGTTAGCAGCAGCCTGGAGGGCTGTGGCAGGATTCTCCTGAAGGTGGTACATACTTTGAATCAGCATCCAATATATGATACAGTTTCTCCTGAAGTCAGAATCCATGGGTTGAGAAATCAAGAAGTGAGAAAGAAAATAATTCCACTCATTAGCACCCATAGTTACCCCCATAGGAAACCTTTTGCTTTCTGTTCCCTTGAACTTAAGGTTCAAGTTGGCCTAAACATTTTCATTACAGAAGAGGAACTGGAAGCTTCTATTTTTCTCCTAGACCTTTGGGCTTCTGAAGCCCTTAAGGCAAGAGGGTAATAAATGAATAATAATGTTAGTAGGGGTGATTGATCCAAGTTACCTAGGGGAAGTTGGATTGCTTCTCCACAAAGAGGTAAGAAATTTTATGTTTGGCATGCAGAAGATCCTTTAGGGTGCCTGTTGGTGTGACCACATCATGTCAATGGGAAACTACAACAACCTAATTCAGGCAGGATGACAAAGGGCATAGGCCAGTCAGGATGAAGGAATAGGTCACTCCTCCAAGAAAAGAGGCAAGACCTGCTGATGGAGTTGCTGAGGGTGGAAGAAAAACAGAATTGACAGTAGAAAAAGGTAATTATAAATATCAGCTAAGATCACATGACCAGTTGCAAAAGTGAAGATTATAACTGATGAAAGTGCTTCCGTAATATTTTGTTAAGACTATCTTTGGACAGATATTTGTGTTTTAGTTCCTTGATTTCTTTATCATATAATGTATTGCAAACTAAGAGGTTATCAGTGGTTATATTTAAGTTTGAAATACTAAATGAATGCTTCTCAAAAACATTGACATCTATTTTAAAATTTTTAATTTATTTGTGGTTGTAGGAGGGACGGTTGTATCATGCTAGGAGTGGCTATGACCCGATTAAATAAGTAATATGTTTGTGATTATATGTAGGGGAGTCATGGTAGATGCTATTATGATCTGGTTATTGTTTTTATTTGGAAATTAAACATGACATGAGGAGATAAGATTGTGAGTCAAGTTGACAAGGGGTAGACTTACAAACCCAAGTGTCTGGGTACACCTGTGAGGGACTTTTTTCTTAATTAAAATATTTAAATTTGGAAGGCCCATTTTTAGTCCAGATCGTAGGTGGGAATATCCACCTTTAATCTGGGCCACACTTTCTATGGTAACATGTATAAAAGACAAGGAAGAAGGAAGTTGACTTTCTCTTTGCCTGCTTGCTTATTCTCTCTGGCTAGTCTATTTCTTCACTGATTCTGCAGCCGATATCTTATGATTCTTCCATATATTGAAAACCAGCAAAGATACTCATTCTCACAGACTGAACACCTACTGAATTCTTGAGCTTATATATTTTTTTGTAAGCTCTGCTCTTCTGAAGTATTCTGACTAATACATATATCTACCCTAGAGGCTTGCATTTACCTGATTATCTTGGAAAGCTCAATTAACTATAAAACTCAAATTCCTTTAACAGAAAACAGAACCATATTTTAACAACATAAGAAACCATATGTAATTTGGTTGTAATTTATTTTTCTTAATCATTCCCTAGTCATTTTGTAAGAAACTTTGACAATGTGTGTGCATAACTATTAACAGAAAACAAAGATGGTCAACTTCTGGGAAAAAAAATGACAGAATTTCTTCCACAAGTACTTTTCTCAGTGTCCCCTCTTCATGTCTTTCTGTTGTAAGCTGTTCATTCTAGAACAGAGAATGAGGTGTTTAACTTCGCCACGCTCTTTCTCTGATCTATCAGGATTTGTGTTTGTTACAAGGCTTCCAAACACCTTTCACGTCCCATTATGCTGCATGGCCAAGACTCAAGGACACAAGTATGAAATCTTGCCAACTGCTATTATATTGAATCCAAAGACTCATTTTGTAATTTAGGCTTTCAGGTTGAGGCTGCACTCTAATTTTACTATCAATGAAACCATCCTCTATAATTTAGAGGGCTTTTTTTTTCATTAATTTTGATGGACTTCTCAGAATTTCATGTAAGTATGTGCTTATTCATCCAAGTTTCTTGAACGAAAACAATGATTTATTCTGTACCTACTTATGAAAGACTACTAATTTCTGAGAAAATGCAGAGGAAAAAGTTTGTAAGCCAAGAAGTAAATAATTCAAAATAAATGTTTCTCAATCTTTCTAAAAAATAAAATCACGACCGTTGTAGAAAATAGTCTCAAATATTTTATTTCATCTTACTTTTATATTCTCAGGGTCAAATCCTGACTCTAATGATTTGCTTTATCTCTGCTTTGGTCTCAACTTTTCTCTCTCCTTGTCTTGTATTCTTCAGATTCTTGATCATCATATATGCCAAAAAAGACTAGCTTTTTAAGTTCAGAAAGAGCTTCTAGATCTATAGCCTGTGTAAGCCCCAAACTCCTGACTGCAAGAAAAATATATACCTCTATCTACCAAGTCAATCTTAGATCCTAACAAGATTAATAAGTCGCTTAATCATAAACAGCAAGCTTAGATTTTGAACCCATAGATTGTACCTGAGTGATGTTTCTTAATGTTTAATTCCCTTCAACATCTTCAAGTTCCACCAGCTCTGAGAACACCTTCCCTCAGACATCTTTCCTCAAGCTGCTTCACTTCAATCCCAATTAGTATCATTGACTCTCTTCTTACCACTTTAAGAAATATTTGCATACACATTGCTTTCCCTCCTATTTTATTTCCCTCTTGGTTACATATCTTCTTTCTATATTTCCAAGTCCATTTATTAAAAAGCTTTCCTTTCTAACAATCTATCAGTCATATGCTCTACCCAATTTTCCCTTTTATTACCCACCAGGCTTTGCATAATCTACTTTGCCATGTGACTCTATGTTCACTTTACATTTTTCATTTTAAGAATATTTCAGTTTGTCTTTACATTGTAAAACATCAACTGCAGATAAGACAGCAGAACTTGACGTTCTTGACTAAAAATAAAATGTAGAACAGGCAGTGCTGGTTCACACCTGTAGTTCCAGAATTTTCTGTAGCCCCAGTGTTTGAGAAACTGATGCAAGGGCATTAGAACTCTCAGTTTGGCCTTCGCTATATGTGCAGGGTTCTCTGGGCTACATGAAAACCTGCTTCAAACATCCAAAACTAACCAACCAATGAACAAAAGATGCAACTGCCACAATGTCATGACTCAGAATGTAATCTTCTTTGAAACATAATGGCTGAAGAAGGTTGAAAAACAAAAGAGAGAAATTCCTAGGAACAGAAGAAAGAATACTATTTAAGTGACTTTTCATATTCCAAAGCAAAATAGTTGACAAGAGCAAACTCCTCACTGTTTGAGCTTTGAGGATGACAGACTGAACTCCACCCAGGGCTGGAGATAAACCATGTTCCATCACGAGGAGAAGGCATGGTGGCTAGAATGTGGGGCAGCTGGTCACAATATGGCTACAGTCAGAAAGCAAAGAGCAATGGGTTGGGGTGCGCAGCTCATTTTCTTCATTTTTATTCAGTATTGGGACTACATCCCATCAATACTGTCAATCAACTAAGCATCTTTAGAAACACGCTCATAAACATATCTGAGACTTATTATCATAGTGAGATTCTAAATCTAATCAACTTGACAATGAATGTTAGCCATCACAAATTGGAAAAGATACACAAATGGGGAATAGAAATGTCTTCAAAATGACTCAAAGATTCATCAGTATCCCATGGGCCTAGATTTCCTTCATCCCATAAAGCAAAGACTATTTGACAACTCCTGATGATTTGCGTGCCTCATCACTTTCCTAAGGAGGGTGTAGATTGTTATTTGACAGGACAGACACTAGCTAAGCCTTTCTCATGATAATATGAAATCTGATAAAGATTGAAGATGGCGTTTTACCCTAATTTACACACTACTTATCCTGCGTGTGCATTGAGCTAACCCAAGATTACTTATACTTTTTTTCCAAAATCAGTTTAAAAGCAGCATAGGATGAGTTTATGATATAAATAATAAAAATTATCATTTAGCTAATGTTGTAATGGCTTCTTAAAAAAACTACTGCAAGTAGTGCTTAACCTTTACATTATAAGGCTTATAGTGAAGAAAGGGGAAACAAAGGTAGATTTTCTGCAGATATTCACCTTAACCATGGAGTTTGTCACCAGAGAACAGACTTTTAACCTTATGGTAAATGCTTCTTAAAGCAAGGAGTCAATTTACAAAGTACTTGCAATTTGTCAAGTATGGCACAGCATTTATTAGACTGCTGGCTTTTTAGTGTCTACAAATATTCCTATCTTCCTAATTAGGCATTTTAACTACAATCTTGCATATGTTCACTTCTCTACATATCAAAATTTGACAGACACATAGAGACAAAGAGAGCAAGAAAGAAAGAGGAGACACTAAATTTGCCAGATATCATACTTGATGGAAATTTATACAAACCCTGGAAGGTTGGCATGAGAGCATTGTGGTCATCCTTTCTCTTATTTGGTTAGTATGGATAAGGCCTCTGTTTATACTACCCACATGAGAAACTAAAATTACACAAATCAATCAACAAGTAGCCTATAAGATATCTGGTTCTGACATTTTCACTAACTGGTCAATTCATTTCAACTCACTATTCTTATAATATTTAATTTAATTGCTTACATAAGCATACAGAAAAAATACACATGACCCAGACTAGCATCTATACATCAGATTGGTTAAAAAAAAAAAAAAAACAATAAACACAATGTATATTTCCTGTGGCCTGAGGGAAGGCAACTTTCTAATAATGAAGGACTCCATCTTGCACACATAACTCTGAAGGTGCTCTTAGAGTGTAGCAGAATCTGAAAGGATGAGGTATGGGTAATGAAGAATGTATGAAGCTCAAGTTGACCACTTACAATCAGTGACAGATTTTTCAATGTATTTCTCTCCTGACAAGCATTTCCATTCAACCTCCCTTGTTATGAGTCCTGTATTCTGCCTTAAAAACTATGCAATGAAATCACACACCCCTCAGAACAGGGCTTCAAACTATGGAGTTTCTACAATGGAAGTAAGTTTTGCATTACATCCATGCATGACTGAACCTGAGGGCCAGCATGAGGCACATGGAACATTTCTACAATAATGAAAACAATCTAATAGCTGACCCAAGAGCTTCACTCACTCGAAAATTTACCTGGTTTACTCTAAGTCACAAAACAAATCTCTCCCATCACAGCAGAATCAATACAAAATACAGGCTCAACTCAATTAAAGAAAATCTACAGTAGTTTTGCATTTGAAAATGCAGGAAGGAAATTAACAGGTTCACTGGGGAGACACTACAAAGTATGTACGGGGACATGGGAGGGAGAGACAGAGAGGGAGGAGAGAGAGGTGGAGAAATAGGCAGAAAAACAGAGGGAGCTAAAGAAAGAGACAGACAGACAAACATCATAGGAAGTAGAAGAAGCAATGTTTCATTGACATGTAAAAGTCATTCTGAAAAACGTTCAAAAGCATTAAATTTGTACCTCACAGATTATCACATTTGTCCTTGACTTTTGCTTGTCTCTGATCCAGATTATTAACACATCATAATACAATATAAATCTCACATATTGGAATTGTCCCAAGGCATTTAGTCACATGAAGAGAGAGACATTAACATTTACTGACTCATTGAATTTAATCATCAGATAATTATTAAGTTCATTCATCAAACCTCATAAGATTCATATATTCTAGTATCACGCACCAAGAAAAAGCATGTTTTAAGCCAAAGGTTATAAAATTACAATCAATACTACTCCTATTTTCCTAAATATATGATAAAATATGTATAAATTTAACCAACAATTACATCTCAAGAAATACAATACACTTAGGGCTAAAGGTCTCATATTAAAATTGGTTCTACTATGACTTTTCTGAGTACTCTTAAGAGACAAGGTTTCACCAATAATCAGCTAATATAGAATACATAACCACTCCATTTTGAGCAGACGTCCTGTGCCCTAGAATAGGAAGAAGAAAGTCTTCAAGTAAACCAGTATTGGAGAAGTCCTGTGGTAGCATGAGGTGAATCAGTTAAAAAAGTTAAATTATTTTAACATAAGGGATAGCTGTGATGTAGAATGTAAAAAAGTGCTTAATTGTGACTTTTTCTTTGTACAGTTGTTTGAAGGGGCTGCTGTTGTTTTTGTTGTATATTTGGTTACTTGGCTTGGTTTGGTTGGGTTGGGTTTGGTTTTTCTTGTTTTGTTTTATTTTGTTGTTGTTATTGTTTTTTTTTTTTTTGAGTGAATGCCATAATTTATTGAGTGTAAACATTTTGTTCACAGATGAGAAAACTGGGAGTAAGCAATAAAAAAAAAATGAATTGATGCTAAGAGAAATCGATTAAATTTTAACTCAGCATCTTAGACATAAAGTGAGTTATGAGCAAAAGTCACTAATATCAAAGAAAAATGTAAACATTTTTAAAAGTCATATTTCTGACTTGAACTACAAGGGAGGGAAGCTGGCTGCTCTTGTAGAGAGTCCAAGTTTGCTTCCTGGCACTCATGTGGAGGTTCACAACCCTCGGTAACTCCAGTCCCAGGAGATCTGATGCCCTGTCATGGCCTCCTTAGCCACCAGTTGTATATGGTGTGCACACACACACCCACATCCACACACCCACAAATAAATCTTTTTTTAAAAAAGAAGTTATATATGCACATATATGATATATGTATTATTCTAATCAATTTATTACAATCTATTACAATTTATTACAAACTATCCCTGCCTATAAAGACCTTGACAGTGGATAAGTAGGTGGTCATTTTTCTTTTTATTTATTTATTTATTTATTTATTTATTTATTTATTTATTTATTT
>CM052700.1:38939643-39046207 GCA_028551405.1 Uromys caudimaculatus
CATACTGATTTCCAGAGTGGTTGTACCAACTTGCAATCCCACCAACAATGGAGGAGTGTTCCTCTTTCTCCACATCCTCGCCAGCATCTGCTGTCACCTGAGTTTTTGATCTTAGCCATTCTGACTGGTGTGAGGTGGAACCTCAGACTTGTTTTGATTTGCATTTCCCTGATGACTAGGGAAGTTGAGCATTTCTTTACCTAGGCAATGAAGAGCACATAGCTACCAATAGTAGCAGGCTGGATTAGACTTTTCCTACAAGAGTATGGACTGACCACAAGAGATGTCCCAAGACAACAGTGACTAAGTCTTAGGCACTGGGCTCCCTCAGGTGTCTTGGGAAGGTCTGATTATCAACAGTTTTTCTTTTTTTTTTCAGACAAGAATACACATAACTAACACTTAGAAGAGAAGGAACTAAAACCAGAAGACATCTCTTCACTTTTCCGCCACACCACACTTAAAGAAACAACCGGAGGTTACAACCACTGGCAAGTTTTGAAATCAATATTGTAGGTCAAGATAGAGTATGTTTTGTAATAATGTAAAATATAAAATATCAGCAAACACTGATGATGACAAAGGCAACTACTAGCTTTATATCTAGGTTTTTACATGTGTATAGTTGCTGGGACAGAATTTTAAAATGCACTTTTATTTTTTTTATATTATTTTATTTTATGCATTTTACCTGCAAGCATAGGTGCAACACATGTGTGCCTGTACCAACAGATGTCAGAAGAAGGTATCATATTTCCTACAACTGTATAATGGGCAGTTATTAGTCACTGGGAATAAAAGTCATATCCTCTATAAGAGCATCAAGTTCTTTTAAACATTGAGCCATCTTCCAGCCCTTAACATGTACTTTTCATTATGAGGAAAAGAAAAATAACTTAGGAAGCTAATGCATTACCTGATCCTCAAAAGTGAAATATGTATTACTCATCTTAAAAATGAATGAGTTTGTGATTAATATATAATCCTAATATTAATTGTTAAAGAATTAAGATATAATAAGTAAATTGACCTAATTATTCTCCAATAACATAGTAATTAAAATCAATGATTAATATTAACAAATAGTAAATCCTTGCATTCCTAGTTACCCAATGATATAAAAATTAAATATAGCTAATTTTTCCTGAAATCCTTGTGAATTTCTATAATATAGCTACTCAAATAAAATGTTTAATTATAGATTATCTAATAAATACCTTAAAGAAAGGAGAAAAACAAAATGCTAATCTCAAAACAAGATTAGTGAATAAACATTTTTCAAAGCAGACCTAATGACCAGAGTTTGATCCCTAGAACCCACATAAAACTAGAAGAGAACTCAGCTTACTCCACAACATTGTTTTGTGACTTCTACACACACACACACACACACACACACACACACACACACACACACACACACACACACATCAACCAATGCATATCACTTGCATACACAGCTGCACACACAGTAACAATACATTTTTAAAAGAAAATCTTATCATTGATATTTCATTTTGTAAAACAAAATAAAAATCTTTCTAGAGTATTAGTAATTAGTGTCTAGTGTCTTGGGTTTGTGTGGTACCCTCATATACTCGTTGAAGTTATATGACTTTATGCTAGTATATAAGACTTGCATAACATACATATTCATATCTCATTGCAATTAATCTCAATGTCAAGAGGTAAATATTTGAAAAAATTGATGTTTGACAACGACTTTTCATACTTTATGATAGTTTTTTATTGTTCCAGTTTGTTTCAATTATCCAAACCACCTTCATACTCTCAGTCCACTTAACAAAAACAACAAAAAAACCACTGTAAAGCTCAGTCTAACCATGCCACACTCCTAGATTTTATATGATTATTTCCACGCATCAAAATGGCATGGCCACAAGTGTGCACTCCAAAGGATTAACTAGAACTTTGCGACTGGAGAGAACTGGAATGTGACAAGAAGAGAGGGCCAGGCCACAGGCTGTGTCTCAGTGATGTGTGGACTAAATTATGAAGAATTGCTTAGTGTGGTCTATTACTAGGGATGACAGAATGAATGCCAGAAGAACTAATTTGATAAAATTATAAGAAAATACAGATCTCTCTTAAAGAGTCCCAAACTCTCTTAACCCTCCTTTTCCTTATTTTCCAATAAGCAAAGAAATAGCAAAATTGAAAAACACTATTTTAGAGAAGACCATCTCAACTAGGTCCAAAAATCAAATCCTTATTTTCAATGAAATATGACTTTTCCTCTTCCCATATCTTCTTCTATTGACCCCTGTTTCTGCTTTTCCACCTTCTCCATCCTGCATGCCTTCATCTTTCGACTGCTTGGAAAGGCAGTGGTGAGAGCTGGGACAGGAAGAGATGCTTAACACTAAAGCAGCAAGTTCTTTACCTTTAATTTCACTTACTGTTTTAGAATTTCATATGTGTAATTTATGTGTTTTTGTCAAATATAATCCTTCCTTCCCTCTCATCCACTTCCATCCTTATCCCCAAATCAGAGGCCTTGACACTTAAAACTAAAAGTCAAACAGAAAGGTTAATAGATCTGGAGAATATTATAAAATAATTTACCATAATATATTATCTGCATTAAACATTGATAGAGACAGGTATTTCTACAAACACTGCAACAAGCACATGTGTTCTTTATCTCTTTATTTTCCTTCCAGTCAATAACCATTGTCATAAAAAACTGGAATCATGACCATCAGTTTATGTGTAAACAGTACATGTGCCTTTAATTAAAGCTATTAACGTATCATAAAATGAATATGAACTGCATCAGGACCCAGAGCATGTAAGGGTAGATCTAATGCCTGGATGCTTTGGGTCTGAAAATGCACCATCAGGTCCCAAGTATGACTGTGAGAAACCAGCAAGGAGAAGGTAATCAGGGAAGAGGAAGGAGAAACAGAGAACATTCCCATATAGCTGCTGGAATTGAGGGAAGACTTTTAGCAGCTGAGATACTATCTTGATAGCATTTGTTATATCCATTGACAAGAGCCATCAGGCTGAAGAGATGAATGGTAGAGAGGAACGAGGCAGCAGATAAAGAAAACAGGGGGCATCAAAAGAGCGTGCATTCATTAAAACAAACAAACAAACAAACAAAACCCCAAAAAACAAAAAAACCCAATTGAGCCTAGAGACCACTTCATAGTTGACAAGCTCTGGAGACCCCACCCACGGTCCCTGGATTCCCATTCTTTTTCACCTTTGCGAAGAACTTAAACTCCTGGTGGGCAGCAGGCCAATGGGCCTGAACCCCAAGCAACAAGAAAACTGATCTTCGGTGATTTAGAGCATTTCAGTCTTCATCACTGAAGCTAGACTTGCATGTGTCTGCCAAAATCTGGAAAGTTTTTGGAGGTAATCACAAGCTCAGTTGAAAAGCATTTCACGGTGAAAATGCATCTGCTTGAATACTGGTGTGCTTTGATTCTGCCTTATGCAAATCTTGGGGGGTGGAAACATGACACTGGGGTTATCTGTCTGTGATTCTGAGAGATATATAATTTTAACACAGGAGTTAAAGATTCATTCAAAACCTCATTGCACACTGTAAAATTTCTTCAACTTTGTACCTGTATTTTGTTGGCTATATTATCTGTCATAGGTTATCACAAAAATCTTTGGGTAATATAAATTGTCTTATAGGTATGAAAGTCAGAAGTTCAAAAGCAGAAGTCACTGACTGAAATCAAGTGACAGTAGAGCTTGTCCTGGCTCCTCTTGGAGAGTAGATAACCGTGTCTATTTCTGGCATTTTCCAGGGTTTCAAGGTCCCTTGAATTGTGAAGCATCCCTGTTCATTCTCCCTTCAAAGACAACAATCCTCTGACCTCCACCTGTGCTTCCATGGGCAAATTTAGTCTTCATCTTTTTGTGTTGTTTTGTTTTTTATTTTTGAGGGTTTTTGTTTTTTGTTTTTTGTTTTGTTTTGTTTTTTCGAGACAGGGTTTCTCTGTATAGCCTGCGCTGTCCTGGAACTCACTCTGTAGACCAGGCTGGCCTCGAACTCAGAAATCCGCCTGTCTCTGCCTCCCGAGTGCTGGGATTAATGTCAAGGTGGGAATATGGGAATGGGTGGGCGGGTGGGTGGGAGGAGGAATTCCCTCACAGAGGCAGGGAGGTGGAGGGGACACGGGGTTTCCAAAGAAAAGGGGAATCATCGGAAATGTAAATAAAAAAAAAAAAAAAAAAAAAAAAAGGCGTGTGCCACCACTGCCTGGGCTACTCTTCATCTTGTGTCCTGACACCTTCTTTCATTCATAAAGATGCTTCTAGAACAATTTAGTACATTCTTCCCACAAGATTCTCAACTTATTTTACATAATGAAAACTAGTCTGAGAAAGAGAAATCCTGTACTTTTTTTCCTTATATAGAGGATTGGGATTTTTAAAATGTGGATTGGAACTTGGAATATGGATCAGTGAATAATGGTACTTGTTGCAACACCATGAAGATGTGAGTTTGGATTCCAGCAACCACATAAAATGTCAGGCATATCAGTGTATACACCTGTAACCACAGTACTGTGGGGGGGACAGAGGACAAGAGAATTGCTGAGTCCTACTGGCCCTCATCACAGCTCCAAGATAAGTATCTTACTTTGTCTCAAAGTAGTAAGGCTGAGAGTGATAGAGCGGGCATCTTAATTGTATTATTTGGTCTCTGCATACACAAGCAGAGAGTGTGTACCAGCATACACCCAAGCACCTATATCATATACACACATACTACACTCATACTCATGTATAGTCATATTCTCACATACATACACAGGGGTATATAAAAGTAGAAGGATGAATATTTGCAAAGAAATGCACCACTGATATGTGGACAATGAATATAACCAAAGTTTTATTGTGTGTATATGAATGGAAATTTATATTTGTGAATATATATTAAAATGACATTTCTACTTATATGAAAATGTATAATGAAATATATTTCTCTGTACAATCACTATACATTATTTTAAAAATTCCTATTATTAGCATAGCATACAATGTCTGGAGATATATCCCTTTTTTTTTTTTTTAACTTTTTGTTGATTCTTTCTGAATTTCACATCATGCACACTAATCTCACTCATTTTCTCCTCTCCTCATACTTGGCCTCCACCCTTGCAACCGCCCCTGCAACAAAGAAAAAAACAAACATTTTTGTGGAAGTTGTAGTGTGCGTGCGTGTGCGTGTGCGTGTGTGTGTGCATGCATGTGTGTGTGTGTGCGTGTGCGTGTGTGTGTGCATGCATGCATGTGTGCGTGTGCGTGTGAGTGTGTGTGTGTGTGTGTGTGTGTGAGTGTGTGTGTGCCCCCAAAGTGGGAACCACTGGGAAGTTGATTGATTAATATAGTTGATGCCTTTGTGAATAGAACAAGTGACTTCACAGAAGTAACCTGATGAAGCCTTTCACCATTTTAACACACACCACAAGCAACAATAACTGAACCAGTAATTGAGATCCCACTAGACAGGAAGTCAGCAGGTTGTGTAATCATGAATTCCCTGCTGGCAGATCACTAGAAGTTATATTCCAGTTATTTCATTTGAGAGAATTTTGATGTAGCATGTGAAAATAAGATAGCGTATACCACAGTGGTATCTATTTTCTTCTACTTAAACAAGAAAATTAGTAATCAGAGGTGGACAAATGGCCCAGAAGTTAAGAAAACTTGCTACTCTTGCAGAGGACCTGGGCTCAGTCTGCAGTATCCACCTGTTGGCTTTAAGTGTCTGTAGTTTCAGTTCCAGAGGGACTGACAGACTATTCTAGCCTCTGCAAAGACCAGGGACACACATACATGAAGACATTCACACCTATGTATAAAATCAAAATAAATTAATCTTATGAATAAATAAATAAACAGACCAAACCCCATAAATGCAATGGCTTCTACACAGGAGAATGATCACCCATGTATCTTGACTTATTTCCCTAGGCTTTTGTTTCTGGAATTACCCAGTTGTTGAGACACTCAATAGTGCCTTTCAATAGTGCCCTTAAATTCTAAAGTCCATGAACACCCTATTAGAAGTCCAGTGACCATCTACCTACATGATTTTTTAACTGGGTTACACTTTCAAGACAGCTTGAAGTACTTCACAGTTTCAGTATTAGATTACATTATGCTCCTTCTGATTCTATCATATCTAGGAAAGCTGGGATCATAGCCATGGCTGTGATAAAATGCACTGCATGGAAATTAATGTAGACAGGAAAGAGCGGCAGTGTCCAATCTAATTCGAGTATGTGAGAAGTTATTAAGTCCTCAAAAGATTCATGCTCCTCATTACTAAGTAACTGGCCACTTACACCAAACAGAATTCTTTTCTTCCTAGATGGGGTACATTTTTTTTTAAATAATCTAATTTTTTTCCAAATGTTTTAGTACCTAATTATTCACTTGTTTCAACTTAACTACTTGGTGAATGGAACCTTCGTTCCTGTTGGCCAGTGTTCTATGAAAACGTGACTGAGATAGTACAGGTGACCAGGATCAAGAAACCTTGTGAATTTTAGATTATGAGATGCTATTTAGGTAATATTTATAAACACTGGATACTCTGGTATATACAGCAATCCAGTCCTCAGAAGATCACACCGTTACCCATCCACTATGTGAGAAAAGATACATTATCTAGGTATCCTATATAAATTTCTTTGTCCTGTTTTTTAGAAACCCCATCTCTTTCCCACCATACGTTAAACTACACATACGATTTTCTTTGCTTTGCTACCATCTCCAGAAATAAACTTTTAGGATATATAGGTTTATAATTTTCATAAATCTCTTCTAAGTAGTTTTATAAATTTGCAATAAATACATATATGATGGAATGGTAATATACATGGTATGTAATAGATTTACTACAGGGAATTGGTTCATATGATAAGGAAAGCCAATTTTAATTATCTAATGCATACTACCTAAGATTGAGGAAATAATTTAATTTCAACTTAGTTCCATTTTCTGAGAAACACAGTAGCTAAAATGGTATGAATCTCAGTCCTCCGGCAGAAGGCTTATATCCTAGTACATGAATGAATGAATTCCTTCTCCTTCTGCCTCTTTGTTCTATTTAGACTTTCAACAGATTGGACAATGTCCACCCACGTTAGAGAGAACAATCTAGTTCACTGACTCAAATTTAAATCTCATCTAGAAAACATCCTCACAGACTCACCCAGGAATAACATTTAATCCAAACACCCTATGGCACAGTCAATTTCACATAAAACTAAGTATCACAACTGCCAGTCATTTGAAGTTTCTTCCTCTTTGGAAATTGCCCGACATAGGGAAACGTATCTGCAGAAGATCAGTTTTCTGATGCAGAAGCTCTTAGTAGACTACATATTTTCCTCTTTGCAGAAATCTGAGTTTTGCAAAGACAATGGCATACACTGTGATGACAACAATGGAATCCAAACTAAAAGGTAAAAAAATATATGGTGACAGAAGCCAGCATATCATTCAGTCTCAGCAGGACACAGGTAATGGTATACTCTGCACAGCCCTCTCCCTTCCTGTTGCAACTGGGGGATATCCCTCCAGCTCCTTTGACCTTGCTACTTTTCAGTCTTTGCTGTCTATCTTCCTGCTGTGCTCATGGTCTTTATTATTATTGTTACTGTTAGTGATGATAATGATGATATAAATATATGCTTTCTTATTTAAATCAGCTACAGTATGCTTCTGTCTGGAGTAAGAATGGTTCTGCAGAAGCGGTCTGATTGCTACAAAACTTTCACAAGCCATACACCATGTTAAAGTCACATGGAACACCCCACAAATATAAATTAGTTGAGCCACCTGTATGCAACGGACAGTTTGAATAAAGCATCCTGTTAAACTCCCTTTCCCAAGCTTTCATTTTCAGGGAATGCAACTGTAGGAATAGAGAGTACACACAGCCTTGGAACGCCTTTTACTTCCAGGGCGAGGAAGTTGCAGACTTACTTTGGCTTTGTCAGAAGTGGTCAGGCAGTACCTTTAGTTGCTATGGCTGTTTACTTCATTTCAAATGAGACTTAAATCACTGAAATTTTATGGGTAAGGCAGACATAACCTTACTTAAAGCAATATGAAATGTGCCACTATAACATATGAAATTGACATGTCATGTCCATTTTAGATACAGCTAGATGACCTCAATCCAAAAGAGGCCATTTAAACTAAGAGTCAGAGTTCCCCTTTCTGACAGATGGGTGCCACAGTTAGAAAATTTATCTAGATTACATCTGAAGTAGAGTATGAGCTACACAATTATTTTGATACAGAGGCGGTCTATACAAAAATATTTTTCTTCTCCCAGATTGTAATTTCTTACGTTACAACTGTCTTATTCAAAGCCGTTCCCCTTTGGCATTCCTACATTCATTGCAAAGCTGATCAGCAGGCAACTAGCTCAACAAACAAACAAACAAACAAACAAACAAGAAAACCCTTACAATTCTACCTTTACTCATTTGTGATAAGAAAAGACTACAATGATCAATTTCTACAGAGTCCTGACTAAAACCAGTCTATTCCCTTGATATAAAATTCTATAAAACATGTTACCTCTGTTTACATACCTAAAATGTTCAAGAATTTCTTTTGTTTGTCTTTGTTTGTATTTGTTCATGTGTGTGTGTGTGTGTATGTGTGTGTGTGTGTGTGTGTGTGTGTGTGTGTATCTGTGTAGGAATGCATTTGTGCACACTTGTATCACCCTCCGTGGAACCAGGGATTGCATGGATCTCTGGTATAGCTGGAAATGACTAAAGCGTTACAGCTTTCAGAAGGGAAGCCTGTGCAGGCAGGTAGCCCGGGTCCCAGGTCTCATCCATTCCTGTGGCAGTGCCAATGCCAGCAACAGGCATGGGGACAACAGCAGGCAGCATTGATTTTTTAATTATAACCACTTTTATTTTATAAAACCATTTTTGTTTTATTTTATTAACCACTTTTTAATTATAACAATTCCCAAAATATTAAAAAAAAAATGCCTCCAACAAAACATTTCAGAGAGATAGCCAGTGTAACTTCATGAAACTCTTTCAAACACAAACATACAAGAACATAGAAATATTTATTACCAATTCTGCAAAGTGGTTAATAAAAACTTAAGTACAGATAATTAGTATGGAAACACTAGTAAATTACTTATTAGGGGCTGCAATTGGGACTCTCACAGTTTAGCACTTTTTCTATAGTTAAACAGAAATATAATACAAGCTCTCCTATAGCCAAAAATAAGCTGAATATTTACGTAACACAAGAAACAGAGACTCACTTGTTTACCCTCTCAGGAATCCCATAAAACCACTAAACTAGAAGGGTGTGTGTGTGTGTGTGTGTGTGTGTGTGTGTGTGTGTGTGCGTGTGTGTGCGTGAGCACGTGCATAAGATCTGTAGGATAAAAAGAGACAAGAGAAAAACTACAAACAAAGTAAAATAAAATAAAATAAAGATAAATTCTAAAGACACAATTAAAAACCAAATGCACTGATAAGTGGATATTAGCCCAAAAGTTCAGAATACCCACGAGACAACCCACAAACCAGATGAAGCTTAGGAAAAGAGCAGACCAAAATATGGATGCTTCAATCCTATACTAAAGGGGGAACAAAATAATCACAGGAGGTAGATGGAGGGAGGTAGGAGGGGGAGGGAAAAAAGAGAGTCAGGATTAGATATGGGAAGGGACAGGAGAGTAGTACAGACAGATGGGCAGGAAATTGAATAGAAAAATGTAGCAATGGGGGATGGGAACCTGGGGGGGAGGGGTAGTCCCTAGAAAGTCCCAGAGCCAGGGAAGCCAAAGGCTCCCAGGCTCAACCAGGATGACATTAGCCGAAATACCCAACAAAGGGGAGAGAGAGCCTATAGAGACCACCTACAGTAGATAGGCACAGCCCCCAGTTGGGGGATAGGGCCACCCACCCATCTCAAAATTTTTAACCCAGAATTGTCCAAAGGAATGGCACGGGCAAAAAATGGAGCAGAGACTGAAGGAAAGGCTATCCAGAGAACACCCCACCTAGGAATCCATTTCATCTGCTGACACCAAACCTGGACACTATTGATGATGCCAAGAAGTGCTTGCAGACAGGAGCCTAGTATGGCTGTCCCCTCAGAGGTTCTACCAGCACCTGACCAATACAGATGCAGATACTTAGAGCCAACTATCAGACTGAGCCCAGGGACCCCAATGGAAGAACTAGGTGATGGACTGAAGGAGTTAAAGAGGATTGCAACCCCACTGGAAGAACAATATCAACTAACTGGACCACCCAGAGCTCCCAGGGACTAAACCACCAACCAAAGAGTACACCTAGAGGGATCCACAGCTCCAGCTACATATGTAGCAGGGAATTGCCTTATCTGGCATCAATAGGAGGGGAAGACCTTGGTCCTATCAAGGCTTGATGCCTCAGCATAGGGGGATGCTGGAGCAGTGAGGTGGGAGTGGGTGAGTGGGTGGAGGGTCATCCTCATAGAGGCAAAGGGGAGGGCTGAGGGAGGATGGGAAGGGGAATTTGTGGAGGGTTAACTGGGAAGGGGGATATCATTTGAAATGTAAACGAATAAAATGATAACAATAAAACAAAACAAACAAACACAGGGCTGGAGAAATGGCTCAGCTGTTAAAGGATATATATGTATATGTGTATATATATATATATATATGTGTGTGTGTGTGTGTGTGTGTAAATTATAAATATATATGTGTGTATATATATAAAACAAAAGGCAGATAAAAGCCCTGACAAGAACACTGTAAGACAAGGAACCTTCAAAGATGCCATTGAGTTTGTTTTCTGTTGGCCATCTAGTACTCTGCCTTCAACCTACTCTGAAAAGCAGCTTGTTTCCCACTGAGACTCTCTTGGAGAACACTAGATTTTCATTTTCTGAGTGGTTATCAATTGGAGATAGCATCTGGGTTTGGGATGTGTCTACTTCTCCTTCAAGCTCTAGGGCCAAATGGGGTAGAGATCCTGGTAGACTGCCTCAGCCTCTGTACTTTCATACAAATGTCAATCAGCTTGATTTAAAAGGTCTTGTTGTTTTGGTGTCCTCTATCCCCTCTGGTTCCTACACTTTTTATGAAGTTATAGAGTAAACAGACCACCTTCCATATTCTGTGTGAGGCACATGCATTTAAGTCAAGAAAGAAAATAGTTTTTTTTTTTTTTAAAAAGACTACAAAAATATTGCCTCAAAGAAAAATCTACATGTAGCTTAAAACAAACAAACAAACAAAAAAAAAAAAAAACCACACAAGAAGAAAGTAAAACATAAGGCAGAGACGGTTTTAAAAGCTATGGAGAAAATCGAGATATTACTATTTATTTTCAGCACATCAACATTGGAGTGTGTAATTTGTTCATTATTATTTGCAAAACACATTAGCCTCTTCTATCTCCCTCTGCAACAGTCATCAAAGGCAAATAAATGTGATGGAATAATGACACTTATGGGGTTTGAAGAATTATATGAGAAAAGAGCCTTTACGAAAAATTCTCAATTTCAAATAAATAGAACATAAAGAACACAGTCCAGCCCTCCCCAGTGGAAACCTAATAGAGTAAAGCTACATTTAGTTCTATATTAGAAAGAGTGGATCTATCAAGCATTAAAACATCACCCAACACTTGCTTACACTCTCTTCCTCTTCCTCTTTCGTCCTGCTACTGTTTCTATACGACTTACTGCAGATTATTCTGGTGTTCTTAGACTGCTGCCCACTGTAACGCCCATCCTTCTTTCTTAATTCTTTGATTCATTACCTCTTAGCTATGAACACTTGTTTAAAAACAAGCAAAAAACAACCCAAACCAAAACAAAACAGCATTTCTTGCCATTTAACCTGTGTCAGTTGTGTGGAGACCATTCATCCAACTGCTTTTCAATTCTGTCACCCCTTTAGCATTTACATTTTATTTCCTGATAATGTCTAATAAATAGAGGTTCTGTAATAATAGAGAATTGGGCCCTGTTATTCAGATTAAAAATTTATCAGATTCCCTAAATTGCAAATTATAAATAAAGTTCTACCACTGTAGAAAGTCCCACTCCATGAGAAGAAAAAGATAAAAATGCAGGAAAAGGCACAGAATTATTTAAACTTCTGTCTTCAAGAAAATGTAGTGTTGACTGCTGGAAAACAAGCAATCTCATGAATGTTCTTTCTCTGTGCTTATCCAGGGAATAGGGAATTATCACTCTCCTCATTGCAATGGCACATTATAACAAAACCTCTGAGGATATTAAAGAAAAGGGTTTTGGTTTCTGGATTGTCAAAACAATTATAATACAACAGCTGCTCACCTTCATTTGAGGAATATAACACATTATCCCTCTTCTCCATAACAAATCTGTTTTTGGATATTCACTGCTGAATAGCTAAACACCAATATTTTAGTGAGTTCTCACCATGGAGTTGTTATAGTTTGTATTTGAGCTCAGATGAGTGGGTTTTATGTGTTATCTCTTCGGCAGGCCATGTTCCATGGGTGATGCTACTGACTGATATGACCGAATGGTTTTGTTGAGTGATGGATATTCAAGCCGAATTGGCTGTAAAGATGGAATGACAGTTGGCTGCCCAAGAATTGTTTCCTTCTCCAAATATCAGGGGTTGGTTTTCTCATGACACAGAATACATAATCGACAGTGACTCATTGGAGAGTGAAGACAACAAGAAAATGAGCGAAAATTGTAAAGTCATAACAGCCACAGAAATCACACAAGACTCGATCTATTGTGGCTATAGTTGACACAGGGCCTTCATGGAATCAGCACATAAGTTGACCAAGGAGTATATATTCACAGAGTACTAGAACTGTGTCAGCTAAAAATGCACAGTGGGCATCAAGTGAGTATTTGTGTAGTTCTCTTCTTAAACAGATAGGCTCAATGTGCATAAGTCTAGATTCAAACCCTAAACATTCCTTAACTGAAATAGGTACCTAAATAGTTAGAACCTAGATCCATTGTTTAGATGAGGGAGGAGACAAAGTTAAATTGAAATCTACTTAAGAAGAGATTCTAATCAAAGTGTTAAATTTGATTGTACTTTATTAATCATAAAGAATATATACTTCAGGAAATACCATTCTACCCCACATTAGTCCTAATTAATTAATTAATTAAAATTAATTGTCTAAGAGCAATAAAATTTCCTTTTGGCACACTGACCCACACATATTTTCTTCATTACACATTGTTCTGCTCTAACAAAGGACAACTATGTAAGTATTCTCTTATTTGAGTCAAAGAATAGTTAAAAAAAAAAAAAAGCAAAGCACTGTGATGTTTAAAGTACTGCAATGTTCTTTGAAGAACTGCTGTTGAAAACCATTGCTGTGTCCATGACTTTTCTGTTTACCTGACAGCCATCATTTTTATTTAATTTTCCTCATGCAGATACAAGACAGTGTGTAGCCTGAATGCCAGAAATACAGCTAAGAGGGATAATATAGTAATGTTTGTAGAGAAATTTTATTTAGCAACATTGCTTCTCTGGCAAGGGACCATATCTAAAGGTCTTCTAGATCTGTGTAATCTGGCTAGAATATAGCCACACCCTGGATTACAGTACGATCTGGCTGGAATACCCTTATACACACTTTTAATCCTAAACAATGAATTAAGGTTAGTTTATAGAAGAAAGCAGCCATTTTTGAAAGTGATATCTAACTGAGGGCTAGACAAAGGGACAAATCAGGTAAAGATTTGACAGAGTGAGTCAAAAATAGGATAAGCCCAACTTGCAGGAGATAAGACAGAAAAAGAAAAACTATTTAAGAGCAGCCCAAGGAGAGAGAGTCAGTTTTTAATCATAGAGAAAGTGCAGGCAGTAGAGTTGAGTTCGTGCTTGAGTTCCTGCAGTTCAGTGCAGGTCAGCAGAGGCAGTTGAAGCCAGAGACTAAGAAAGAACCAGAGGATTAGAACAAATTCCCAGAGTGAGTTTGAGGCCAAGCAGAGCAATTCAGTGAGAATTTGAGAAAAGTCAGATTGAATCAGTCAACTTGGAAAGGATACTACTGAACAAGACCATCTGAGTAGAACCAGCCAGGTAAAGTTCAGAAAAAACTAAAAAGTGAAAACTTATTTCAGAAGTAAGCTTCCAAGATGACAATTACATGAGGTGAATAAAAGATACTTTTACGAATGTTATATATCAGCTTGGGGGTCTATCTCAATATAGTTTAAATATAACTCTGTTACTTTCTTAGTAGAAATGTCAGTACTCCAGCAAATTTCTTAATTTCTCTGAACTATTCTGCTACAAAATAAAATTAATACCATCTGCTTCACAGATTTGCAAAAAGTTTGTGGGGTAATACAAGTAAGTGCCCTGTCTGGATAGAAACAACCTTAATGAAATACAGTTCTTATGTTTTCTGTGATAGACAGGTTCATAATTTCCTTATCTAAAGCAGTAACAGTCACAAATCTCTGCAGAAACAAATTCACCATCAGCAAAATCTGACCTCAGCTGAAAAGACGATTCTTATAATCTTCTTTGCACTGTAACATCACGGAATGTCAATTTTCTCAGACTTCAAAAGATACCCTTAGAATCTCACATAGTACCTGGCACAGCACAGGTAGCACCTTATCTTTTGAAAATCTACCATTCTTCAAATGCATTAATGACCAAATGTTTCAGATAAGAGACTACAGATATATATGTCATTAATACTGAACACTGCATCAAGTAAAGGTAGTAAATATAACTATCAGTCATACCTGGAATATTCCCTCGTGAAACCACCATGACAAACGTGTTCAGATGGGTCTTTTCCTATAAGCAAGTATCTACACCAGTGGTTCTCATCCTTCCTAATGCTGCCACCCTTTAAAACAGTTCCTCAGGTTGTAGTGACCCCCAACCTTTCAATTATTTTCATTGCTACTTCATAACTGTAATTTTGCTTCATTAAAAACTATAATGTAAAGATCTGATATTCAGGATATCTGATATGCAACCCCTGTGAAATGGTCTTTTGACCCCCCCCAAAGGGATAACAACACATAAGTTTAAGACCACTGATCTAAAAAGTTGTAATTTTATGTACAATCCAACTAAGCAGGTAGGAAAATTAAAACACTAAATTATTTAATTTGATTTTTTTGATTTATTTTATTTTATGTGTGCTTGTGCACCTCATTCATGCCTGCTGCTTGTGAATGTCAGTTTGTAGTGGTGACCCACCACCCTTTGGGGACAAGGGAAGAGCAGGGGAGAAGGCAACAACACAGTCCAGGAGACTCACTATGCCGTAGGCACATAAACTGGTTTTTGCAATCAGAGGGCAGCCTAAGTAGCCGATGCTCTCGCCCCATTGGCCCCAGCTTGTCAGATGACCATTGTGGTTGTTATTCATTGGCTCTGTAGCTTCTCACCATGACATTGTGAGTTTCTAGGCACTCAGTAAGATTTCAGGTTTGCTGACTGGGGAACATCCACTGCACATGCATGCCATCCCTTCCCAAGGTCAGCCACGGTGTAGCCTTACTTCTCCTACATACGTTGTCAAATCCCTCACAGCTGGAGTTATAGATGGTTGTGAACCACCATGTAGGTGCTGGAAATTAAACATAAATCCTCTATAAGAGCACCCAGTGCTCTTAACCACTGAGCCATGTGTCCATCCCAGAGACACTGAATGATGTAAAAACTAATAAGGGCATTCAAGGTCATAAAGTTTTCTGCCAAGAAGATGGGGCAAATAAACATCCATTAAATATGATCTGGCTTCAGTTATGGGTGAAAAGCCTGTTTTGATGTCTCCAATGTACTTTTGGTTTTTCATGAATTTGTCAGAGAGCATCTGTTTTTAAGTACGTTAAAATATACATGCAGGGAAAATAAAACCTGTTACAAGAAATTAAAATCATAGTCCTGAAGCATGCTTTCTTTCTACAATCCACTAAAGAAAATTTAATGTCATCCAGCTTGGTTATTTCCCCCAAATTAAAGAGAATGCAAAATATCCTATGGAGAACAACCTGCTTTTTTCTTGAACTACAGAAGAACTACCGCTTTCTCACAAGTCTTCAGAGAAAGCCAACTGCTCTTTTGTGCCTGACTACAGTGTATCCAATTCCCATGGAGGCTATCTGTATACAAGGTTTTATTTTAAACTTTCAGCCAACACTTGAGACATACTTTTGTCTTCTAATGCTATTCCAAGATAAGAAGTGTTTCATGGTATTGAAGACAGGAAAATCATTATGAATCAACAAAAGAAGCATTTTCCAGATATATACATAAATATACTAAACAGTAGTGCACAATTCTTCCATGGCCCAAGGCATATATTTCACATAATTATTACATACAATACATTTTAGACTAGGCATTTATAGTCTTTTGATCCCACTCTGTGATATCATAAACAAATATGTTACGTCACATTCATAACTATCTTGGGACATATGGGACTTACAGCTTGGACAAGTTGCCTTATTCAATCCAAAGATGCAAAACTCTTGTAAAACTAAACTAATCTACTTTTTAAATTTCCCATGATGAAAAATGTGTTAGATATTAAAATGACACTTTCATCTTTGGAACATTATACTCAGCTATCTATTTCTTTAAATTTGCCTTGGGATTTGACTTATGCACAGATGCAAAATAAATCTAAGTCATACTTCAATTGAAAGCTTCATGTACATGAAGACACCCAGTCCACCTCACCACAATAGATGTCTGTCAGCACAAGCTAAACAATCTGAGTTTTGCATATGACACAGTTTGGGATACTGACAGACTCATAAAACTCACCTATTTGAGAAAATCTTTCTTTGTGGAGAACTTACACTTCAGCCTATATTCACGTAATTAGGGATAGTGGTTTAAGACATCCATAGTTCCTAGTTCTGGCTCTTTTACTCACTATTTTTGAAATATAGACTACATAGTCCTTTCTATGCTTCCTTCTACCCTTCAGTAAACAAGGAGTGACAATTAACGTTGACATTGGGAGGAATAGTGACAATTAAATTTAAGAAACCAAATCTGCCATGTAGTAGGTATTTAATAGTAGCTATTATGAATACTTCCATTTTGGAAGTATGTGTTTTCTTCCAGGCAATTTTAAAAAGTAGAATTCACCAAGCACTCAGCAGTGACTGATTAGTTCAGGATTGTAATCAGCAGGTAAATGGAACGTTAAAGAAAGAAACTGGGAGAGGATTAAAAATAAGCCTCAAATTATCCACGAGGCAGATAAAGCCCTGACTGCAAAATCTTTGCAAAGCAGACTCTATCTTTGTCTTCCCATGTAGTAACATGTCACTTTCTCTCAAGGATTTAGGTGAAACACACTTTGCAAAAGCATTCTATTGGAAAAGGGAAAGAAGGTGTGAAAATAAACATTTAACCACAGGGGTTTCTCCATTCCTTGCTCTGCCTGAAAAAGATGCATTCAGTAACAGAGTACAACTCACTGCCAGTTTCTCTGAGTCCAAGTCTCACCTTAATCACCTTGTTTGTGAGTACACTAGACAAATTGCAATCTTGTATTGAAGTCTGTGACTTAGTGACTTAAGGTTTCCTTTAGCATCATTAATACACAGGCAAAATTTTACAATGATGGATGTGACAACATTTAGCCCAAACTCTTCACATCATACAGGTGCAAGAATTCTCAGAACTGAAATAAAGTTGGTTCAGCTCTCCAATATTCATTCCCATCCTTGTACAATTGGTGTGGTTGTAGAAAACTCCTGGGAGAAGCAAAAATAGTGAACAAAGTCACATGATATTCCAGGCAAATTATTTGGTATTTGAGGAGAGTTCTTAATTTACAGAAATCAATTGAAAAGCAAATGGAGAGAAGAGAGAACTTATCAATCATGGCATGGCTTTTGTTCTCAAACGATTATAAACCCTCTGGCTAGTTAAAGTTGCCTACATTTTCTTTTGTTTAAGATTGTATTTCTCCCCTCTCATTCTCTAGAGGTAATTTGATTACATTTTGAGTTCCTTCCTCAAAAAGGCATCCGCTATACTTTGAAAAATAATTCCTAGGAAATCACTTCTAATGGTTCCATGTTCTACGAAGACTCCAGTTGCACCCTCAGATTCTTCTTAATCATTGATAGTGCTCTAGAAAAGGGGAAATAGACATTTATGATGTGAAAAAAGACATTTTTAAGGTTAACGTAAGGAGTTAGGGAGAAAGTCCAACTTTGTCTTCTTATCAGATGATTAAGGAACTCATTTACATAGAAGAGGGAAAGCAAGTTAAGTGGATAATCATAGCTCAAAGGTCTATGAACTGCTAGCATTCCTAATTATGTAAGAGTCACAGAAGCCCACACATAATGCTGCATCCTTGAAAATCTAGTCTTTCATCTTGGTGAGATTGAAGAGTCATACAGTTCTATAGCTTTCCCAGAATTCCCTTCAGAATCTTCTGTTTGGAAGGCATTCCTTTCCTCTGTATTACTCAGTTTGACTTATTCCGTACTGCCCAGAACTTCACAGAATCTCATTATCTATATTCTTTTGAATCAAAATAAGGCAATATGCCTTTTAATGTGAGAACAATCCTCCTGGAAGACTCTTCAATCATATGTACGGTCACATTTCCCCCTCTTCTTCTCAACTTTGTCACACACAGCACTTACTTTCATTTTGTATCACATTATTTTGAATTATTCATTCAAAACAATTTTGAGCTAAGGAGAAAATACCATAAACAACAACATCAACAACAACAACAACAAAAATGGGGCTACTAGCTGTAATATTCTCAGTAGACCCTCTTACTTAATGATTAAACAAAGACCATAGGACAAAAATATTAAATCAATATTTCTTAATTATAACCCAAAATTCCACTCTAACCCTATGTCTGTTTCTTACTAACCAGAGAAGTACACAGACTTTTATGATAAAAGTAGAAACTTTAATTCACTCTTCTATAACCAAGCACTTAGTACTAGGAAGCACATGATGTTGAATATAGTAGCTTGTATTTGAAACAGCAAGTCAGAAGCATACCCAGTTATCCCCAGTTCTTCAGTCTAGGATGAAATATGAAGAAAAAAAATAATAATTGCAACAGAAACTATACACATACACACACAAATAGGAGTGTGAGAATTTATTCTAAATGGAAAAAGATCTGTGAGCAAAAGGCAGGGAAACATGTTCAATTAACAAAGACTAAAGTGATAATTAGGAAGGCAGCATAGGCCTAGCTCTGCACATATGTTATGGTAGTGTCGCTTGTTTTGTGGGACAGCTAGCAGTGGGAACAAGGACTGTCTTTGACTCTTTTGCCTGCTTTGGAACCACTTTCCTTCTACTGGGTTACCTTGGTCTACCTGTCCAGTAGAGGGTATGTGCCCAGTCTTATTGTAACTTATTATGCAGGGTTTAGTTTATATCCCTGGGAATCCTGCTCTTTTATGAAGGGAAACAGAGGAGTGGATCTGGGAGAGAGGGGATATGAGGGGAGGGCTCAGATGAGAAGAGAGGATAGAGAGCTGCAGATGACATATAATATATGAGAGAAGAATAATAAAAAGATATGACATAAACTGTGAACTATTTAATACTTAGACATCTAAATGGATTTAGTGCCAAAGGATGCTTCCAGCTTAATATGCTCCATAAATGGATTTTGATACAACACAGAGGCAGAATGTGGTCACACTCATATGCATAAATATATTAAATATGATTTGTTTTTAAAAATTAAAACAGATACACAAAGCGAAGACTAAATCTGAGAGAGTGAGAAATCTGCAGAGAAACATGTGCCCAGAGGCTAGAGTGATGGCTCAACTCTTAAGTTCATAATGCTCTTTCGAGAAACCAAAGCTGACTTCCTAATATCCACATTAAGCATCTCACAACTGCTTATAACTCCAAATAAAAGTATCTGACACCCTCTTCAGGCCTCCACTCCAATATTCATGAGGGTGTGTGTGCGCGTGCGCACGCGCACACACACACACACACACACACACACACACACATTGAAAAAGGAACACTTTGGGAAGAAGCATATTCCCCAAAGAATAAAAATAACAATCTCAAAAAGATGGAGCTAGAACAGATAACTTCTTTTCTATGTTCAATGTATCTTTATGTGCATTTGCCAAGATACTCAAACAACCTAAAAGCTATCAACGTTTAAAAAGGCAAAGAAAATTCAGCATATAATGTTTCACTGTACATTCACAACTTTGTTAAGTTAGTAGGTTTCTAGTATTTTCTCCACCAAAAGGAAGTATCGGAAACCTTTAGAGATGGAGAATTTCTTTTTTACCCTGAACTTGACTGAGGTGGCAGTTCCATGGATGTGAACATATGCCTAAGCCCATCTAAGTGCATGCAATACGTTTGTGCACTTTTCGCAGAGTCATTAAAAAGAAATGCATGCCATAATTATAGGAAAACAATACCTAAAGAGAAAAGGCATAATTTATTATCCACAAGTCATCATTATCATCTTAAGAACATAATGATGGGCTAGAGAGATGGCTCAGTGTTTAAGAACATTTGCTTTTCTTCCAGAGCACCCAGGTTCAGTTCTCAGTCCCCACACTGTGACTAACAACTGCCTGTGATTCCACTCCAGGTAGTCCAATGTCTTCTGCTGTTTTCTGTGGGCACTGCATGTAAAAAGTACATATGCTGATAAGATGTCCATACACATATGGGCATAAATAAATAAATCTTCATGATGAATGGAACTCATTCATGTGGTTACCATGGGTAGGCAGAAAACTGAGAAAGTACATGTTATTGCTTTCAATTCCCAACAGCCTTTCTAAAATCAGTCATGTGGTTATAAATTTCACCTGACTCCTCCAGGCACAGCTTTGACAAGCTGTAAGGCCAATTCATTTTAAGTGATTATTTTGCTTAACCTTCATCCTAAATATAAATCTGGCCATAGGGAAATGCCTCCTATATGATCTTCAGACATTAATAATCTAAAGTTTTGTCTCTGCACTGTGAAATTAAGAGAAGGATTCACCACCACCCCACCCCACCCCGGATATTTCCCTTTGACTAAGCCACATCTAAAAGTTCACTAAGGTTTAATCAAGAATTATGTTGGCAACTCATCATAAAAGATAATCTTACCCTTCAACACATTTCAGCTTTGCGTAGGGACAAACACTCAGACCAACCCATTCTGTAATGTCAAAGCTGCCTGGCAATACAGAAGGTAGCTCAAATGTGATTAGCAGTACAGAAGAAATGCTGCAAATCTGAAATCCTAAGACTCACCTTTTAGCCCCAAAACACAAAGTAAATTTCTAAAGGAATCTCCTGCAATAAATCATCATATGTAAGCAGCTCATTACAGCTAGTGTAGTGCTAGAAAACTACAGCGTCTCAATAAATCTTGTGAAATGTCAGTTAAGGAATATGAGGGAGGGGGGGTCACCGAGGGACATAAGGCTGCTGGTGCTGGAATGGCAGATATCTGAGAGAGCCTTTCTAACAGACAGAGGAGACTTTGGTCTAAATGGAGTCTGACTGCTAAGGACCATCCATCGTAATGCACAAAGATTATCAAACAGCTCTGGTGGTCTACGGCTAAGATGTAACAGAAGGGAAGAATATCTCAGCATGCTGCCACCTGTTGCAGACACTGGTACAGGGCAGGGATAGAGGAGTCTTCCAAACTGAATTTTCTCTGACAATAATTAGTTGACCTTGAGGAACGTGTAAGCTCTTTCAAGTGAGGTTTCATCTACTGTGATTTGAGGATACTAATTACTACCTTGAAAATTCTGGAGGAAGATTTGAAATAATGTATGCATAGGTGTTAGACACAGAGTTAATACTCAACAAGTGAGAGCTGTTATTATTCACTGTTAATCCCACTGTGGCCAGCTGTGGATTCCCGAAAATGGGCTAGTTTTGTGTTTTGATCTTAAAGTCAAAGATGCACTTAGGTCACATTCTCTTGGCTTCTACATGATACATAAATTCAAAGCAGTTTGTCCCAGCCAGCCACAGTGCCTGCTTCAGAACCCAACACCTCACAATATAAATAACATGGCCCCATCAAACTAGAAGGCATTTATGAGCAAGACATTTATGACAGACAAGTATTACCTTAATCAGCTGATCTACCTGGACTCATGGCCAGGTAGGAACCTTTATAAAAATTACCTGTGTTAAACTAACATGAATTCATAGGAGCTCACAGAAACTGAACTGACAACCAAGAAGCCTGCATGGGACTGACATAGGTCCTCTGCATATATGTTAAAGTGTGTAGATTGGTCTTCTTGTGGGCCTCCTAACAGTGGGAACAGGGCTGTCTCTGACTATTTAGCTGGTATTTGGAATCCTTTTCCTCATACTGGATAGACTTGTCCAGCCTTAATACAAGGGGAGGTGTCTAGTTGTACTGCAACTTTATATGCCCGGTTTGGTTGATATCCATGGGTAGCCTGCCCTTATCTGAAGAGAACATGAATTAGAATGGATGGGGTATCAATGGAGAGGTGGCAGGGAAGGGTGAGAGGAAAGGAAGGGGGGTAAACTGTGTGGTTGGGAAGTAATAAATAATAATAACAACAACAATAATAATAATTTTAAATTATCAATGATGGATCAATTAATGAATTTCTGCTAATCAATAAAATATTAGCACAGAAGCTCAAAACTGATGACACTGTCTTAAAGACATTTATTCAATGTTGTGACAATCTAGAGATTACTATAGAGCTAAAACTGTAACATATATAGAGTCTCATATGCAGCTTAGACTACTTTTGAATTCATTCTGTAGCCCAGGCTACTTCTTTCTTAAATCTTCCTCCCTTATCCCCCTGAATGTGGGGGTTACAATCATAGGACACCATGAATGCTTTAAAGGGCATTCCATTTTGACTAAGAATCCCAGCCACTCTTTATAGAATTCATTTTATGCAGTCATAGCTATCCTTGACAATAGAATTGAAAATAGCAAAGGAGTCCCACATTCATCTCCACCACAAACCACTTCTCCCCTCAAGAGTGCCTATGCAATTTATAATTATCTTTATTTTAAATTGTAATTGTGTGACTCTCTTTTTAGTATCCCCCTACCAGATTCTAAATTCCATGATAATAAATTCTGTCTTACTTCCTTGCTACTCACTGGACTGAGCTTAGGTTCTAGTATTTAGCAGTATGTGGTAATTGCAGGTTAAGTAGAAAATGAAAGAAATTTATAAGACTTGCTAATATTTTTCTAAATTATCTCATCTGATCTAAAAGTCAAAGCAGTGCATATTTACAAAAATGTCTTGCAATAAAAGCCCAAGTAGACACGAAAATGATTAGCAAGATTCTAGCATTATAGTTTTGCTATAAGAAAATAATTAGTCTGAAAAGCCTGGGAAGCAAGAGTTAGCTTGGTATGGACTAACATAGACTGAAATCCAAGACATTAGAAGAAGAACAGATACATCAAGAAATATAATCTTAAAGAAGATGGTTTCAAAATAAGAATTATGAAGTTGTAAAGAAATGGTAAATTCAGACCTTACTGAAGTAAGTTAAGGAACATTAATGAAATGAATCAAGATCACATACCCAACTCTTTCATCAAAAGTACATTTTTTTCTTTTTTAATTATATGCCAATCACCTTAACTCCTCAATGGTGTTGATGGAAGTTGTGCACTTGAATTCTTCCGATTGAGAACTGGACACTGCCTACATACACACTTGATATCTCCTTATCGTCTTATGCAGACACACTCTATGCCAACTGTTTTCACAGTTCCAGGAATGGCGGACTGAAGATCTTTTAGCACATAGCTCCTTACACTTGAAATAATATATTTACCATATCCAGGGACATTCTGAATTCCAGATTATGTATGATAAAGAAGAAAGGAAGAAGAGAGGGAGAAAAGGGAGTAGGAAAGGGTATGAAGGAGTAGGAACAGGGAATGAAGGAAGGGGGAATGAGAGATGGGTGGATGGAGGGAAGCAATCACATTACTGAAATACATGGGCACTAGGTTTGGGCCATCAAGTGTTTCATGATCTAGAATCTTCCTCCAGGCCTAGGAGGATCTTCTCAACTAGTAATATTCAAATGGAGGTTTAAGATGTATAGACAAGCATGGATGAGCAAGAGATAATCTATAGTCATGATAGTCACATTCATCCTGAAAATACATTCATTTACACCCAAAAGATTCGTGATATGATTTAAATAATATAGAAGCTGAGTATATTTTGAAAATAATGAGTAGGAAAAGTATCTTGCCTCTAAAACGTGATCTCATACTGTTATACAAAATACTGCCCTCATGTTTCCAGTTTTATTTCTCTGTCATTCCATTCAAAGCCTTCTCCCCTTGGGTTAGGAGAGCTTATAGACTTCTAAATCAGTGACTTCTCTGAGTTTTTAAAGATGTTTTATTTTGTGACTTTGAGTATTTTTGGCTGCATTTATGCATGTGTAACATACATAACATTTAGTGCCTGCAGAAGTCACAAATATGGCCTTGGATCCCCAGGTGTTAGAGTAGTAATAAATAGTTGTATTTATTACTGGGGTCACTTCCTGAACTGCCAGTGCTCTTCACTGCTGAATTATCTCTCCAGGCTGGACCTCACTGTTTAAACGTGAAAACTGCAATGAGCTTTCCAGCCCTGCTCACAATGCCCCATGCCTCTTTCGTCCAGTTGTTTTCTTGAACCTCCAGGTCTGGTTAGAATGTGTCTCATTTCCTATCAGTTTTGAGGTCTCAAAATTCACTTTCACCAAGGAACTTTCCTTCCCTGTGATTTCTACAGGACATCCTGACCACATGAGTTTCCTTCTCATCCCCTTTCCATCCTCCAGAGTTCTACACTTTCATAAATGACATTTATTAATTGTGAATGGTTTACTTTTGTTATCCCTTGAGATTGTAATCTCCATGACAACACATTACACATGTGACTTCTTTTACTCATAAGATTTATGTTGGTCCTGGCACATTGTCGCACTTGCAAATGATGGGTTAACTGTGGTTTTTAGAAGAGTCCACTGACATTTTTCTAAGACATTTCATTTAGGCTACAAGACAAAGACAGACTTGGAAAGCTAGAATACCACAATTTAGCAAGGAACAGCCAATTTCAGTTTTTAAATGCATATGTTCTTATGTCTTCCATATAGCACCAGATAAATTGCCTTATATCTTGATAAACATCACAAGTACTGAGATGGTAAAATTTGGTACCATCTAAAACTCAATGTTCTGTGAAGGTCTAATGAAAACTTTGTTGATAAGGCTATCTGAGTAAAATTATTTACAAACAAAATTGGTAACCTGTTCAAGAAGTGAGAATAATGAATGGTATTCAATACACAGATTCTCTGAACTAAAAGAGTATATACATATATGTTTGCATAGACATGTGTATACATATCTGTATATATTTAAGTTCAGGAATACTTACAACCCTCTGTATTTATAAAAGCTATTTTGCAGTAGATTTAGTAATCAAGTAAAAATTGTTCAACATCCTTAGTCATCAGGGAAATGCAAATCAAAACAACCCTGAGATTCTATCTCACACCATTCAGAATGGCTAAGATTAAAAACTCAGGTGACAGCAAATTCTGGCTAAGATGTGGAGAAAAAGGAACTCTCCTCCATTGCTGGTGGGATTGCAAACTGGTACAACTACTCTGGAAATCAGTTTGGAGAACCCTCAGAAAAATGGACATAATATTACCTGAGGACCCAGCTATTCCACTCCTGGGCATATACCCAGAAGATGCTTCAACATGTAATAAAGACACATGCTTCACTATGTTCATAGCAGCCATATTTACAAGAGCCAAAAGCTGGAAACAACCCAGAGGAATGTATACAGAAAATGTGGTACATTTACACAATGGAATACTACTCAGCTATTAAAAACAATGAGTTCATAAAATTTGCAGGTGAATGGATGGAACTTGAAAATATCATCCTGAGCAAGGTAACTCAGTCACAAAAGAATGAACATGGTATGTACTAACTGATAAGTAATTAGCTCAAAAGTTCGGGATACCCAAGATTCACCTCACAACAACCACTGGGCTGAGCATGCGGTCCCAATGGAGGAGTTGGAGAAGGGACTGAAGGAGCTGAGGGAGTTTGCAGCCCCATGGAGGGAGCAACAGTGTCAGCTTGGAGGGACCCATGGTGCTGGCCACATATGTGGCAGAGGAGGGCCTTGTTAGCCATCAGGGGGAGGAGAGGCCATTGGGCCTGAGGGTGTTAGAGGCCCCAGTATAGGGGAATGCCAAGGAGGGAAGAAAAGAGTGGGTGGGTGGGTGGGTGGAGGAATACCCTCATAGAGGCAGGAGAGGGGGAAGGGGATAGGGGGGTTCCAAAGGGGAGATCTGGAAAGGGGGAAACATTTGAAATGTAAATAAAGTATCCAAAAATTACAATGTATGATTTACATGTACAGGCAACTAATTCCTACTACCTCTAAAATCTATTTTCCCACACATTTACTCTATACAAGGGAGAAGGGAGGCATCAATGGATTCATGTGATATTTGGAGACTAGGAAATACGATGTTTACAGGACAAAGGAGAATGAGGGTAATCCAAGAGAATGTTAAATTACAGATGGGGAGAAGGAGCAGGATGCTAGCAGAATCTCTCACCGAGGAGTGCACAGCATTTGCCTGAAGGCTCTCTGCTGACTGAGTGTGGCCCACATGTCAGATATCTGACTGAATATTTGGACACCATGACCTGGTCAAGATGACATATGAAATGGACCATGGGACCCATTCCCTATGACATCAGCAACACATTACTCAGTTTATCTTCTCAGGCAAGATGAAAAGACATGCAACGGAAAACTTTTCCTAAATGTCATAAAATGCAAAGGCATGTACTTTTTAAAATGAGACATCATGTTCTGAGTGACTAATAAGTATTCATTCGGATTCACACATAAATCCCCTCCACTGTGCTTTATTGCCATAGTGAAAATTACTTTTGTTTAAATTTGTGGCCAAGAGTAACAACAAAACCCCAACAAATCTATTAGGCTCAAAATTTCCCAGAAGCTTGGCAGAATCTGGAAAGATATATATATCTCCTTCTCATATATATGAAAAATATTTATATATAAATATGTTTTATAAATATATAGGAAATATATATATATGAAAAACATTTAAACTATGAATTTTGAGCACTCAGATTAAACCACATTAATGAAAAAAATCATAGTCTAATTTACATGCACAAACTATTAATTTATAATACTCTCCCAAACACTCTTTATAAAACAATGTTTGATGGAAAAAAATATTAAATGGTTCCTAACATTTGTATTCCTACACAAACCCCTTAAATTTATGAAACATTATCTTTCTTGAAATAAAATGCAATTTTGTAAGCAATGCACACCTAAAGACACAGTTTGGTCATTCACTGATTTATTTATTCTGTCTCCACCAGAAGTCCAAGGAGCTTTAGGTCACAACAAGGCAAGTGACTTTGTGACTCCAGCTTTTCAATTGTCTAAGAGCTAGATACCATCACTACATCTACTGCAGAGGATTACTGAAGGATTGAATCAGAACTCCGAAGGCATTTAGTGACTTCCCAAATATACTCCAAATATTCAGTTATTTCTACTTGCTACAAATAAATGATGTTCACTTAGTGTGCTGAGCATGTCTTTCAAGCCTTCATGAGCTCAGAACTTTACTTGTGATATGACAATATTGAAAGGAAGCGAGACCTGTTAGAACCATTTAGAAGAACCAACCACTTTTGGGGTGGATTTAAAGCCTGCTTCATGAGATGGGACCAATAAATGAAACCGTTAATGAGGCCAAGAACCTCAGGCTAGATAAGTCATCAGACTTAAGAAAAAACTAACTACCTACTATTAGTTCTCTAAATGAACACAGCAATTTTACAACTCCTTGTAATGTAATTTGATGTCCAGAGATCAGTGAGTCACTCAACCATCAACAGAGAAGCTTCTTTTGCCATAGATTGTCATTAACATGGAAAGCCACAACTGGATCATGTGGAATATGTGAAAACCTTTGGAGTATTCAGTCTTAAATCCATGATTATATGAATCACACCCTCCCTTCAAGATTCAATAACCTATGCCAAAGAGGAGGGATAAAAGATGCTAAGAGCCAGCGACAGTGTGCAATTTCATGGAAACAGAGTCTCTCAGACATGACAAGGCTGATGCCCACATGAACTCACAGGGACTATAATAGCTCACAAAACACCTCCACAAGCTCAATCCAGACACATTCCAAGCACTGAGAAGGGGAACTAGGCACAAATTCCTACCCCTAGCTAAGAAGTTTTATACAATTGATAGCTACTGGGAAGCAGAAGATTAATTTACCTAATACGTTTAACACTATATCAACTACACTCTAAGCAGGCTCTGTACACAGAAGTATTGGGCCAACACAAATCAGACTCCATGATTTTATGTGGGTGTTGTTGCTATTGTTGTTGGTGTTTCTGGATTTTCTTTGTTTTAAGAAAGAGAAAGAATAGAAAATTAGGTGTGGAGGGACAGGGAGGATGCAGAAGGAGTTGAAGAAGGGGAAAGTATATGATCTAAATATATTGTATAATAAAAGTGGAATGTGAAATGTCACATGGGCATTGCCTCTGTAAAGGATTACACAGTTCCTACACACTCCACTCAATTTTGTGAGAGGGAGTTGTTATACCAGACGAATCCTAGTCCTGGAATCTCTATAGTTACCTGGCTGACTGGAAATCTCTTCACATCATGTCGATCATTTTGGTGCCAAGAACAAAGAGGCCCTGCACCATGCCCTTGGATTTAGTTTTGTTTGGCTTGAATTTTTTTGTTTGCTTGTTTTGTTTTTTTTATTTTTTGGGTTTTTTTGTTTGTTTTTTTAAGAATGATTTCACTACACAAAATGAGCTATCCCCAAACTCACAATCCTCCAGCCTTGTTCTCCCAGACTTAGAGACTGCAGGTATACATCACCATTCCAGATTCAGTGCATCTTTATTCAGGAAGTAAATAGTCTCTATCATTTTATAATAACAACAGAAAATGGACTAAGACCTAAAACATAAGCTTTTATGTTATTTTTCACTGAACGCTTTTAACTTTGGTACTTTCTCTAAACAGAAGTGTAATATGTATATATTTAGCTAAGTATGATAATATCAGAATACTGTCTAACAAATACATAATATGTGCAAATATTTGTTACTATCACTTGTTGAAAGCAAAATGAGAAATGCCTGGGTGACATGAAATACATCGAAAGCTCAAGTTTCCAAGTATTTCAGAGAAGGTTCCAATAGATCTAGTATCATAGACCTAATTACATTCAAGAAAATATCCCGCTAATATATAACACTCAAACACAATAAAATAAAATACTTCAGCACCCAGAATCCATCCTTGCCTGAGTAAGTAAATCAGGTAATTTAATGTGTCACTGGAGCTGAGAGCTACACATCAACATTTAGTAGACAGTTTCTGTCTTGGATAAGGAGGGGAAATAGAACAAAAGGAGTACTGCTTATTAAAGTTCTAGCAATGAGTTTCATAGTACTTCTAGTAAGTTAGAAAAATCCTAATATAAGAAATTTTGTATAAAATCAATATTTTCCAAAGCTTGTTTCTGTTAAGAATGTTTTAAAATCCAATTTATATCTTGAAGAATTGCTGTTTTACAGAACCTGCTCCAGCTCCCAAACCTGGCTGAACATCAGAATCACACACATAGCTTATTAAAGATGCAGTCTCCCAAAGCTCATCCCCAGAGACTCTGCTTCTCTACCCATGAAGTGGAGCTGTGAATCTTTATTTTCTCCTAAAGCTGCCAGTGTTTTCTGAGGACAGTGGTTTGTTGCAATTACCCGAGAGAGTTTATATCTAGTCCTAAAAATGGGACTTCCTTTTTCACTTCCAGTATGAGGACAAGGAAAGGGATTTTATGTCTATCCAACAGCATACTTCCTCCAATGACTTGCTTTCCAACTTCTGTAAGAGCCTAGTTAGACTGGGATCCAGCCCTATTAGGATATCATGGAACAAGTCAAATGTGTAGACATTTATACTGGGGATGTCATAAACTACCCTGGAGAAACATTTAAATCTCACTGCAGAAATACTAGGGTTCTTGGCTTTAGGGATTATCCCCTATAATTTTTCAGGTCACATACGTGTGCGCACACACACACACACACACACACTGATTCTTCCTTACTGTGGTAAGAGAGTCTGCAGAAACATTAGCAGAAAAGTATGGAATAGTTAGACATCAGGGTCAACTGTGAGACATTCCAGTAAACTCTGGAAGATACACTAAAGAAAAGTTGTGTAAGAAAATCCATAAGGAACCTATGATATAAAAGAAAATCTCAGCTGCAGTGGCATATACCACAGGGCAGTGCAACCAGGGTGGTGCCACAGGGAACTGAGAAACCCTAGGGTTCTCAGCTCTGCACTACTAAGCTAATGATTTTGAGGGTCTAAAAATCCTAAGTTACAAGCCTGCAATCTGGTATCCTTCTTGTCAACGTGACTACATTTGGAATGAACTATAAAACTCTAAGTGCCTGGGCACACCAAGAGGGATTTTAAGTGAATCAGACCATTTGAGGTAGGAAGACCCACCTTATCTCAGGCTCATTTGAGGCTAGAAGATGTACCATAAATCTGGATCATAACTTCCTGTAGCAATCCATATAGGGGGCAAGGAAGAAGAAATCTGTGCTCTTTGCCTACTCGTCCTTGATCTCGATTCACTGGCATTACAGCCTACTTTTTCAGGATTCTGACATATATTCAAGACAAGCCAAGACATATAACATTAAGGACTGAACAATTACTGGATAGTCAGACTTCCCACTGGGGGACAGCCATTTTTGTACTAGTTGGGACAAAGCTCGTAGGCCACTCTGAGAAATTTACCATACATATACATACACACACACACACACACACAGTGGCAGGGTTGCTTAGAATTTATTGTCCAACCAGACTAAAAATAATAAAAGAGATTTTACTGCCAAGAAAGGCAACTTGTTTCTGTGACCATATGTACATGTGCATGTATATGTGTATGCATATTTATATGCATATACATATGTGCATATGTATATATATATATGTGTGTGTGTATAGAGATATTTGCATGTGTGCACGTGTGTGTACTTGTGTACTTGCATGCTTGTGTAAAATAAATACCAAAGGCTGTTACTTAAAATGTTATCAAATAGGATTAGCTCCTTTTTAAGAGTGTCTAAGAACAGCAAATGTTATTAGGAGAGAAAGGCACCTCAGTCAAAGGAGAAAAACAGAATCAGGTCAGAAATTAGGTAATACAGCAGGCGGCATTGGACAGCTTATAAAGACCTCAGCCATAAAAATCTCTTAAAATGGGAGTGTGGTGTTACATTCAAGGTAACAGCATTTGTAAACAAAATGGCAAGATATTTCTTTACAATATATTATTATTTTGTGAGATTCTTTCCTTTCCCATTACAAGTATAATAACATTAGCTCCTTTTCTTACTTCTCTAATTTAATCCTCAAATTATTTGTAAGTCCCCATGTATATTGAATTTAGATATGAAATATATTTAACAGCTATAAATATTTTACATATAAAATACAATTGTGTTTCTGTGGCATGTTTGCTCTTATCTTACATAATTAACATGTGGCTGAGTTGGAAATAGGAACTTCTCAAAGGTCTGTCAATCACAAATTTCGAAGCTCAGAGACTAGAGATGTCAATCCACACCCTCTCCCTCCCTCACCACTCAGATATGCAAATGAACTCACACAGAACTTCCAAATTTCACAGAGTCATGTTTTCCAACCTGTTTAAAATCTCATAAAAACTTTCTAAGGAATATAGATTATTGGCAATTTTTCATAACATCCCCGGTTTTTCTCATATGAGCAAGCTTTTTGAACAGTTCTATGAGGCAACACAGTCCTTGTCTGTTCTATGGCTAATGCTATGGGCAGATTTCATATTCCAGTCAATGAAATAATGTGATAAAAGACTGATGTCATCCCACAAAAGCCCTAAGGTCCATTCAAACTTTTCTCCTGTCCACACATTGGGTTTCACTCTATAAACATTATAGTCACGTTCTTTCATAAGTGCTCCTCATAAAGAGAGGATGAAAGCTCCATCCCTCTTCACTTATCTGTATTATCAACTCTCTGGAACTTCCAGGCAGCAGTCCCATATACTATATCATGCAACCATCTGAGTTTTCTTTTCCTAAGAACCAAAGAAGCCCCTGAAAAAGCATGTTTGTGCCAGAAGTCTTCCTTTAAAATAGCCATGTAGTAACTCACTAAAGGCTGATCCATCACACTGATGGATAAGGTGGTGAGTGGAATACTCAGAGTTTCAGACTTTCAAGGATAAATGGCTTGATATACTCTACCACCAAGGGAATGAAACAGAAAGTTATGGGAACATGTTCCCACTGAATGACAAAGCTACTTTCCAGTGTGTTCCATTTCCAGAGTACTGGTTATTGGTTATTCCTTTTAGGCTAGTTCTTCCCACAGTTTTGAGGGAGGGGTATTGAGACAGGGTCTCACTATGTAGCCAAGCTAGTGGTGAATTTTCAGTGCTTCAGTCTCTCTTTAAAAAGGCATATGCTCCTATGTAGGCATTTATTTGAAAATTACACACAAATGTGCACACGCACACATCTAAAAGTATTTATTCTCTGACTATCCTTTGGTTAAGCTCTAAGATATCTATTTTAATTACATAATGTTGGATTTACTCTACAATTAATTATATGAATATGTACTTGAAATCATTTTAATCGTAGTAGCAAGAAGTTGGTCAGTTAATAATATGATACATATCACTGCCTATAGATTATTTTTATCCAGATCACATGATAAAATGAAGATTTTAATACAATGGATCTAGAGTGAAGAACAAAGTTCATTACTGTTCACAAACTTCGAGCAAACACCCATTTATGGACTACAATGCCACCAAGACAATAGGCAAATATCTTATATAGATAAGCTTCTCTTCTAAATTGTACAGTTTACTTTCACTGTGAGAATTCATGGTTTTTGTCAATAAGAAACGGGGTGTATAGCATGAATAACCAACAGCAAGCTCAAATTGTCACTATTGTTGGGCAATGCAGGATACGATTTCTTCCATCTGTTTTAATTAGTTAACCTTGTAATTCACAACAATTGGGGAGATAAAAATTCATAACTGGTAAATTGTCTGTACAGAACTTACTAAAACTCAAAGCCTACAAAAGCATGGTTAGGTGGATTTATAAATTCATTTCCATTGAATGGGTATACTTTGGGACATTCTAAGTGCTAAGATGCAGAAATGGTAATATATGGAGCATCCTGGGAATAATCTGAACAAGCACTGGGGCATGAATGAAGTCAGAGAAATTTCTGTTTATAATGCTAGAGCTTAGATTCTATATGATATAAATACTGCCCATAGGTCTATCAAGTAATAAGGATTCCAGAGTGACTTAACATAGCAGATAGCAAGAGAAAATATTTAAATCAGGATGGAAAATGGTAAATAAATTCTAATCATATGCCTTAGGAAAAAAAAGAAATACATAACAGTAATTAAGACAGCCAAGAGGGGTGGTTAAATTATGAACTATAAAAAATTGGTGATAAATATATCCTTGAATTCCATAAAATAGTTACTAAATTTACATACAAACATCAATACAGGCATACTAAAAATGTTTTGCTCTTCAAAGACCATAAAAATACATAAGATATAAAATAACATTTTTGTCTTCAAATACGTAAAACTCATTTGCAGCATGTACATTAATACTAAGCCAGTCATTTTTCTTATACTTACTAAATTTTGAAATTCAAAGCATCCATAAAGCAACTGCTTCAAGAAAAAAGAATGCCAAAAGTCATTTTCCAGTGCTGTCAGCATTACAAATAAAAGAAGGTATACATCCATTATAAAATTTCAATCACACTTAACTGAAAGCAACTTGAAACATTTTTATGTTTCTCCTTCGTCACATGTCAGCCTTTCTTTCATAGGTTGGCAAGATGGGCTGTAGCTGAAGTACAAAGAATCCAGATAAGAGCCCAGGAAATAATTCATCCTTTATAATAAATAAGATTCTTGAGCATAGCCAAAACAATTTCTCCAAAACGAAGTCTCCAGTAGTGCCAATCTCATCTTGGTTCTGACACAGTGACTGGCTGTAATCACCATAAAACAACACATTCTACAGATGCTTCCCTGCTTCGTCTCCGCACACAAAAAAAGGGAGTTTGCACTGCCTGTGCTAGGGGTAAGGACAGTTGACAAACATAAATCACTTCTCTATTTTAAAATAATGGAATTTGAGGTCTATAAATCATAACACCCACGTAGCTGAGCCACAACACAGGCAGGATGGGAATAAGTACATCAAAAGCACAAAATCACAGTGTTCTTTAGAGATGCTCAAATCATGTCACTGGCACCGGGTTCTGTGTGCAGAAAACAAACCAACTTTAGTCTCCATAGCCAAATACATTTCCATTATACACGGGAGGAGACTATGAAGAGTGTTAACATCTTGTTTTTGTTTGTTACTCTGTGTGTGTGTGTGTGTGTGTGTGTGTGTGTGTGTGCCTGTGTGTGCGTCTGTGTCTGTGCGTGTGTGCCTGTGTATGTGTGTGCCTGTGTGTGCGTCTGTGAGTGTTGATGCCATGCTAAGGCTTAAGTTTGTCTTTCCTTCTATCATGTGTGTTCCAGGGCTCAAACGTGGGTTGGCAGCATTGTCAGCAAGTGCCTTCACTCACTGAGCCATCCCCCCAGCCCCGATTTGGCTTATTTAATAAAAATAAATAAGTAAAACAGGGTCTGTGGATAGAATTAGGTGACTCTATGTTTGCCATCGTCCCAGCTTTACATCACATAAAACAATGTTTGGCATGTATACAAATTGAGTCCCAGTCTAAAACATCAGTTTATTGTTTCCAGGAAGACAGAGTTCAATTAATATCCTGAATTTAGAAGCTTTATTACAAGAAATTTCCTAATATTTATAAATGTTCATTGAGAAAATTGGAAGTTATCATGCTCTGAATAAAAGTAATGACTGAATAACAATATTCCTTTCAGTTATAACTCACAATATAAACCATAATGCACTTATAAATTGCAACTAATAGAATTGAGTAGAGCTAATGAAGCTGTGAATATACAATCACCCCATGTTACATACTGTGTTTGGACATACATTCCAGCTAACTGTACAGTATCTAGAAAATTACTATGGTGTCTGGAATCCTGATCATCAAGGTAAAGTCCAAAAAGAAAAGAAAAAAAATTACCTAAATACTTAAAGTTGGATTTGAGTGACTTATATGACCTTAAAATGGTATGAAAATAAAATACATTTTAAAAGGTATTTTTAAAGTAGAATATGTGCTATATTCAGAATCGGATCTTCCAATGAGTTTACTGAATGTAGTGAATACAACAGAAAGTCTACAAAAATGAAACAGGGATTCTATGGCTCAGCACTTATGAGTACTTGCTGCTGGTGCAAAGGATGCATGCTACTGCTCACAAGCATCTGTAAATCTAGTTCCAGAGCCCTCTGCTGGGCTCAAAGTGTACTACACGCATTTCTTACACATAAATGCAGGAAAGTAATCATACACATCAAATGAAATAAATACATCTTTAAAATAAAATATAGTCATGGTGCAAAATATATCATAAATATGTATTATCAAAAGAGGTTACCTTCTATTTCCATTATACTATGGTGACATCTTACTGCGATATAGTGCCACAGCTCAGCAAGCAGAGAACAGAGGAACCAAGAATTTCAAACATAAATGTGAAACATCACTACTACCATTTTCTTACAAAAGCCCCCAGGAGCCTCATTAAGAACTTACTCATGCTTACTGCGAATGCTGTTTGAATAGCCTATAGATTTGATTTTCTAGTTTGAAGAAATTAAGCAGTCAATAGAAAAGGCTACTTCACAGAAGCAAAGAATCTTGCTTAACAACCTGACAGGCAAGAGAAAACATACAAGGATGACCCGTGGAGGCCACAATGCCCTAGATACTCACAAGGAGATCTTGTTACACAGTCTAGTGTCACAGTACTACAGAAATGGGTGACAGAATGGAGTACAGTACTTATTTCCATAAAAGCATAAGTCATCAATATATAACATTCTCCATGTACGTTACAAAGACAGACATAGGGTTTATGTACCCCTACGGTTTACAGCATGTGTCATGATCACTCTGCAGGTATAAGGATACATGGGTGCACATGCATGTGGATGACAAAGGTCAATATCAAGTGTCTAAGTTGCTCTCTGTGTGATTTGTTGAGACATGATTAGTAGTTAACTGAAGACAGAGCTCATCAATTGTTCAGAGTAGCTGGTAAAACTCAGGGACCCTGATATACCTGTCTCCCCAATTCTAAAGCTCTAAGTGTTTGTTGCCCCAATTTCAGCTTTTTTTTTCATTGGTCTGGAAATACAAACTTAGACTTTACACAGAAACTTGACTCACTGTGCTATGCCCCCAACACAAGCACTAAAGTCTTATGTACATTCTATGGGATATTTTCCGTGTCTCTGTAAGAGATATATGATTAATGTCATATCAAATATAAATATGCAAGCATTAAAAGTGAAACAAAAATTGCCTCTGGGAGAGGTTACCACATGTCTGAAACCATCCAGCTGGGAAGAAGTAGAAGATGGATACAAATTCATCAGCCTAATTCAAAGTTCTTATAGCAGCCCATTCACTATCCTGAACTTTCAGGAAGCAAACTCTAGAGGATACTGAGATGGCTCTGTGCATGAAGGTGCTTACTGAGAAATTCTAACAACATGAGCACAATACCCAGTACACATAACAATGAAAGAGAAAAACCAAAGCCACAGAGATGTCCTCTGGCTTCCTCACATGTGTCTTGGCATACTCACACATGTCCATACCCTATAGAACACACACCTACATACGATAATATAAATAAAAATGTTTTTTAAAACGTGAGTTACATCTGGGCCTAGGGGAATAGTCCTATGTTCTCAGCTAGCTACGAAAGCACATTCTACTTGGAGATTCCATGCTAAGGCTACAGAATGAGTTCAAGATTAGCCTGAGCAACTCATTGAGATCCTGCCCCAAAATAAAAAGTAAAAAGATGGATATGGAACTGGCTAAGGGATTCACATTAACCTAGCACGCAGAAGGCCTTTGTTTCAATCCCTTGTGCTGAAAAAAATTACGTTTAATTTAGTTATTTATCTGTCTATTCAGGAAATGAATTAATTCTTTACTTATCACTTTTCAAAGGTACATTGTTATCTTAAAGCCAAATCCTATTCACAATTACTTACATTAAAGAATGCTTGATGACCATGTTTGTATTGTAACCTGTAGTAGGAATTAGATGTGTGGCTTATGCTGTTGTTATCTCTCTCTCTCTGTATATCACACATCTATTATTATTGCAAAAAGAAAAAAAAGCCAGACTTCTGAGTTAACTCACAAATAGATAGCTAATAGATGATCACCTGTGTCACTGTGTCATGTGACAGAGTACTCATATTTACATTTTGAAGTTGAATAGTCATCATAACATACACGACAATACAAATTTATATAACAGTAAATAATGGCAGTGTGCCTAGAGTCAAGCCTGAAAGAACATGCCCTTTAAAAAGTCATATGTTTTTGTTTGATATCCTCATTCAAACTGGACCCATTATATTATAAGAATATGTGCAATGCTTGCCCTTTCTGCAAATGTCTGTGACAACCTTGAAAGGGAGACATGAACATGGAACATTCCTACCAACACGACTGTTTCTGGTATACAAAGTGGAACCTAATGTTCATAGTAGCACAGAAAATCATATGCATTGTTTGAAATAACTTCTTTTTAAAATGATATCTTTTTTAGTTCATGTGTACCCCCAGGGCCAGAACAGAGCATCAATCTTCGGGAATTTCAGTTAGTAAAGAGATAGTTATCAGGTGACATGTGGGTCCCGGGATTTGAACACAGGTCCTCTAGAAGAACAGCAAGTGCTCAGAAACACAGTGCCATCTCCCCAGCCCTTGAGCACTATTTAAATCCTTAGGCCATGTTCTTTATTATGATTATTAGAATAAATTAAGGGCATTTTTAAAAAGTGTTCAAGATCTTTGTGGTCTTCTCCTTGATTCTTCTGTCCCACCTCTCATCTTCTTGTGAAACAAATTCCCTCCCTCAGCACACTCCACCTTTTGTTGTTTAATTCAGAGGAAAATAGACATTGTAAAGATTATGATCTGAAGCAGACCTTGCTTAAACACAACAAACAATTTCTATTTCCAACCCATAAAAATATGATTAAATATAACCCAGAAAAACACATCAAATCTTATCTAAAAATGGACCAACCCCATTCTTGCTTTATAAGTATTAAAGATTAAATATCTACCACAAATATTTTAACCCAATCTGTCTTATTTGTACTCTTTACCAGAAGCGGCACAAACCGTAACTAATACTCTGTGAACACAAATTCTTAGCTTAGCTGTATTAGTGTCACTTGGCATGTTCTGGGGACAGAAACTAAGAAGACTTTATGTAAAAGATACTTAAAAGTGACTACTAGTGATCATCAACAAAATGGGGTATTTTAATTTTAGTATAATTTATTCATGGTGCTATTCGTTCTTTGAATGGAATACTACACATCATTCCATAAACGCCTTTTGTCTGCAGGGACTACCTCATTAAAGTAACTGGTTACATTTATTTATTTTTCATTTATTCATGTTTTTATTTGCTACTGAAAGTAGTAAAGGTCAAGAAAATACCACCTTGCCTTCAGGCTATTAATTTTCTATTAATGTTAACAGGTGCTATAGTTTGGATATTTTTTATTTTAATTTTTTTCTTTTTGAAATGAAAATGTAAGTATATCATTCCACCTTCCTTTTCCTCCCTCCAACCCTTCCCAGGTAATATCCTTGCTTTCTCTCAAATTTATAATCTTTTGAAACTTTGATGAACTCCACAAAAATCTATTTTCTACTATTATATAGATGACAAAACTGTTTCTTCCTGAGGGTAGTTAATTCTGTCACAATCACACAGCTATTACACAATGGATCCGGACCTGGTAATAATTCAGATTTCAAGCTATTATCAGTTGTACCAAAGAACTCCAGTGGTGCTCAATGCTTGTGAAATATGGAATGTTACAAAGTAGTGGGCAGAGCAGCAAACTTCTCCTGAATTCCATAGAGCTGCGCTTGTGTTAAAAGTGAATGTATCACATCCTGGGACCCCCAGAGTCATGGAAAAATCACACAAACAAGTCTGATGCCAGCATATTCTGTGGGCCTGGGTGATACTAAAAGCTGTACATTTGAGGGGTGACATTTGAAGAGGACATTGTGCAAACTGTATTAAACACAGGAGGTGAGGACAGTCAGAGTAAGGCAGCCAGACAAGTGATATAAATAAAGGTACGGAGGATCACATGACGAGTCCTTAACGGGGTGAAGACAAGCTGAGGTGGCAAAACTGAGAGGAATAGGAAAAAGGCAGGTGAATTCACTCAGAAAGGGGAGGATGTCCTAAGTGGAGCCACTCCTCACCTCAGAAGAAAGAATCCCGCCTGTGGATAGGGTTTTTAGCATACCTCTGTCATTGTTCTTTGCAGAGAAATAAGCTTTGAGAAATATGATAGCTCAGGGTTTATGATGTAGTGACACATACATGTGCCTGGGTAGGAAGGATGCCAAATGGTCCTTGGCCGGAAGTGTGATTTATTACAATGGAGTGGAACTGCTGTGAAACCCACAACAAAAATAACACATCAAAAGAGTTCAGAAGAAAACAAAACCGGCCACACAAAATCAAACACAAATGCTCCCATCCTTATCTAGAATTCTTTATTCTTTTTTCTTCATTGATCTCCTAAATCAATACTGACTCCAAATATAAAAAACAACAACAACAAAAACAAACCACCCAGCTCAAACCAGCTTAAGTCAAAGGCAATTTATGAATTAAAAGTCACAAAAACACCAGGGCTTCTCATTTCAGGCCTTTTGGAGTGGCAAATTGAAACAAAGGAAGAAAGGGTTTCCCCCTGCAAGCTCAGGCCACCCTGATGTTGACTTCTTTCTGAATAACATATGGTGATTCCTCAGAAGAAAAAGGCTGTCTTTCTGGGGGTGATTCAATGTTCCCGGTGAATATAATCTCCTATCTATGAGGGTTAGCTCAGGAGCCAGTGTGAAGTCCTACTGGAAGGCTTGGGAGCCAACAAGGATCTTCCTGGTCCACAGTGATCCATGCTAGGAAATTTCCTCAAACAATCCAGTTTGAAAAGGTAGAATCTGACCTTGATCCTATGGATAATTTTTTAAAAGATTTATCTTTACTTATATGTGTCTGTGTTTCTGAGTTGTGGGCAAGTGCATGCGTGTGATGGTGCCTGTTGAGGCCAGATAAAATAATTCCCCTAAACCTGGAGTTACAGGGAGCTAAGAGCTGAAAAGTGGGTGTCAAGAAGCCAACTCTGGTCTTCTGCAGGAACACTGAAAACTCTTAATCTCTGAGCCACGTCTCCAGCCCAAAAGTTTCAACTTCTAAGAAAGAAATAGGTGCAATTATCATCACACACAAAGAACATGGTAATAATAAGACCCAAAGTTAAATGAAAAATAGGGGTTCATAAGAGAAGGAACTACATTCCTTTTCCACAACTGCAGTGGGAAATGGGGAAGGAGCTGCTAATCTCACTGGAAATCTCTGGAAGCCTGTGACAATGACAGGGGAGTTATTCCTGAAACCCATTTCCCTTTCTCCTGAGGCATTCAACAAGACCCCTCCAGTTTCCTTTATAGCAAAGTGACCCAGTTCGTTCCAGTGAGCATGTGGACAGACATCATCATAACCACTGTCAGGCTTGGCCTATAGAAATCTCTAGAGACTTCTCTGGAGAATTTCTCTGCTCACACACTACAACTTCGTTGAAAGACCAGGAGTCTATGGACTTAGAGGCAAACAAAGCCATAAGAGCGGATGCAACCCAATTCCACAAAGGCCTCCAAGGGGCAGCAGGCAATCAGGAACCATGCAGCAAACACTGTACCTTCTGGGATGATCTACAATTACTGTTACACTTCCTGTTTGGATCAACATGATATCAAGGACCTGTGGAACATGGCTTGTTGGACATTTGACAATATGACAGTGTGCTTAAACTTCTTTATTCCTTCAACTTCATTAAAACACATTAATAACTTGAAAAAATATGTGCACAAACAAGTTGGGCATTTAGCTCATGGCAGAATAACCGTCTAGAAGGCACAAGAGTGCAGGCCAGATATCTCAGTGGATAATGGTGCTTGCTCTCAAGTCTGATAACCTCAGGACACACATGATGGAAAAGCAAAACTGACTCCCACATGTTGTACTCTGACCTCCCCATAGGTGCCACGTTACACTCCTCTCTGCTCCTATACACATATGAATTTTAAAAAACTAGAATGCAAAAGATCCTGTGTTTAATACCAGCACCTAGCACCTTCCCTTCCATAACTATGACATGGAAGAGAGAGAAAGGGAAGGAAAAGGTTATATATTTAAAGATAGCAGATTTCTGAGAATATCTGTTGGAGAGAAATTGAAGAGGAAAAGAATACAAGTAATTTGGGAAGAGGTAGCATAGGTAGGATTATCATTAACTGAATATCTACACATGATTACTAACTAAAACGGGGAAACAATTACTGCAGACTCTCCTTTGTGAAGAACTGCCTTGCCACCCGCTCCTGACCACCCACCTTTCCACTCCTGCCTCTGCATGTTTATAAAAGAAATGCACAAGCCTTCTGAGCCAAAGTCTCTCCATTAGAGTGGATGGTGTAAAGTGACAGGATAGCAATCTGAAAGAGAACTGTATCTGAGAAGACACTAGGGTTTTAGGACAGGCCCCTCCAATCATGCAAAAAAATGCCTTGAAGTGTAAATTTTGCAAAGCTAAGAAAATGGGGGGTCTCTCCCTCACTGGTGGAATGATACAAACAGATACAAAGCAACCATTCTGAACACAGTGAAGGTGAGGAAGACTATTATAGCTGTGAATCCACCAGAAAAGGGATTTGCTGAGAAACTAAGGGGAAGATAGCTCTCAAATACCTCTGTGTGAGAATAGTTAACACAGAGCTTCTACAATGGCAGCTTAAGGTAAAGGTATTTGGGGTAACAGGCACTAGTGATTTACTTAAAGTAAAAGGACATTGCAGTGAAGTGAAAGGGAGTGAATCTTAACTATGTTTTCAGGATCCTGGGTAAACCTATATATCAAACTCTACTCTGTATGTATGCTTTACACTGTGTTCTTTGTTATTCCCCCAGAAGTTTTATATGCACGCAGGCCAAAGGAAAAAGTGACCCATGGCTTAAGTGAGAAAAGTGCTCTAGCCCAAACCAAAAAGTACTGTAGTGTCCCAACTTGAAAACAATATATTTATATTTAATAGTTATATATATATATATATATATATATATATATATATATATATATATTACTATTAAACTCAGACTATGGTTCAGATGCTGACACCATCACAGATGGTTTTTACAATGATTTAGTTCATTTCTGCCAGCATTTCTTCTTTCCTCAGTTGTACAATAGACACAAGTGTAACCACTTAGAAGGGCAAAATGCTTAGAAACATGTCTTTCCCTGCCTGAGGAACCAAGGAATTGGGGTAAGCTGGTGCAGTAACAAGCATAAAATGAATAAAATTGACAATGACAGACTGTGAGATAATGCTGGCTGCTTCCTTCACCACAGCCGTCCTTACCAGCTATGTAGGGAGAGCACATCTTCCAACCTCCTTTAAACAGGGAACTTGCACCCTCGTGGATCTGAGTTTTACCCAGTGTCCTTAAGCAAAAGTGACTGGCACCACCTGCCAGCCAGGGCAATTAACACCCAGTCTCTTTCTTCTAAAAATTCCATGGAGATCAGCAGTATTTCACCACAGAACACATGAAGGGTGCTCTCTGACTCACACCTTTCAGAATTGCTGCCAAAAATCATCCATACACATGACACGAATTAAAAATGTATTTTACGCATGAAGCAATATGCTTCTCTGACTCGTGTATTAGAGATGTTAAACAAGGCAGTCCACTACAGTCAAGTTCTTTGATTTTTACCTCATGTTTTACACCTATCGGGGGACCTTAAAATGGAGATTGTTCCAGCTTTAAAGCTAAGGAATCTCAGGCTCACAGAATGATGAAATTATCTTTCCTACTCCCAGGAATTCGCTGACTGTTAGAAGCAAATTTAGAACCAGGTGATTCTACTATGAGGTCAAGGGCCTTCACTCCCTGCACACAGAACTGGTCGCTTCTGATCCCTGGTATGTGTCTTCTTTAAAACTTCATATTTTCCCTTATGTGTTTGCATGCAGAACTAGGAGAACTCCTCCAATGCACTCTTTCTTAGCACTCTTCCCAGGCACTTTGCTCATGACAAGAAACTGGCTCTGAGGAGACAGATTCCCAGTACTTTTGCAACTGGCTACTGTGTCACTGGTAATGAATGACAGGCACAAACAAAAAGGGAAAGAAAGGTAACAATAACTCCCAAGCTGGCAGTAATCCTTTAATGGGAGTGATGGCCCAGTGGTACCAACAATGCCCCAGGATACCTCAACATCAGCACTATCTCACATGCTGCTACTTCCTTTCACTGTAATTTTTACCGTACCTCATCCGCAAATGTCCTCAAATTTTAATGATTTAGTGATCGAATTTTCTTCTCATAGAAAATAATAAAGGAAACTTAAGACAAAAAAAAATGAAGAAAAAGAAAACACTTAAAGTGCCAAATCCTGGAGTCTTTGAAAGACTTCAGATGCTATTTTATGGATACAAAACAATGAAAACAAAGGACCTGTCCACATCAAAGAATAGATGCCTACCCCTGACTATCACATGAAATCTGTTTGTTCGGTTAAAATCCTATAAAAACAAGTTCACAACAAAGTTTAATTTCACCTGATAAAAAGGGAGGTTACAGCTAATGCGGATTGCCTCTGACTTAGAATATAACAAAGGAAACTAAAACACATTGAAGCCAATATCAGATAAAGTTGGTGATATCAGAAAGTTGAATAAGTCAGAATTACAAAGAGGATGGTTTTAGTTGGCAGGCTTAATTAATTAGGTTAGTTTGATTTTGATATTTTTTTAAGACTTAAATTGCAGATAAAAGTTGTCCGGAGGAACTTTTGAAAGAATTTGCAGCCAGAAGACTCAGGGCTTAAAGGAGAAAAGTGCGAAGACATACTTCTGAACAAGGAGACATGGATCAAATAAAGAGATGACTTTTTAAAAATCTAACCTCATTTGACAGATTTGTTCTTTAATCACCCTTAATCGGGTGCTTATGGAATGACCACAGAAGGAGGTTCTTAACTACTTCCCAACTGACTTGAAAGTCCTCAGACCTGAGAAATTACAGATGCATTGACAGGCAACAAATGAGAGATCTGCCTTGGTTGCAGTTTCCAGAGGCAGCTTTAACAACAGGTGACTTCTCAGAGTTTCTCTAATTCAAAAGACCTTTCCCAGCTTGCAAGCAACCTGAGTGGTCCACACTGAACAGTAATGAGGCTTATGGTCATTATCTCTTAGGCCAAGGCAGGCTGGTACAGTCCGTGGAAACCAGGGTTTTGTTTTAAGTGAAGGGAGGGGGTGAGTAGAATTTTATAAAGTAGCAAAGATCATGATCTTAGTGAACTAGGTTTTTGATACTCAGCAATGTTTCTTACTGCCCACAATCCACTGGAAATTCCCAACCTGCTCTGAATGAAATCTAGAAGAAGGCATCAAAAACAGATTTATAGAGAAATCTGAGTTGGCTCTTGACCACCCAAGGCAGTGTCTGTAGTCTGAGGGGATTCAACCCCCTGAATTGAGACTGATAGCTCCTGCTCTCCAGCAAAGCTTGAGAGGGTACTGTAGGGATCCCCCCAGGCTACAGCTGCTTGTGCTCCTACTGTGCTAAGGAACAAGAACCACAAAAGCATAAAAGCGCATTCCAAATTATTCCATGTAGGTGTCCAAAGGAATCAGTCCTGTTGTGTTTGTTCCTTGAAACACCCAGCTCCCATCACCCATCACCGTAAATTACTAGAAATGCCCACGCAATTTAAAAAGCCCCTTTATTCTGAAATCAAGTCCCGCCCCCGTATTGGTTCCTGTAAGAAACTAGAAAAAGTTCAGCGAGTGGGGCTCACTGGACCTGCCTTACAAACAATCCTGTAACGTGCCACCAGGATCTGAGGTGCCATCCTCCATACTCCACACCCCCAGGATTATCAGTTACACTGATTAACCTGGTCACAACCTCCGCAAACCTTTGCCATCAGACCATAGTGCCTGGGGCTCACAATCTACCACCTTATCTTTCCAATGCTCTCGGCAGTCTCCTTGCAACTGCAGCGCTGTGCTAAGAAACGCATTCATGCATCGGGTTCTGCTTGATTAAAGAGACTGAGGAGCCTACCTATGTCCACCTAGCCCACGCCTTTCAGTTAGTAAAATATATACACTAGAGAAAGGTAATGAGCAGAAATGAAGGAATATTTTTGGGAGGAAAACGGTTAAGGGATGCCATAGGCGGGACGCCTGATGCCCATCTCTCTGCTGCTTGTGCAGAGGATATAGTGCAGTTGCCTTTGCCTTCCCAAAGAAACTGAATACCTTCCTCTCCCCGTAAGTTATTGGAAATACATGCTGCCCCTACAAGCTGCCAAGGCCAACACTGGAAAAAATTCTTGTGCCCTCCGCAACACCAGAGACCTGGTCAGCGATGCTCAGCACGGAGCAATCACTCTTTGCAAGGAGCCCTGCACGGTGTGGGCGCTCCAAAAACGATCTCCAAAAGGGTTCTCTCAACGGTGAGTCTCAGTCTCCCAAGCCCTGATGTCCAAGTCCCTTCAAATTTCAGCCCAACTTTACCTGCTCATATTATGGATTACACCTGAGGGATATGGGTACCACTGCACCCACAGCATTAAAAAAAAAAAAAGCAAGAAGGCGCCCACGGAGCGAAGGCGCACAGAGAGGGCAATCGCGTGACCCAGCTGAAGACGCTGATTTTAAAGGTTCTGGATGAATTTTCTGCTAATAGACTCTTCGTTTGGTGGCCGTAACGCAGCGCAACAAACTTCTTTTCACAGTAATAAAGGAGAAAACGGGTCGCCGTGAAGTAACAGTGGCGTCCGGGGGATGGGGAGAAGCTACATGCCAGGCAGAGTTTTCTCAGCTCCTCACAGCCTCCCAGTCAGCCCTGCGGGAGCGACAACCCTGGGTACACATCTGTCCATCCCCAGCCCTTAAGGACCATGCTCTTTTATCCCAAGCCACAAACCAGGGTGCCTGGGACAGTGCGCTCTGGAGTCGGGCTGGACTTACCCAAGATGCCCAGCACAGTGCTTAGGAGAATTAGGATTGCTACACAGCCAACGTCCGAAGGTCCCGGCAGAGTGGCAAAAGCTCCCTACTTGCGACCAATCCTGGTTATGAACCTAGTGCTCTGTGGCTGCCGCGCGTTCCTCTCCCTCCCCACGCTTGTGGCAGCTCTCAAAACCCGGCGCACCGGAGTTCAGGCTGCAGCGGTTCCTTTGCAGCCACCAGCGGAAGACTCAAAGGGAGGGGGGCGAGACAAGGGGAGGGCGGGGGCGGGGACGCACTCAGTGAAGCTGGGCATGCTCAGTGAGCCGCCAGAGGCAGTGCACCCATAGGCATAGCACCTGCGCCGCCCTGCCCTGGGGAGGCGACCCCGAGTACCCACGCGGGACACTGGTAAAGGGGGCATTGCCGGACATGACTAGCTCTGTCTGGTTCCTGGAGAGGGACATAAAGGGTATGTTTGTGCTGGGGTACAAAGAGAAGATTGCATCTTCCTTTGCCACCTGAGTATTGGGTAACCAGGAGGCATGACCTGCCTCTGGCTTCCTTATACACTCGAAATCGGGAGAATCTTTAAGGTGGTCTGGCCAGGAATACCACGTCTGTGCTGAGAATCGCTGCGCATGCGTTTGGGATGAGCGGTAGTAATGGACTTGGGATGTGGACTGAGATGGCTTTGGGGACCATTTTACTTGCTAGTTCTTAGGCCAAGGACATCAGCCAGACAGTGAAGGGACGGAACCTGGTGTCTTAACCGGTGCAACATACTTTCAAGCTGAATGAGCATGGGAGGGGATAAAGGGGTAGAGGAAATACTTGTGTTAAAATAGGGACAAGGATCAATATATGGTGTATGGGGGCATAGTAAAAGCGTCATTATTCAAAAGCAGGTGCAGCACTTAATGACATTCCTGTGATCATTACACAGGACTCTACATTTCCTTGCAGAAATAGCTCCCTTCACCTCAATTCTAAATTTCGAGGTAACCATCAAGACTGAGAAGGAAGGATGAGCGAGCCCCTGTGCAAAGGGAAGCTCCAGGCAGTGGAGAGGCAATCCCCGCTCATCTGGAAACCATTTCCAGCAACCCCAAGAGAGACTGAGTTTTCTCTCCCTGGGTGGAAAAAAGCACGCGCACACACACACACACACACACACACACACACACACACACACACACCCGGGATTTTACAGAGTCCCAGCCTTCCTGTGCATGTCTCAGCAGTTCAGAGCTACATAAACAACTTCTGACCATTTACACAATCATACAAACGTACCCTGACATCTCCATTATGTGGGAGAGATGTTAACTGGAAAACTATTTTTAAACTACTGTAGTAAGCAAACACTCCACTCCTCTGAACACACGCGGCAGCCTCCTTTGTTGAAACAAGTGACTTTGTTTTATAATTCGTCTCACGTCTTGGTTATTATTGTTTTGATTTTTAACATAATTAATTCTTGAAAAATGAGCATATCTTAATGAGGGGATAGCTATTACAAGTGTTTCACGGTTCCTGAAGTTAGTGCTGAAAGAAAGAGCCCCCTGACCTCATTTTCGAAGTACTTAAATTTGGAGACAGACTTAAGCCCCTCCCCTTCTCTCGTGGGAAGGAAATTTTACAGAAAAGAAAACTTGGTGATATATTTTCCCTGGTAAATTACTAAAGATGAATGGTTTCTAGTAAGTTTGATGCACCTGCCTGATCCATGATTCTGATAACTTTTGCTGCGTTGATATTTATATATATATATATGTATGTATATCTTTATATTTATATAATATATATATTTAACAATATATGTATATATCTCTCTTTTTTATTTTTTAAGTTAACTTTTTCGTGTAGCATACAAAGAAAGTGGATTCATTGTTACATTTTCATATAAACGCATTGAGTACTTTGTCTTGTACATGTCCTCTCACTACATTCCCAAATGCCTCTGTTTCCTTCTTACATCCAAGCAGCCATAGTCTACATTCTATTTTTAACCAAGAGTCACAGGTATACACACACACAAACACACACACACACAGATTTGTATGTATAATTTTTATATATGAATTTCAGTAAAAGTTGATAACAAAAATTGCCTAGCTTAGGAGAAAACATTCTTTGTGTACACATACACTCAGTATATTCCAAGGAAACATGGTATCATGGCATTTTAAACTCAATATATAATTAAGGACAGTACAAAAAGAAGGGAGAGAGACTGCCAAGCTGCTCCTCCAGTGGGACTAAAATTGAAATAATTTTCAAGGTGTTGTGAACAGTATGAGAAACTCTCTTGACTAGATTTCTCAATTTCAGTGATAAATGTTTCATTAGCTCTCTTACCTTTCATTCTTTTTCATGACTACTGTGTGGGAGACCTTGTACTCTAGCAAATGAAAGGAAGCTCAATATGACCATGACTTAGAATCTGCTCAAGAGATGACCACCTAGTAAGGAAAACCAGTGTATATCTGGAGAGACAGATCTGGGTCAGATCGCTGGGATGTCAGTTTACTGATAAACTGGGGGCCGGGGATCTTTCTTTCAGTCAGTCTGTATCTAGTTTAAAATAAAAGCAATAATCCAGTCCCGATTTTCCATCCTGCAGGGAAGAAGCAAGGCCACCTCTGCCAAGAAAGCCAGCTTCTCACTGAAGCTCTCCTGACTGGGGAGTGTTCCTAAGAGAAATCAGCCTCTGCCAGGGGATGGAATTGGCTTATTTTGAAGACATCATCCTCACACGTGTGTCCCTGTATATCCGGGACCCCCAGCTAAGTGTCAGTTCCTTGCTCAGAGATCCTGTGATTGGGATTCTCTGGGGGGAAATGTTCCAAATGAATCAATTAACACCACTTGCAGAGAGTTCAATACCACTGTACTGAGACCCAGCTTTGTATCAGTGCATGAATGAATTACTGGTGCTCATGTCATTTGCAAATAATGATCATTATAACACAGTGGAAAATTCCCCCTACGCATTTAGTCTAAGTAGCACCTTAGCAGGGCATTGTGATAACCCTCATGGACCCTCCAAAATATTTGCGCATATATGTGCAGTTTAAGCTCCAGATAGTTTAATATGAGAGTATCTATTTGGACACAAGGTCACCCCTTACACTCATTAAACCAATCTGAATGAGGTCTGATAACTCTTAAGGGAAATCAGCACTTGAAATGCTTTCGACTTTTTGGAGACACGGATGGAATGTATCAGCAGGTTTCACTCAGCATGAGACAGCTCTGAAAACTCCAGAAAGGACATATTGATGTCCCACCCCACCCTCAGAGTCGTTCTTCACACATCTAGGGCTTGCCGTGGGTGTGAATTTAATGTAAAGGGCGGGGAGAGAGGAGAATTTTACAAAAAAAGCATGTTTCTTCTGACCAAATCTGATCTGAGTCAATTTTTCTGCTGATTCCTCCTGCCCAGTGGGAATTAAAAAAAAAAAAAAAAAATCCATAAACATCACTTTTGTAAATGACATGAATAAAATGATCCAGAGCTGAGGAAATAACTCAGTGGGTAATTGTACTTGCTTTTCATGAAAGCAAAGGGAACTTAGTTCAATTTCTCCAAACCTAGAAAAAAAAAATAATAAAGCCTAGGCTCGGTCATGTGTCTATAACCTTTTTGCAGTCATTGGGGTGGATATAGGCAGATATCTGGGACTTGATGGTCAGCCATCCCAAGCAGCTTGAGGCTAAGTGAGATATTGTGTTCCAAAGTGTAAAACAGAGGGTAGTGGAGGAAGAACCCCTGAGGTTTCTCTTTGGCATGTACATTCACATGCTCTTGTTCACAGACAGAAAGACACAGACATACAGACACAGACACACAGACAACACAGACATACAGACAACACACACACATTGGAAAAGAGGTTGAAGGAGCTGTGGGAGCAAATCATGAAAAAAGAACTTGGTTTTATACTTAATTTGCTTTTCTAAAGCATTTTCTTTTCTTTTGTTTAAAGATTTTATTTATTTTATGTATATGAGTACACTGTCACTATCTTCAGACACACCAGAAGAGGGCATTGAATCTTATTACAGATGGTTGTGAGCCATCATGTGGTTGCTGGGAATTGAACTTTGGACCTCTGGAAGAACAGTCAGTGCTCTTAACCGCTGAGCCATCTCTCCAGCCCCCTCCCTTTAAAAAAAAATTTATGTGTATGAGTGGTTTTGCATATATGTATGTGTTTGTGGTACCAGAAAACCCCATCGAATCTCCAAGAACCAGGGTTACAGATAGTGTAATCTGTGTAGGGGCTGGGAATCAAACCTGGGTCCTCTATAAGAGTAACAACAAATGCCCTTAACCACTAAGCCATCTCTACAGCCCCCAACTTCTTTTTCTAAAGCTTTAATCAATCTTCATGTATGAAGCAACACTTGAACCCCTCCCTGGTTTTGAAGAATAACCTTAAGTTTAGAACAAATGAATAAAATAGTGTTTTCCTAAAGAATTATATCAGGACAGCTTTATGTCCCATTGTTAAAATACAGTGAGGAGAACTCAGAAGTAGACACTAGGAACAGGCTCCTTAACTCACTCCTGTTTCACTGACACAGGTGACTCAAGCTTCAACCTAAGGACATGGGAATAATAATGACTTCATAGAGGGATAATGGTAATTAGCACACAAAAGTTTAGCTAATTACCATGAAGGTTATGACACAGACTGACAGACAGAGTCAAAGTAAACTACAAGCCGTCCACCCCCAGTCATGATTCTAAAAAGGGACTGTGCGTCTCCCACTGAATTTAGACATAAAGTACAATTGAAATCAGTCACCTGTTCTCCCTCCATCCTTATTTCTATACTTTTAATTTCTTTGTATGAAATTCAAAAGCAATAGCTCTAGCAGTGTATATTTTGATAAAGTATGTGTAGTTGATTTTCATTGTTCTTGGTGATTATATTCCACAAAATTGCTACACATAATGAAATGTTCCCAGTAAAAAATAGAGAGGTAAGATCCAGAGTCTGTTGAAAAGATCTTTATTAACTGATCAGCACATAATCTTATTTTCTAGAAGCTTCTGGTAGATCGTCTGTTTAGTAGTTGTTATTGTTTTCTGAACACTGAACTCGCTTCGCAGAGCTGTAGCCTTTACCTAACAGAGCTTGTTATCCAAAGCTTGTATTTCTGTGTAAAGCATAGCAGCCTTTTAAGGAACGCCAGGAAACACAGTATGTATGGGATCATTTTGAACAGCAAAATTGCCAAAGAACATTCTAAAATAGCTAGCAGTGCTACAAAAAATATGAGACTTCCAGGCACTGTAGGCTGAAAGAAGAAGGCAAGCATCACCTTGCTTGACCTAGGCCAGGAGATGGTATCCTGGGAGGCTAACGCTCTGTTCTCTGTGTATCATAAGCACCCCATGTGCCTACAGGTATCACCCTCCGTGGTTTAAGTATTATCCTCTGGGTTACAGAAAACTTTGAACAGGCAAACAAATTTTGCATTTATGGAATCTGCAAATAATGAGGATTAACCGGATGAAATTTCTTTGCTTTAAAGGGAGAGGCTCATGAGATCACTTGATTTGTGTTTCAACTTACATGCAATTGAATTTATAATCTTTTGAAAATATATTATTGTGAGAAAAAAAATCCTTCATACATTTTATAATACATCTTCTGCCAGCTTTCTCAATCAAATTATGTAATGCAATTACATTAAGCAACATCCCTTTTTGTCACATACCACAATTGCTCTGTGTTTATTTCACAATGAATATTTTGTGATATTGTTATTGAATGTTATTATTCATTCTCTACACAAAGTAGAGACTTTCAAGGACTAATGCAAAGTTAAAAAAAATAAAGTTTAGTGAAGTGAAAAGGTTGTGAGAGTTAAAACAAGCTCCCCAAAGAGAATTATTTTAAATGAGAAGATGTTTTGATTTATTAATAAGACTTGGAAAGTAAATGGTTTACATCTTTGTCCTTTGAGAAAATTATTTAAAATTCAGATTCTGGGGTCTCAGCCCATATTAAAAGACTCATGAGATGGACTCTCAATGTTCTATGGCTTGTGATAGTCATGTCCTTATTTAATTCTTTTGTTCTTAATGGTTGGCTAGACTTATTGATTTACTATTATTGATTTCCAGAAATGATGGATGCCACTTCCTATATTAGGTTACATAGAGACTGTGGTTTTTATTTGGTAGTCTCTGGCTCTTCCTCATTCCACCAGGTACTGTCCTGTGAAAACACCCAGGAAACTTGTCTAAGGGCCATATGGTACACACAACCAAATAATCAAGACCCCTCATGATCATAGGATGGGCTAGGTAGATGTTATGAGGCTGCCTGACCAAGCACTCAATCAGAAAACCTGTCAGCTAGTTCTCCAGTCCCAGTAAAGTCTTGAGATAAATGAAGCACTGGCAATGAACTTGGTTTCAACTTCATGAAAGCCTCAGTTGGAAAGACTCCTGGAACTATTGAGAAACTTGTGTAGTTCCTAGATCCACACCAATATTACATAGCTAAAATTTGTTGTTTTAAGCCCTAAGGTATGGGTTGATTTGTTACATAGCAATGGGTAACAGATACATGCCACAATGTATACTGACCTGGGAAATGCAGGATAGAACATTGATTCAAGCATTTACAAACATCAATTTTGATGGAGCTGGTTCACAGATACTCTTTTTTAAGTCTTGATACTGACAGATGAGAAATCTTGAAACAACCAGAAAATATATCAAATCACCCGTTTTCTAATTTTATCACAAATGACACTTTCATCACAGAGTAGAATTTAATATATTTAGACATACTTTCACTGTATACCTCCTGCTTTGATACCACTTTTTATGTCTGATGTAAAATAATGTATATTGTTCACTAAAGAACCAAGTTTTCTATGTCATAATTTTTTTTGATACTTTATTTACATTTCCAATGTTTCCCCCTTTCTAGGTCTCCTCTTTGGAAACCACCTATCCCCTCCCCCTCCCCCACCTCTATGAGGGAATTCCACCTCCCACCCACCTGCCCGCCCACTCCCATATTCCCACCTGATGGCCAACAAGGCCCTCCTCTGTCACATATGTGGTCCGAACCATGGGTCCCTCCATGTGTATTCTTTAGTTGGTGGTCCAGCCCCCATGAGGACTGGGGGGGTCAGGCCAGTTGACACTGTTGTTCCCTCCATGAGGCTGCAGACTCCCTCAGCTCCATCAGTCCCTTCTCCAACTCCTCCATCTGGGGCCTCACTCTCAGTCCAGCAGTTACTGTAAAGTGAAACTTGTAGAACAGTCATAATTTTTAAAACTTGTTTCCTGTATTTGAATAATATACTGCAAATTTCTCAATTATTCCCTACTGTTTGAACATTGAAAGTATTTGCATTCTGTCTTGATAAACAAGTATTTGATAAATATGCTAAATTAAATTTTAAACATATCCTAAATTATTTCATTGTAATAAATTCCTACAATACAGTTAATCAGCCAACACAATGTTGTGATTTTACTCCTTTCTTTCTTTCTTTCTTTCTTTCTTTCTTTCTTTCTTTCTTTCTTTCTTTCTTTCTTTCTTTCTTTCTTTCTTTCTTTTTTTCTTTATTGAGATGTAGATTTACCTCTGCTGCACTGCTCTAGACTTAAACTCACTATTTTGATTACAGTAGTCTTGAACTTGTGAGAGTCTTCCTGACTCTGCCTCCTGAGTACTGGATTACAGACAGCAGGTTTGTACCAACCATAAAGCTCCTTTGAAACAAACAAACAAACAAGTGTATGTGTGTGTGTACGTGTGTGTGTGTGTGTGTGTGTGTGTGTGTGTGTGTGTGTGTGTCTGCCTGGGGTTAGGGTATCCATGTGCGACGGTGCATGTGTGAAGGTGTGAGGATAACTTGTGGAGTAGATTCCGTCCATCTGCTATATGAGTCCCAGGTATTGAATGCAGGTCATCAGGCTCTGCCATGGATCACTGAGCCATTATAATGGCCCCCGTACTCGTTGTTAGTTCTTCAATATAAACATCTATGATCTTCAAAAATAAACATAGGTGAAGACTCAAAACCTCATTTGTAATATTATATAGAAGACCTAAATTCTGTACATATAGCAGCATACAGGTTTAAAAATAGTTAAACTGAAAGCTCAATAAGGCAGTAACTTTGTAATTATAAATTCTTGACAGCACGTTGAGTGACTGGTGTATCAGCAACCAAACTAACAATACTGCTGGGGCAGGACAAAGTTAAAGCTTAGTGGGAGTCAGGTAACAAAATTTATTCAAAGCTTCTCAATACAGAGCTGATGGGAATCATAAACACAAGGAACCATTCCTAAGAATGGAACTCAGGGGTTGTAGTGGTTTGAATGAGAAACGTTCCCCCATAGGTTCATGTATTTGAACACTTGGTTCCCAGGTGGTGGTGATGCTGGTGAAGATTTAGGAAGTATAGCTTGCAGAATGAAGTAGGTCACTTGGAACTGGATTTAATATTAAATAGCCTTCCTTATTTCCAGTGTACTTTCAACTTTGGCTAGTATTGGAAGATGTGAATTCTCAGCATCTTGTTCCTTACCATGCTTGTCTCTTACCACAGTGTTTACTCAATGTGATGAGCTCTTATACCTCTGGAACTATAAACTAAAATAAACTCTTTTTGTAACTTGTTTTTGGTCACAGAGTTTTATCAAAGCAAGAGAAAAGTCAAGCATGGACTCACCAGCATTTCTTACCGTGTTGCCTGTGCTATTTCTAGCCAAATGTTTTTATCTGTCCAGCACCATTATTATCAATGACGTATCTCAATACTGAGAAAGATCATTCTCCATTACAAAGATCCAACCTTCATCAATAGTTTTAGTGATGCTGACCAACAAAGATTGTCTTATTGATGGCAAATAAAACTAATTGAATATCAAGCATGTTTTTAATAACAGGCATCTAAAGGCTGACTGCCTATCTATTGAATGTGTATCTGATAATGGAATTGCAAACATCAAGGAATAAAGATCACCAGCAGAGGTATGAACCAGCAACTCAGACACGCCTCCCATGTAAATGATGTTCAGCCTTTCATTCAAGCCATTAATATCAGCTTGCAATTTTTTTTTTGGATTAAATAAAGTACAACATGGAGAAATTACATATGCCTTTTTATACAATACTTACTCATTTGGTCAAATTTTACATAAATTTACCTTCTCATTACAGTATATTTTTCTGGTTATGTTGAGGCTTGCTAGATGTTATGCTGTGGTTTATGCCATTTGTAATTTGTGGGTGAAAATTATTTCTCATTTCTTCTTCTTACTATTTAGGTTTAAATTGTATATGATTAGTAGCTGTATATAATTTATGAATTTCCAATTTATGTTCTTTATTTACTTTTGTGTATAGCATGACCTTAGTAATATCTCAACACTCTTTTGGATATGTAAGGTGATAATTTTTGCTATGAATATTACTTCCTATTTGCCTTTTAAACCTGGAAATATAGATATATTATATATTTTGTGTCATCATATTTATGAATTTTAATTTATATATTTATATTCAATGTCCTATTTTAAAATATGTTTTCTCCTTCTACAGATCCAGTAACCAGCAAAACAGGCAAAAATGGAGGCAAATATTTAGATTCCTTTTAAGTCTGTTAAAGTGGTTTTTAAAGCATGCACCAAATACAGAAATATTTATGATTCGGGAATCTAGAAAAAATCAGCAATGACGGAAAAATAGTAAGTATAGGGCACTTAAAATATAATTTTTCCATATAAGCAGATACATAAAAAGCTATACTCCTTGGAGATGCCCCTAGGAATACAGATGTGTCTTACCTACCTCATCCCTTGCTGGAAGAGTAATCATGTTATCTCTGAGATAGGCAGTTTGATCATTTCTCATCCTCCACATAACTTCTAATGTAGAGAATAAAATCCATACAGTTCATATCAGGCTTGAAATAGTGAGACCCCAAGTGTTTTCCCCAGTACAACTGTAAGAGTAATATCTTGTGTCAGGAATTAAACTAAGAACACTGTCAGTTACTTCCAGGAAACCTCTGGAATGGAAGGCGTCACTCAGAAAGACACCACCATCTTGAAACATTTCCAAACTCATAGTTTTGAAGTTTTGTCCAAGTGTGTGTGTGCATGTGTGTGTGTTTGTGCACACGTGTGTGTGTGTGTGTTCTTGAGTTCACTTGAAACAGAGTGTAGAGGTTCTAAGGTTGCACTCATAAACAGTGAAATCATGGGATAAATATAAAACCAATGATATACATGCATGAAATCGCCTCCGTGAAACCCATTATTTTATATACTAATATATACATTTTATATACTAATAAAAATAATTAAATAAGAACAATGAATGTTTTGATGAGCAGCTATATGGAAGAAGGTGGTAGCTTCATAAGATGTATATAAGCTAAGCCCAGGCTATTAAACTTAAGAAAGAAAACCAGGGAAAAACAGAACTAAGAAGAACCTTCCTTGGATCAGAACAAAACCTAAGCTTTGATTTAGAAAATGATACCACAGGAGCTGAAGATACAGCTCAGACTGGGCAAGAATGAGCACCTGACTTCAGAACTCAGCATCTGTGTGAAAATCCTGGCTTTGCCTGTTTACCTGTACCCCTAGCACTGTGGCAGCTGGAACCAGTAGGACTCCTGAGGCTTGCCAGCAACCAGCCTAGCTCCCTGGTCAGCAAGGGCAGGACAGGATGCAGCAGGACACCTCAACTTCTTTCTCTGGCTTCTAAATGTGCATTGCCCCATCATGTGTGCTCAAAGACAGCACACCCAGGACACACAAACACACATGTGTATACACACACACACACACACACACACAAACATACACACATACATGCACAAAGAGAGGACAGCAAATAAATACATAAGATGACTCCATAAATGAGCTGGGAATTTATTTGTATTGCCCTCCATGTAGAGAACAATTTCCCTCAAGGGGTATTATAAAGAAAAACTCAACTTGTCATTTGGAAATGAGTCCATGTTCGTGGTAGGGTTTGATTGTGAATAGTTTCCATATTTACAATGACGTGACATATAATTGTTTTGATGGTATGAAAGCCATAGTCTATTAGAAGAAACTAAACTTTGAATATTGAGTTTCGCTCTTTCATGGGCTGGGAACATTCATATGTTTCTCTCTGGAGACAGTTGACAGTGACTGTGAACCACAACTACACATCAGCCACACAGGAAAAGTTTAAGTTTCCAGTAAGCTTGGTGTACTGTGCTGCGAAGCACTGATGTTTGATAGGATATTTGTATTAAATGCATTTTTAATTTATAATAATCTCAACTTATAGCTGCTTTACCAGGAAGTATCTGCATTATAAGTTAGAACCTGTGTACTTCAAAACTGATGTCTCTATTTTAGCCATGTAAGGAGGCTGGCAGTTGTCTGTTCTGGTATTATCTTGTCTAGCTGACTGGGTTTATTAATTAGCTGCCTTCTTAAATCTTCCAGATGTGCTAGTACTGCATATTAGCATCACACCTGTAATTTTTCCCTTACTCTAAAAAAATTCCTAGTTGGAGAATGTTTTGTTTATTGTGAGTTGAGGAAAAATGGTTTTATTGTATAATCCCAAACATTGTAGGACCTCTGAACCTTATTACGCTACTTGAAAAGCATCCTTGTCTTTATTTTTTTAGCTTTTATTAATTATATATATATAATTGATTTGTTTGTGAGATTTTTCATGCATGCATTTAATATATTTTGGTAAAATCCCACCATCCTGCTTACTCTAGTACCTCCCTCTGTTTTAATAGTCTCTTCTGTACTCAGTCACTTTCTGAAAGATTCAATATCCTATTGCAGATTTCCTTAGATAGATCCGAAAATCATGAATTACATTCTCCCTCTGCTTCTGATACAGAGCGTGGCACCCAGGGCTTTGAACATGTTTGAGAAACACTCTTCCACTGTGCTTGTTCCTGGTTACTAATAAATACCTTTTCCAATTTTCTACGTTAGGTCTTGTTTTCTGCCTGAATAACACAAGTCACCCCGTTCTAGAACCCTTCATGTGTCCTTATTGCCTTTCTGAGTATCTTTACTATATTTCAATCTCCCTCAACACTAAGTCCCAAGACCACCAGAATTGCCTTGGGGTTCATTACTGTCACAACTTAAATTTCTCAGAATTACTATGGTCTATATCCATAATATCTTCTCAAGAACCATGATGTCAAAGCTGAGATGCCAGCTTGGGCCTATTGGAAGGTGACCCAAAACTTTCAGAGTAAAGCCATGTCTGTCATTGGAATTGGCTTCCAACTAATGTCAGCTCTTGAAGCTCTGTTCTTCTGGGATTACAGGCATGAGCTTATTTGGGAGGAGGGGTTTATTGCCCCACCAAATTCCAGCCATTTCCATTCACGAACAGGCAAAATACATTTTGTGGGGTTTTAAGTGTAAGAAATGTAATTGCGATTATTGTAATTGTTAGGTAAGATTTTGGATTTAAAGACTAGGAAAAGTCAATCTTGCAATTAACAGGAAACCAGAAACCTCTTCTGCTTAAAAAAAAAAAAAAAAAAAAAAAAGCAAAGAATTTCTAATTGAGATTTGGAGAAGCCATCTACCTAGAAATCTTACAGAAAGAACATAGAACTTATTTAGCTTGTTAACTTCATTAACTAGCCCTGAAAGGAAAGAGGTGATAAAAAAATAATGTCTTCTTTCCAATTATTAAAGAGACTTGTATTTTCAAAAAGATGTTTAAATGTCTTATTAAAACTTGTTCAGAATGTGTTACATAAACAGGAAAAAAGTTTTGAATTTTGGGAGAGAAACCTAGTAGTTTAAAGTTTGAGATGATATCAGCACTCTGAATTTTCTCAGATATATACAACACATTTCTGCTTGTGGGTGAAAGGAAGTATGCTCTTTTAGGCCTTTATCTCCGTTTTTTACCAGTAAGCAGAATCATAACCAGATTTGCACCATCATGGACTAATGATTTAATTCAAAGTTTCAGTATTTCTTCCCCCATCCCGTCAACTACTAACCTGTGTTTTACTTATGAGCCACTTTTCTGTTGTTCCTTTGGCCAAACATTTCTTGTTGAAGTCTGCTTTTAAACCTACCTTCCTTCTTGAATGCATAGCATTGCCTTGACCTTGGGGAAGGATAGAGTGTTTAATGTCCTTTTTATTGAAAAAGTTCCTTTCCTTTTTTCCATCCACCTTCTTCCTCTTATCTCCACCAATCCTTTCCTCTTCTCTTTACCTCCTCTTTCTTTTCTTACTTCTCTTTTCTTCCTTTTCTTCTTCTTGCTCCCCCTCCTCCTCCTCTGCTTTTTCTTATGTACTTACACCCCTTTCTCTCCCACCTACTCTCTCTGCTGAGCAATGTCTCCCTTTGGATTGGTATATAATCTATTTACATTGTATGTGGTCACATACCAAGTTAACATGAACACCTGATACTCTCGTTTCTTTCTCTTTTGACACATATCTTTATAGGTCCTTTATTTTCCTGTTTTATCTTGTTTTTCACTTTAAATCTTCTGTAGAATTCTGAGGTGTGCTCCTTTTGTGATATGCTTCCTTTCTACACAAGCTTTTAAACTCATAATCTATTTTTATTTGATTAAATAAACAATAATATCATAAAGACTGTTTTTGAAGTCTGGTATTTAATAATATTTCTTTCTGAAAGCATGCTAGATGATTTTACTTTAGCCAGTAAAAAAAGATAAAAGAAAAAAGATAAGGATCAAGGAAAAAAATCTTTTTTAGTGTGTCTCCTGGAGACAAATTCTATCAAATTTTATCTCATTTCTTAGGATGTTTCTTCAAATGTTGTTTATTACTGAGAGTTTTCACCCCACTTTTTCAGCAATTTGAATGAACGTGCCTCTATGTGATAGTTGCAATTATCCTGCTTATTGTTTTCTGAGATTTTTAAAGTTTAGAGCTGAAGACTTTCTTCCACCTGGAAAAATTATAGACATTTCATCAAATATTTCTCCTGCTTCATTCTCTTGCCACAACCCCAGGAAAGAGCCTGCATTATAGTAACTTATGTGGTTCTTTCCCACAGTTCAGAGAATGAAAGGGTTAGAAGAGCTCATCAGTGAGAGGTTTTGTAGAGCTATGGTCTTAGCTCAAGCAAATACTGATGACTGTAAATGCTGGCTCCAAGGACAAGAACATATTACTTCCCCAAGGAAAAGTTAAAATTCCTTCCAACATAGCTGGCCCTTTGCATGCCAACAAGCTATAATGCGATAAGCTTTAGCTTCTATATCATTCCCAAAACTTAGTGTTAGTGTTTTGAATTTTGTTTCTCTAACCATGTTCAAAACAATATCTCACAGACTGTTAATTTTGCAAAATTTTTGAAGACAAATTTCTGTGACCAATTTAATAGGATGATTTTCATCACTTCATTGTGAGATATTTTCTTCAGATAGTTCCACTACTTTAATAGTGATGTTTGTTCTCTGTTGTGTCTCAAGACCATTAACGTGTTTCACATGCATATTTTTATATATGTTTCCTCTTAGTATTTCTCCTTGTCTTTATTCTCTTCTCTGTTTTTTGAAGAAGAAAATCTGTTAACTTTAATGAATTCTAACATAATCCATTTCTTTCTTGAACTGTACTTTCAGTGTTCTATCTAGAAAAAGAATTACTGGAAAAAATCAAGATTGCCTATATTTTGTTTGGCATTATTTCTAGAAATTTTCTACATGTTTTTGTCATAAGGTATATGGTACATTTTTGTCATATGAACATCACAGTTCTTTTTCTCTAAGCATCTATTGAAAATGTATTCTTTTTGTGAAACATATGTTCCTCAGTCAAAATCTAAGTCATTTCCACTGTTTTATCCTCAATTTCTTTGACTTTTTCTCCTCAGTACCTACTGCTCTGTCATCCTTGTCAGATGAGTTTGGCTGTCCAGCACTGGCCCTTCTAGTTCTAGCATTTCTTCCCCCATTCTTTCCACCCATTCTTCTCAGTGACTTCATTAACTCATAGCATTTGTTTTGATGTCTATACACTCTTTTTTTTTTTTTTTTTTTTTGTGGTTTTTCGAGACAGGGTTTCTCTGTGTAGCCCTGGCTGTCCTGGAACTCACTCTGTAGATCAGACTGGCCTTGAACTCAGAAATCCACCTGCCTCTGCCTCCCAAGTGCTGGGATTAAAGGCGTGCACCACCACTGCCCGGCCTATACACTCTAATTTACAGATTCTGTTCCGTCTATAACTCCAATGATCCTTTTCCCCCTGGATGTGGGCCAGAGTTTCTGGCTCCTCTGAAGGACCAGAAATTGTTATTCCATGTGGTACATTGTGACTTTTACATATTAGATATGGTTTTACTTTATAATTTTTGTTTGAAGAGCATTGTGTCTTACTATGGAAGGAAGGAAGTTTGGGGAGGAATTTGGAGAATCAAATTTGAAAATCAGTTTTAGACTTGTTAGTATGCGTTTACATGTTAGTCAGGAGTTCAGGGCAATGGTGTTTGTTCCTGTTCTTGACTCAAGAAATATATCTTTCATGGTCTCAATAAAAAGTATAAAAACATAGAAGCATGTTTAGCAAATAACAAAAATTGACAAGAATTTACATCAGAACTTTAATCTTCTTGGTTTTTTTTGAGCTGCTGCTGTTGCTTCCTCCTCCTCCTCTTCCTCCTCCTCTTCTTCTTCCTCTTCCTCCTCCTCCTTTTCCTCCTCCTCTTCTTAAGATTTACTTATTTATTTTATGTATCTGGGTGCTTTATCTACATGTATTATCTGCATGGACACCCATCAGTATGATGGTTATGAGCCACCATGTGGTTGTTGGGAATTGAACTCAGGACCTCTGGAAGAGCAGACAGTGCTCCTAACAACTGAGCGATCTCTCCTGTCTCAGAATTTTAATTTTAAACTTTTTTGATCACTGGGCAGTTTTGAAAGCTGTGTTAAGCTGTTTGACACAACGTTTTTTAAGTTCCTACTCATGATTGTCATTTACACTTGGGCCAGTGATAAGAGGTAATTCAATGTTTTCATTTAAGATTTTTCCCTCAGGTACCAATTCTTTTTAGGAGAATGTTTTCTGTTTGCTAGCCATTCTAGTAATCCTCAATTCTAGTTTGTTTCTTTAGTACTTGTACTATCTCTTTATAGTTCACTTATTCTCTTGACACAGAATACCAGAATGTGGCCTCAGGCTAAGTTCAGGTAAGCACAGAGCTCTCCTACTGTGACTCCTCTCTATTTTCAAAGATGTGTCATCAGTGTTACATGAAGATAGGAAAAACTGATTTTGTATTTTTGACCTTTCTGGAAGTTGGATTCACCTCTCAAACTCCCAAGATTTCAGTGATTCTGTACTCTGTTTTCTTCCTCCGTGTATCATGTTTGGTGATTTGGTTTATTTTCCAAATGTATCTGGTAACTGTGACTTCTCAGTACTGCTTATGAAAACCACAGTGTCTCTAGATCATCCTGTCTTATTCTAGAAAGGATTTCCTCTTCTTGGATGAGCAATGAAATCACATGAGTATTTCAAGGAAGGATCTAGGTGTTGCAAGGCTATATTTCAGATTTTCACACTGAACTGAAAGAAGTTGTTTAAAAAAAGGTCTTAGATTGGGATATAAAAAGAAAAGGAAGAGCTCAACAGGGAAATCAACAGATCTAATGTGATCATAAACAAGTTAATTGAAATTACCACTACAGACTATGCTAATCACATTGTATTATTTCTTACATTGATGATTTTTAAATTTTACTGTGGTTGACATGTTTGTACATATTTATGATACACAATGTAATGCTTAAATATATGAAAGTATTGTACAATGTACAAGAGAGAGTAGTCAATTTATCCCTCAGTTAAATATTATTCATTTCTTTGTGAAAGAACCCTTAAAAATCTCTCTGGGTTATTGTAAAATAGACATGATTCTAAACTCTAGTCATCCTACTATGAAAGATAGCACCCAACTGACTTCTTGCATCAACTGGGGGTATATGAGAAAGTATTACTAATCACAATTTGGAATTCGAGTTTCCCTTCTAATAGAGGTACGGCGCCTCATATTCACCTTAGATCAGTTTTACCATCCCAGACCATAAAAGTCAAGAGATTCCAAGAACTGAAACCTCATGAGGAAGAAAACACCAGAGCAGATTCAGATTGACTTAGAAGCTTTTTAATCCACCCAAGTAATTTAGCTAGCCAGCATTCAAATCCCAAAGATGATTTGCATATTCCGAAGCCAAGGAAGTTTAAAGCATAATAAATAAATGATGTTCCAGGTGGTAGCTTTATAATTTCTCTTAAAAATAAGCTGCTTTCTTTCTTAGAATGTTTACATATTAATGATTTTCAAAATATTCTTCTCAAAATACGTACTGATGCTATCATACTTCCATATTTGTTGGGATGAGAAATATCAGTGTTTGCTGACCACAAACAATGATATTTTCCCAGATGTCTTATATGAAAAAAAAAGCTCAAATTTGGTCTGCTCTATATAACTGCTTTATACTTTAGCACCTACATGCCTTAAGTTCCTTTGGAAAACTCAAGATACAGTCTCCAAAAAGTAACACAAAAACTCCTTAAAACTTAGCAAACGTTTGATTTAGTACCTGTACATTTTGTGTTAACCTCACTCATTTGAGAACTCTATCATTAATGAGAATACTAAACTGATTAGAATTTTCTCACTTTGAAGTAATTCTGGAATAGGCATATGATTGCTGAGAAATCATAAATTAAACTAATTATCCTAGCTACATACCTTCATAGATAATATTATTTAAATATTTATTTTGATTTTATTTTCTCTGATAGGCATACATCTGAATGTCTGCTAAAGAAAAAAACACTATGAAATCATACTAGCTAGGTTCCTAATTTGACCTGGTATCTTATGCATAGATTTAAATTGCTAGAATTTACAAACCACAGGAGTTAGTGAACAATCACTTCTCTGTAGGCTCTTAGTCACTATTCTCCAATGTCTCCCCTGGGAATTACACATGGCATTACTATATAATGAGACATGGAACCACGTTTCCACCTGGACCCCTGGTTAGTATTACTAGAGGCTATGTGTTAGAATGGTTATCTAAACAAAGAAAAACGTTTGAATAGAGGTAAAATCAATTCTTAAATGATATTAATATATTCTTCAATGATACTCTCTTCCTCTTTGCGTTTAAAAACAAATTAGGCTATAGGAAAAAAAAGTTCACTGAAACTAGATACTTACTTCCTTTTATTCAGACCCCACTGCCATTTCACCTATGTTATGAACCAACATTCATTCAAATACAACCCAGACATAATTATAAGTTAAAAATCAAATCAGGAAAATAGAAAATATTTGCCTCTGTGGGATGGTGCTGACCTCTTGAAGAAAAAAAAAAGCTGAGTTTTTAGTGAACTATCCTAACACTGCTAAAGTTAAAGTTATTCTAAGTTCGCAAGTCACACATTTCAGAACTAGATTTAAAACAATTACCTGAGGATAATATTGTCCCATATTAGGTCAATGAAAAGAGTTACACTCTTTTAAAAGAACAACAACAACAACAAAGCACAAGCACAGATGCTGAAGGTTTAAAGATCTTCAAAACCAAACTATCCTAAAACAACCTTAGCTAGCACTTGCTGTTCAGTCATGACAATCTGAGCTCTGAATACAATTGTAGAACAATGTTTTGTTGGAAAATTGAACCAGCTCAGAAGAATCTCACATTTTTAACTAATGCTATTGCTTAGCAGACACTTTTGAATATGCTAGCAGTTGGTTTATTATTAAAATGTTCACCCTTATTAGGGCCATAAAACCCCAAGTTGCTTACTAAGCATACCCGTTTGTTCTTTCAAAAGAGCAGTAAAAATAGACACATGTATTTATTTTTCAGATAGCCAAGCATAGACGGATTTGTCCTGATGCTTAACACAGACAGAGCGTTGCACCCCAGTGACTTCTCTGCACCCTGTTATTACCCAAATAAGCCTTGTTGGTTATTCATAAGCTTTCAGATACTATCAGTTTCTCATTTATTTTTACTCTTTTTTCTCTATAATTGCCTCTTAAATGCTGTGAAATTAAACTTCTTTGATTATCATTTTTTTATTGCTTTCAAAATCATTTTCTTGGTAGTCAAGGTAAATCACTATCCCCTCGCTCCTTTTGGTTGTTTTGTGCTAAATAAGAATATTTTACCACGGTCAGGGGGACTAATTTCCTTACTGCAGTTGTAAGAAAAGTCTCCAAACCCACCAAAACCAGAATTAAACAAACTGCTGAAATACTGTTACCTGGTGTTTACAGGTTTTTTTTCAATATTTTTGTCTGCTAGTGCTTCCTATGAGGTTTAAGGTAATTACACGAAGGCACGTAACTTTATTATTGATGACCCTATTGAAACAGATGCCATTGCTGTATTGACCGTTTTCACTCAAAAACTAACTCATCATGGAAAAAAAATGAAAGAGGATTCTGTAATCCTTCTGATTATCATATTACTATTGAACATTTTTAACATTAAAGAACAAAGAATTATACACTTAATCGTCTTTTTTAAGAGATGAAAGACCAGAGTCTCTAACATGCATTGAAGAAAAAAAAGTTTTCATTTCTTTTCTTTTTTTCTTTTTAATGGCAGATGTAGTCACAGAAAGAAACAGCTATTTGGAACATTTAGTGAAACACTTGCTATGTAATTGAGAAACGGAGTTTGAATAGACAGAACCCATGTAAAGCTAGACACATTAGTGTATATCGGTAACCCCATTGTTTTCTTCAAGAAAAGGAACAGAAGCAAGAGAACCTCCAGAACTCCACAGGACAATGAGCTCGGAAAACAGAGCTTGGAACACAAGACCCTATCTCAAACAAGTGGCAGGTAAGGACAAATTACTGAGGTTGTCCGATGACCCCTCCATACATGCTTAGAATATACATACCTACATTCATACATATAAACACACATAAACACATACATTAAATAAAAGAAAATTTGGTTGTAATTATTCAAAGCTGTCCATCGATAGATGTGAGCATGTTGACATGCCTGCTTTTTGAATATATTCACTCCGTGGAGCATTCCACAGAAATAAACAAATGTCAACTTCCGTGCCCTTCCCTGGGGTTTTATGCATCTGCAGCTAGTCATTTTAAACATGTCAAGAATTAGGAAAATATATCTTCAGGGACCATTAGACCCAGGTCTCAATAATAGCTGAGCTATCACTGAAGGCAGCGAAGGATGACAAAGACGCAGGCCCCTGTGTCCTGAAAGTTGAATAGTGTTCACTAAGTGTTGAATTCAAGTAGAAGGTTCATGCAGTACATGCCCTTAGCAAGAGTTCATGTATTTGATGCAAGATTGATTATGTATCTCATGAAAGTCACAGTGTAAGATTACTAGTCTGAAGTGCCTCTTACCCCAGGCCAACAAACAAAGAATTGATGGCTCAGCAGAAATAAAGCATATTAAAAGATAAAGCACTAGGGACTGAGCTTGGATTGGAGATTTTCCAACTTCATTAAGAAAACAAAAAGAGTTCTGGAATGCAGACATAATAACCCTAATAACCTTGCTACACGACATTGCTATAAGATTACCATTCATTTACTTACTAATTCAATGGTATTTCATTCTTACAAAATATATTTTAAACATTGAAAATACAGCAGGCATTGCTAGGGTTATGCTCTGAAATGGCATGTTTCCCTTGCCACCGTGATTCTAGTGTATATGAGCTGTCCTTTCTATCACGCTAGACACATACTTCAATAAAGAGAATATAAGCTGCTGCAAAATCATTACAAGACAGAAGTTAAGTTCAAATATTATTCTTTTGGTACTTTATTTATTCCAGGTCTCCACAATGGCTATTATTTTACTTTCATTTTCTCTTTTCTATTTGCCTATAATTCTTTCCCCTATGATGATTTTTTTTAAAGGACTTGACTATTCCCTCCTCCCATGCTCATGCTAGCAAAACAAATCTGATATTACAGGTAGGCTGACAACCACAGCAGGGCAATGGCTCAAATAGACATTTCTTATCTAATTTTTCAATAAAGATAGTATATGTAGAACAGAATCTACTGACAAGATTGAAAAAATAACCATCATAATTTTATTTATAAAATGTAAAATTTGAAATAATTTCATAATTTTGTTACCTTTTTATTTGCTAATTTGATTATTCCAAATGTCCTAAAAATAAGAATGTTCTAGGTCTCTCTGGAACTTTGAGAAGAGCTGAAAGTGTCTGTCTGATGGACTACAGTTAACATGTATCTCATTTAATTATCTTTTATTTGACTGTGTTGTGTATTGTAGTCAATAAGTGGCATTGATGTTTATGGATGAAAACCATTTTCACTAGTCTCATATGTCAAGAAACACCTTTTATTCTCTGACCATCTTGAACACACTGACGACAGATGTACTACTTGCTAGGCTGAACAGCAATGTTGTCTATGATCTGTGTAGTCCTACTACGTTCCATGAGTTACTAGCAAACTCATGAGTAATAATTTTTATGTTTGCTATTGACTCCAAACATTGACTAATCATTCTAGTGTTCAGCAAGCTTTATTGATGTTTACTCACATAGAAAGAAGTCTTTATTTTGTGTGTGTGTGTTTTCTCTCATGATGAGTTTGCTTTTTTGTTAATTTTTATTATTATTAATAATTTTATCCCTTCCATAAACCCTTACCTCTTCCCCCCCTCCCCTTTCCCTCTATGAGGGTGTTCCTTTATCCTCTTAGCCACTCCCACCTCACCTCTCTAGCATACCCCTATGCTGGGGCATCAAGCCTCCATAGGAAAAAGGGCATCCTCTTCCATTGATGCCAGATAAGGCCATTCTCTGTTACATATGTAGCTGGAGCCATGGATCCCTCCATATATCCTATTTGGTTGGTGGTTTAGTCCCTGGGATCTCTGGGTTGTCAAGTTAGTTGATATTGTTGTTATATATATGGGGTTGCAATCCCCCTCAGCTCCTTCAGTTCTTCCCTTAGCTCTTCCATTGGGGTCCCTGAGCTCAGTCTGATGGTTGACTGTGAGTATCTGCATCTATATGAGTCAGGTGCTGTCAGAACCTCTCAGGAGACAACCATACCAGGCTCCTATCAGCAAGAGCTTCTTGGCATCAGCAATAGTGTGGGGGTTTGATGTCTGCAGATGGGACTGATCTCTAGGTGGGGTAGTCTCTTGACAGCCTTTTTCTTCAGTCACTGTTCCATTTTTTTGTCCCTGTCTTTCCTTTTGACAGGAACAATTCTGAGTTAAAAATTTTGAGATGGATGTGTGGCCCCATCCCTCAAATGGGGGCTGTGCCTACCTACTGGACGTTGTCTCTACAGGTTCTACCTTCCCTTTGTTGGCTGTTTTGGCTAAAGTCAATCCCATTGGACCCTGGGAGCCTCTGGCTTCCCTGGCGTCTGGGACTTTCTAGTGGCTACCCCCAGTTCCCCATCCCCCACTGCTACATAATTCTGTTCAGTTTCCTGACCCTCTGTGCTTCTCTCCTGTCCCTTCCCATACACGTTCCTGCCCCCTTTTCTTACTCTCCTCCTCCTTTCTCACTTCCAGGTCCCTCCCTCCTTCTACTTCCTGTGATTATTTTCTATGTAAGATTGAAGCATCTATACTTTGGTCTTCCTTCTTCTTAAGCTCCATATGGCTTGTGGGTTGTATTGTGGGTATTCTGAGCTTTTTGCCTAATATCCCCTTATCAATGAATACATACCATGTGTGTTCCTTTGTGTCCGGATTACCTTACTGGGAATGATATTTTCTAGTTCCATGAAGTCATTATTTTGAATAGCTGAGTAGTAATCTGTTGTGTAAATGAACCACATTTTCTATATCCATTCTTCTGTTGAGAGAAATCTGGGTTGTTTCCAGCTTCTGGCTATTATAAATAAGGCTGCTATAAACATAGTGGAGCATGTGTCCTTGTTACATGTTGGAGTATCTTTTGGGTACATGCTCAGTAGTGGTACAGCTGGGTCTCAAAGGGACCTCATACAATTTAAAAGCTGTCAGCCAAAGAACACTGTCAACAGGACAAAGTCGCAATCTACAGTTTGGAAAAAGATCTCTTCCAACCCTACATCCAATAGAGGGCTAATATCCAAAATATACAAAGAACTCGGGCAGTTAGACTCCAGAGAACCAAATTTCCCTATTAAAAATGGGGTACAGAGCTAAACAAAGAATTCTCAACTGAGGAATCATAAATGGCTGAGAAGCACCTAAAGAAATGTTCAACATCCTTAGTTACCTGGGAAATGCAAATCAAAACAACCTGAGATTCCACCTCATACCAATCAGAATAGATCAAAACTCAGGTGACAGCAGATTCCTGGGAGAATGTGGAGGAGAAAGAGGAACACTCCTCCATTGCTGGTGGGATTGCAATCTGGTAAAACCACTTTTGAGAACAATCTGGAGGTCTTTATTTTTAAGAACATAAACTCTGCTAACATTATATGTCTCAGCTGGGGCATCTAAGTTAACATTTTTACAAATGAATCAGATTTCTTCAGTTGATATACTTCTTGACAGATTCATTTGGTTTCACTTATTTATGTTTTTAAACATCTATCTAAATGTGTCTTTCATTGTATTCTTTTTTAGTTAAACATCTATTGTGAGATTCAGTAATTAAGTATTTTATTAGAGTATTCAGGACTCACTTCTGTATCACTTGATCTATTAAACTATCAGATTCATGTACAATTCCTTTGCAAACATATCCTAGTTTGAATGCATTGATAGTCATTTGGGTTGTGCAATCAAGTGAATATGACTAAGTATATAATACTATGTAGTTATTTCACTTTCAAGTTATTAATCATAAATTCCAGGGACAGAAATCTATCCCTTTAATTTACCTCTAGAAATGAAACCTTCATTATATACAGAGCTTTTAAAGACAACATTTTGGGATCTAAATATAGTAGATTTAGTTGCATTTATGTTTCTATTTGGTTGTATTATGAACTTTAATAATATGAAGGAAGCTAAAGGAAGGATGGATTATTAACCTATGTCTTGTCCTAATGCAGAATGCTACATATTTATCTTGAAATATCACTAAAATTAGTTGATGAAGTGACTTCACTGTGTACCTATGTGAATAATATTAACATAACTAATATATGAGACCATGATTACTGATAGCTAATAAGAACCATTTCACACCACTCTTCATTTCTCTACTTTATAGCTTATAAAAATGATTATGCATACATTAGTCAGTTTTTATAATCACTGTGCTTATTACTATCATCACCATCATTATCTTCATCAGGGACTTAGTGCTTATACAATAATAGACACTGAATAAAGAATTGATAAATGAAAACTAAGGATTATGGGCTGGAGAGTTGGTTCAGTGTCTAAGGGTCCTTTCTGCTTTTGTCGAGGACATGAGTTAGTTTCCCAGGAGCCCAGAGCACATATTTCAGCTTACCTGCCTGTAACTTCAGTTGCATGGAATTTGATGCCCTCTTCTGGCTTCACCAAGCACAAAGCTCACTAATGGTACACACACACACACACACACACACACACAAAAGCACACACACATACACCTCAGAGACATGCCCAAATGTGTGCACACACACACACGAACACACACACACACACACACACACACACACACACAACATAAAATAAATAAATCTATTTTAAAACTTAAAACCAGTCAGTGATCTTGTAAAGGCAATAGAAACTATTCTTCCCTAGTAAGCAAAAATGTGACTTGAAAAATTAATATCTCAATTATCTATGTTTTCATTCAATTAAGAAGGGTGTCCATCAATTAGTTGTACAAAAGTAAGTCCAGGCCCAAAACAAATAAAATCTATTTGACTGAGAAAAAAATAAACACATGAATTACTTTATCACTTTATTTTATAGAATTCTCTCTTTCACACTATACTCTCCTGGAATGAGGGAATGAGGTATGGTAAAAACTGAGACACATTTTTGAAAATTAAGCAAAATAAAATTATTTTCTGATTAATATATATATAACATATAATAGAATAGAATATGGATATTATACCAACTAAAGCTTTATTTTTTATTTGAAAGATAGGCAGAAAGGCAAGCTGTATTGAACTGCAACCATAGATGGGTTACTTATGTAAGGAAAGAGCACTGAGCAACGATGCCTGGGGACTCTGTGTTCTCTACTGATTTCAAAATTAGCTACATGTTCTGTTTTTGTTTGAGTCATTAGACCATGTCTCTGGCAAATAATTTCACAAGAGATCTATTTGGATTAAAAATGCATCCTGATGACCCTTTTCATTGCACTGAACAGCCGCATTAGTCTGTGTATGTTCCTTCCCAGAAAGCTTATAATGGGATAAATAGTATTTACAGCATCTGCCTCTGAAGAGCTGAGATACACCTCCAGTCTCTTCTTTTGCAAAGATAAATATTGACATCTCAGATCTAAGTCTACCAAAAACCCAGAAACTTTTCTCAAGATTTATTCATTTTTATTTTATGTGTACAAGTGTTTTGCCTGTGTGTCTGTAAATGCACCATGTGCATGAAGTCTATGGAGGCCAGAAAAGAGGCTTGGATCTCCTGGAACTTAAATTAGACATGACTGTGAGCCACCATGTACATGTTGAAACTGAACCCTGGTCCTCTGAAAGAGAAGCAAGCATCCATAATCAACGAGCCATATCGCTAGCCTTAGTATCACAGACATTGTATCACACTGAAACTTCCAGCATTTTCCTTCTTCAATGGTATAACACCAGGTTTCCAAGTGTCATGTTTGAAGGTCATGGATTGTCTTTTCCTTTTGATAACCAATGTCTTTACACTCAGAGTCTTTCTTTGAGCCCAAAAAAGTATGGTGATAATTTTTTTAAAGATTTCTTGGTTAGAGTGTTTCTAATGAACCTCTGTGGTATAAGAGGGTTTTTTTGAACAGTGTTTTATCATACCTGGTACTTCCCAATTCATTAATAAATCTTGATATCTTTTGCTTAATTTTGTAGGCAAAAGTTGAAGAACAGTGAGATTCTTCTCTGTTCTATCCCCTAGTTTAGGTAAAATACAGTGGTAATGGGGTTTGTTCTAATTTAAAGGGTATTCTTCATCTGACACTGTACCGAAATAAATGCATCTTGGATAGCCTTGCACAATTCTTAAAACAAATTACAGTACTGTTCCTCATGTGTTTATAATACCAAAAACTTGGTTCTACATGTTTATGGAGAAACTGGGAACTATTTTCATATCTTAATATTCTTTTTTTTTCAATAGAACCATGTAAAGATTTTATAATAAGAATAACTACACAACTTCATTTTATACAACGCCTTAATTTTTTAATTTTAAAATTTATTTATTCACTTTATATCCCAATATCAGCCCCTCTCCTTCCAATAACACCTCATACAGATCCTCCCCTCATTTCTCCTTTCATATCCCCACACTATCCCCTTTCCCTGCCCCAGCCCCTCGAATCCCATCCCCAATCCCCACCTCTACAGTCTACAAATGGAACATGATTTTGACCAACTCCATATCTCCACATCTGAGACAGTGCTAATATCAATACACACACACACACACACACACGTGTATATATATATATATATATATATATATATATATATATATATATATGTATATATATGATATCAGCAAACCAAATACTGTATTTAAAAATTGGGCTACAGATATCTATAGGAAATGCTCACGAGAAGAATCTCAAATGGCTGAGAAGGACTTAAAGAAATGTTCAATATCCATAGCTATCAGGGAAATGAAAATCAAAAGTATTTTGAGATTCTATCTTATACCTGTCAAGTAACAGTTTATGCTGGTGAGGACACAGAGCAACAGCAACACTCTACCATTGCTGGTGGGAGTGCAAACTTGTACAGCCATTTTGGAAATCAATATGGCACGTTCTCAGAAAATTAGGAACCAATCTACCTCAAGACCCATCTATACGCCTGGGCATATACCCAAAGACCGTTTAACTGTACCACAAGGATACTTGCTAAACTATGTCGATAGCAACTTTCTTCATAATTGCCAGGAACTTTAAACAACCTGGGTCTCCCTCAACCAAAGAATGAGTAAAGAAAATGTGGTACATTTACATAATGGAGTATTACTAGGTTGTTAAAAAGCTGACATCATGAAATTTACAGCCAAATTAATGCAACTAGAAAAAAGGCATCCTGAGTGAGGTAACCCAGACCCCAAAAAAGACCAAAATGGTATATGCTCATTTATAAGTGGATATTAACTGTAGAGTAATAGGTAATCATGCAACAATCCACAGATCCATAGAGGCTAAGTAACAAGGAGGGGTTAAGGCAGATGCAAGGATCTCCCTGGAAACGGGAAATAGAAGAATTTTCCAGATGGATTGGGTGTGGGTCGGGATGCAAACAGAAAGGGATTATGTGCAGGAACTATGGGATAGAGTAAGAGAATAATGGAAGAGAGGACTTGAATTGAGATGGGGACCATTTAGGGGAAAGGTAAAAAAAAACCTAGCGCAATGGAAAATCCATAGAATCTATGGGTGTGAGCCAAGCAAAGATTCTTAGTAATGGGAACATGGTGCCTGAACCAACCATCTTCTGTAATCAGGCTAGGCCTCAAGTAGAGGGACTGGGACACCAACCCAGCCATAGAAAAATTTAATCCATAGTTGGTCCTGCCTGCAGAATGTATTATGCAGAGCCTTGGATAATCACAACCAGAGAGACTTCATACAGCAATTGATGGGAACAGATGCAAAGTACCACAGCCAAACACTAGACAGAGCTCAGGGAGTCCTGCGGAGGAGGGGAGAAAGACTGGAGGAGCAGAGGGGTCAAGGATACCACAAGAACAGGGCCCACAGGACTCAGTAGGGTTCGCATAGATCAGGGAGACTGTATAGGTCTGACCTAGGCCATTTATGTTGTGGTGTGTAGCTTGGTGTTCTTGTGGGATTCCTAACAGTGGAAACAGGAGCTGTCTCTGACTCCATTGCTTGTTTTGCAAACCCTTTTTCTCCTACTGGGTTGCCTCATCCAGCCTTGAGGTGATGGTACAAATAGTACCTGGACTTCTTGTAGATTGATAGGTCTTATGCCGGATTTGGTTATTGTTTCTGGAAGTCCTGCTTGTTTCTGAGGGAAGGGTGGAGGCAGAGGATTTGAAGGAAAGGGGAGGTAGGAGGAGAAACTGGGGGAGTGGAAGGAGGGGAAACTTCAGTCTGTATATCATATAGAAGATAAACATAAATACTACAAAAAAAGATATTCTCTTGTCAATAATGATGTAAATCTCTGCAGCTGCTGAAAGGAGAAGGTTGGAGAAAAAGAAGAGTAAACCATGCCATTTATGGAGCAGTCAAATAGAAGGTGGGGCAGGGATTACTTAGAAAAGAATGAGAAAGCCCAGAGATATCCTGAAAATCATCCCCAAGGTGTGGAAAGTATTCAAAAGAAGAATACTATGAGAAAAAGAAAAAAAAAGAAAAGTTATGTGTTTCTGAGAAGGGTCTCAAAAAGGTGGAAAGGCTTATAACTAATTGAATGTGGCCTGAATGCTAAGAACATAAGAATTTCGGGAAGGAAAATTATATTAACTCATCAAGGGATTAATTATTCTCCCTCTTTCGTTAGCATGGCGTAAGGCAAATCAGCCTTTCTGAAGGGTGGTCCTATGGAGTGTTCCAGCAGGTCTTAAGGTGACGGATGGGCTCAACCACATTATCAGGTAAGAGAAAAAACAGTGTCCTATTTACACTCTGAGGAAGGCACAGTTCTTTTCACCAGAAACAAATAGCTTTCCATTAATGGGCTTCCAATACTGTTGTACTATTTAGCAGATACTCTGCCATGTATGCTGGGAATGGAAAACCCTGACGATTAATGTTTCTAAGCTTAGGTTTTATTTCCTTCAACACACACCTTTGACAACACTCTAGTAAATCACTGTCATCAAAATAAAACTACCCAGTCCTCTCTGCGGAATTCCCTGAAGAGGCTGATTGTTTACTCCTCTTTGATGACCAGTGGCTCTGAGGTCTCAATCCCACACAGCATGGCTATACCTTCAAAAGGTCCTCTGAGAATACTTTGTTAATCTTTTTCTCCATAGCATTGATTTTCACTTATCTTTAATGAGTTTTGTGAGAATTAGCACCTTTTATCAGAAGGCATTGTATAGGGTGAACTATACTATCTTTGTTCACTCCCTCACAATGAGTCTCTTTACTAACCTCAAAACTTCAACCATTTGCCAGAGTCAGACAGTATTAGAGATGGCAGCTCAGTCTGACCCACTCACCTTCACAAACAGGTGGAAAACACAGATACCAAGAGGAATGATTATTTCTTTCAAATCATCCACCAAACAGTAACAAAGGCCACTTTGTTTAAGATCTTCATGTATAATTATATTGAGAAACCATCTCACAATGGATGGAGTCGTACCTAGCACATGCTTTACAAGTTAAAAAAAAAAATCTTGTTGATCATTATGCAAGATCTCTTTTGATATTTTAACCTTCTATTTTTGATTCTATGAATATTTGGGGACTTAATTATGCTTTCCATTTTTACCCGTTTTCCCCACTGCTTGGAAGGCTTATATTCTCATCTCACTAACTCCTACACTTTGGGTGTCAGTTTAGGTATCCCCCTTTTGGAAGAATTGTTCTCTGTCTATTTTAAATATATTTCTATCTCTTTTACCCTTTCTTTCCAGTGCTTACCTCAGTTAGAATTAAATAGCAGTTTCTATGTTGAACATTTTATCTACATTGTTGCATTGTAACTCTGGTGAAATCAGTGATACATTTTGATTATTTTTTTCCCATTTCTTTGAAAGATCACAGGACTTTAGGATATAGGAATTACCCTGTTATCTATGATCAATCATTGATTTCTGTGTGTGTGTATGTGTGTGTGTGTATGTGTGTGTGTGTGTGTGTGTGTGTGTGTGTGTGTGTGTGTGTGTGTTCGTGCATGCATGCATGCACACTTAATCTATTGGTGTTTTAAGCAGTGGTGTATGACATGGTAGAATTTTTACAGTGGAGCTAGTAAGAAAGGCCTTTGCCTCTTTGTTGGCAAGTTATATGGATAAGCATTTAGAACTGTGTTCTTCCCAGTATCCATGCTCATAAAAGTAGCTGGCCTGAGTGAAGGATACTTATGTGTATGATGAGAAAAAAGACAAGAAAGATTAGAGGAAGAAGGAATGAGAGAATAGCAGATATTGGAGACTTGTTAAGGTATTCCACCTTTATTTCTCAGGATTCATAGGTTTATTAATTGAGTAGAAATCAAAGCTAAATTTAAACATTACTTAAGATAGTATGGGCTACATTTATTTCATGATCAATTAAATCTGTGAAATGGATCAATGAACTAATAATATCACATGTAAACCTACACACATTCAATCACGTTTCAAAGGTGAGTGATTATACAAAAGTTTTTGACTTAGGATTGAAAATTAAATATTTCACAAGAGGGTTAGCTGTGTTGGTTTTAAATGATGCCTTGTGGATCAGTTGAGATTTAGATGTGTAAAACATTTTAAAATTCAAATGACTAATGACTCCGAGTTTTAAAAGAATCTTATAGAAAAAAGTTATGTAAAGTCATAAAATTAATCATAACTTATCAGTGTTTTTTATGGAGTCAAGTAAACTCTCATGTTATGACTTTAAGTTGTATAAGCTTAAACTTGAAAGAGTATACAGAATAAAACCAATGATAATTAATACCATACCCCAAGAAATTATGTCCAGTATAAGCTAATCTTTTAATGTAAGTTATTTATTCAATTATTAAACTCTGGATAATATGAGAATAAAAGAACTTATGACACTTGTATGAGCCTGAATATCTGTAGCATAGAAATAGTTTTTGTGTGGGTGTTTATTCAAGATTGATATTCCAGAAGGAAATCCTACTTCATTTGGAGGAGTACTCTACAAAGTTAATATTTGTTCCAAAGGAGCTACGAGATTCTATCTCTTTCTTCATTATTCAATAAGATTGACTTGGTTGAACAAATTTTTCTCTTTATCAAAGGATACAACCTGTTAGAAAATTTAAGACCTATTTTGCGATAAGTGTTTAAGGTGTATTGAGAGCATACTGCTTCCAAAAATTTATTAAAATTCTTGTAGACTGTTGCATAAGGCACCTCTCTTCCTTGTCAACCCAGTTTCTCAAGATCTTGTCCAACCTGTTAAGTCTATTGCATCTTTCATTTAAAATTTTTTGTTTAGTTTATCCAGTGTGTGTGTGTGTGTGTGTGTGTGTGTGTGTGTGTGTGTTTGTCTGAAAGGAGAACTTCCCTACTCCACAACAACTTTTAAAATAACTAAATAGATAATGTCATAGGGCCAAAATAAAGAGCTCAGTCCATGGGTCCATAACTTAAGGAACCACACGCTTCATAACACATAGGCCACAAATAGTTATTAAATAATATTGTCCAATTATATCTATATCTATCTATCTATCTATCTATTTATCTATCTATCTATCTATCTATCTATCTATCTATCTATCTATCTATCTATTTATCTATCTATCTGGACAACTAGAAATGCCAAGTGATATATAGTTGCATAATTTTGCATGTTTCATAGTAACATATGTCATGTATTCTTGGTTAGTGTAGCTTCTGTAGCACATGTATTTCCATTTAAAACAAAATGTTTAGTGTCACCAAAATCTTCATTCCTCAATGTACTTTGGCTCCACTTTTTATAGATTTATTACCCTTTGGGTTGTACCCATCACAGTCAATCACTCCTGACTTGATATTTGGCTCTCTGGACAGCCTTTTACAATGAAGTGATTATACCACCTGGGTCAAGGGCCGCGTTCTATTCTTCATCCAATGTAACTTTTTTGTGAATGCTTTGCACATCATCTCTGCTCTTTGGAAGCACTGTGTAAGTTGCTCAGTTTGGCACAAACACATAGCCTGCAGATTTCAAGCCCAAGTCATTTATATTCACATCTAATCTGCTGTAATTGTTTGGCTATTTGATGCTGTAGTTAACATTTGTAATTTTTCACTGTCCAGCATCCAACTTCCTCATCATGTTGGCAATAGCATCCTGATTTGGGTTGTCATGTTTAGCCCCTTTTTCTGCTCTCACTTAGCCTCTATGCTTCTGGTGAAGCTGAGCTTACCCCCCATTGTAAGCCGATTAGCACATCCAATTTCCAGGGACACAGGAATAGTTTCTGGCCACAGGAACTGAGGAGGACCAGTTAGTTGTGTGCTGCTATCTAATGAGGGCTGCTGAGGAAGGAACATCTTTGCACTTTTAAGAGAGCTATAGGGAATGATGTTCTCTTGGTTTGCCAGAAGAAAACAAAGTAGTTTGTAGTTCTTGTAGCTGCTGGTGGCCATTCTGTGACAGTAAAAGACAATAGAGCCACGACAAAGAGTACGAATGAAATATTGAAATAAAAGTGTTTTTGTAATGTTATTGGTCCTTTTATTCCTGGTGAACATCAATCTATAGTCACTGTGTTGTTAACTACTGCTATTGTTTAGTATTATTTGGAAGAGATGATGACAATCATTTCTAATCCAAGTCTTTCTGATTACTTATCTTCTTTGCTAGAGTTTAGATTAAAATGAGTTCTTTGACAGAGAGGGCCCCATAGTCCAGATGGGTAATAACCACTCGGCATTTTTCACTCAGTGTTCTATCTTTAAACCAAGTGTTTCCTGTGTTTGGCAATCAAAGATACCCTTGAGGGTGTCACTGCTAGCTAGAACATTCTCAGTGTTACTTGACAGAAAAACCAAACCAAATTAACTTAAACAAAAAGGGAAACTTATTACTCATATCACTGAAAATTGTAGTGAAATTTTGGTTTAGGGAGTCAACCCACATTGTCAGGTCATCCTGCCACTCACTGAACACCTGTTAGGTGATGCTCAGTCTTCAATCAATGTCTAGTTGAACAACAGAAGCTCCATGTCTATATCATTTTGCCTCCAAATTTAAAAGGGAAGAAAACAGCCTTCTCTTAAATACACATGGAAAAACAGAAGTCCAGATTTCTTTGACCAGAATTGGCTTGTTCCTGTCATTGAATTCCTATAAAAGTGGATAGTTTATGATTGCTAAAATTCATGAAAGTCGCCTGTCAATTAAGAAGGCCAGGGATGTGTCAATTCTCCATGAAGTTTCTTCTCTGAGACAGGAAAAATGTCTGAAGAAAATGGAGGCTGCAGGGAAGGAAACACAAGATAGTGGGATTATGCCTAACAGCCAATGTATGATGCAATAAATATGTTTTTTAAAAAGCCAAATCACATATGTTTCAGACATTGATTCCAGAGTATATTGCATATCTATGTACTTTTAGAGTTAGATTATACCTGACCTCTTTACAAAGGAAGAATAGCCTTCAAGGTTCATACAAGGAGTCTGTGTAAAATATAATGACTAAAACTCAGGCCTGTATGCTACCCAGAAAGATTTTGTCTGATGTTTATTTTATTTGTTTCTCAATTTTTTTTGCTGAGCCTCTAAAATTATTGAAAGAATATAGATCTATAATTATAAAAATCACTGAATCTCAGTTTCTTTCTCTATTAAATGCAGATTATTTTACTCAAAAGATACCTTATTTTCATTTCCTCTTGCTGTGATAAAATAATTTGGAAAGGGCAATTTAAAAGAAACTAGTTTTATTTGGCTTACAACTCCAGATTACAGTCCATCCTCATTGTGAAGTCAAGCAGCAAGGACTTGGAATACCTAGTCACAGGAAATTTTTGGTCAAGACCAGAAAGAAAAGAGTGAATGCTTGGGTACAGATCACATTCCCCCTTTTTATGCAGTTTATGGAATCTAGGAAATGGTGCCAGCGAGTTCTAGGCTGGGTTTTCCTAACTCAATTTATGTGATCAATGCAATTCTCTACAGACATGCCCACAGGCCAACCTAGTCTAGACAGTTTCTCATTAATACTCTCTTCCCAGGTGATTCTAGACTGTGTCTAGTTGATAATCGAAACTTACCATCAAAAAGCATTAAACTAAACATTAAGTTCCATTTCATGCCATATCCAGAGTCTGGAACAAAGGAGGTTTTACTATGGTTCTAACTCTGTTTTTCTCTTTAGGAAAGAGATCAACAGACTAGTAGTCTCCTGGTTTCATGGGGAATAGAACTATGTTTTTATACATTCAGCCACACTATCTTAATTTTATTCTCAAAAAGAATTCAAGACTGTTATTAATAAATTTGCTTGCCTTTGTATCTTGGGAGCCAATGTCATAAAAGCAAACAAAGAAAAAGACAACAAGTCCTCAAGCACAAGAGTTAGGTGTTCTATTGTATCAAAGCTTGTCTTTCTGGTACCAAACTTAAGCATATCACATATTATCTCTAGCATGCCATTTAGCTTTCCTGGCCTCAGTATTCTTATTTGTAGGATGAAGGAAATTTACTATTCTCCCACACAGAATTACTGAGACAATCAAATAAACATAATTAGTGAACTAAAACTTCTATAAAAATTTATTAAATACTTCTATACACAATTATATATCTTATATAAAAGAGTAAAGGTGATGATATAGTAACATTCACATCAATGCCTGTCTCATTATTATTTAATGCATTTGCATTTCTCATCCAGTTATTAAGTCAGCTTAACAATGAAATTGCCATTTCTTTTTATGTAAAGGATTTAATTAATAGAAAGGGTTACATGGCCTTTGGTGTTTATCTCTCTCTTTTCCAGCTCTGTAGTTGTGATTACACATTTGAAAGAGATAGGAGCTCTCGCCTCCTTCCATCTCATTATGTCTTTATACTTTCCCTCTATTTTTTTAACAAAGAAAACAACCTCGTCTCAGAATATGTTAAATTTTAATTACCTAAGGATCTTGAAATTTCTTGCTGCTTATGTTATCCACAAGATCAAGAAGATAGGGTCATGTGCAGTTGGCACCAGACTTCAGAACTTTTAAAAATCCATCGGCATTGTCATATTCAGACATGTATCAGAACCACTGCTCTAGTTCTCTCTATGAACTTTCATCTTAGTCAAAGTCCAGTCAGCTATGGTACTTAAGGAAATTGGATAGTGACAGAGTGTTCTTTGCCAAAAGAGTAATGAAATTTAATTTTGACAATGACTGCAAAGATTGATAGCAATTTTGCTTTTTATGACAAGGTCTTATATTCAATTTTCTTATGTTTGTTGTGAGAAATAAAAAGGAAAAACAAATTTTCCACTGATATTTTCTGTGTGCTGTAGAGAAACTATTATCACATTCCTAAGAATCATATTTTCGCCTCCAAAGGTGTATTTCCATGGTTTGTTTGGTGGCATCACGGTTCCTGTATGCGATTCACACTTTGAAAATAAGTATATTACTCTTTTCCTTGTGTGCCTTTTTCCTCCTAAAAGTTTTCACCTGCAATTGTATCTTTTAAAGTCATGTTTTCTGTCTTTTATGGTTGCTAAACATAAATGCCAAAGAAAAGGAAAAGGGGAGGGAGAATGTTGTCTTTATCATAAGACTACAGAAAGTTCGTGTTCAGAGGAAACTTCTGGGCTCTCCACTGCTTTGCAGTTCAGCTCTCTGAAACTCCAGCTTGCTTCACCACCACAAGCACAAAATTCCATGTGTCAATGCATAGAGAATAGTCCTAGGAAACTAAGTGCCCGTAGGTAATAGGTACATGACTGTGATAAAGAGTGAAATTTTTCAAACATTAAAAAAAAAAAGCTTGATATTTGAACTGCCTAAACTTTTCTGACCAGTACTCCACATGGACCAAGGTTAATATCTGTTTATAGTCTTTGACTGACAGGAATAGTTAGGGCATTAATCATGTTATCTTATTGGATGCAAGATTCAGAAATATCTGTTTTCTGGACCTAGAACTGTATTTTTCTCTCAGAAGTCTAAGAAGAAATGGGAAGCAATACCCCAAACAAAAATGAGAACACTAAAAACAAAGAAAGCAAATTGTAAAGGAGAGACAGAAAAGTACTCATGTAAGGTACCATAAGTTTGTTTTAATTTTGGGGAAAACTGAATTATTTTTTATTGGATATTTTCTTTATTTACATTTTAAATATTGTCTCTTTCCAGCTTTCCACCCTGGAAACTCACTATCCCATCTTACCTCCCCCTGTTTCTATGAGGGTGTTCTCCCACCCACCCACCCATCCCCTGCCACCTCCCTGCCCTGGCGTTCCCCTACACTGGAGCATCTAGCCTTCCCAGGACTAAGGGCCTCTCCTCCCATTGATGCCCAACAAGTCCATCCTCTGTTACATATGCAGCTGGAGGTCTGGGTCCCTCCATGTGTACGCTTTGGTAAGTGGTTTAGTTCCTGAGAGCTCTGGGGGGTCTGCTTGGTTGGTATTGTTGTTCTTCCTATGGGGTTGCAAAACCCTTCAGCTCCTTCAGTCCTTCCTGTAACTCCTCCATTGGGGACCCAGTGCTCAGTCCCATGGTTGGCTGTGAGCATCCACCTCTGTATTTATCAGGCTATGATGGAGCCTTTCAGGAGACAGCTCTATCAGGCTCTTTTCAGCAAGCACTTCTTGGCATCCACAATAGTGTCTGGGTTTGGTGACTGTATATGGGATGGATCCCCAGGTGGGGCAGTCTCTGGATGGCCTTTCCTTCAGTCTCTGCTCCACACTTTGTCTCTGTGGGGAAAACTGAATTATTAAAAACAAATAATTTTAATTGCTCATCAGTTTCCTTCACGACTGACCAGTTGATGTTCCACTGCCTCTACATTACATATACAAATAAAACAATTATAAAATGGTGCTTAAGAACCTCAAATCAAGTTAAGAGCTTCAATTATGAGAAAAATTAGAATAAACTAGAAAATATGTAGGAAGTACGTATGGAAAGAAAAAGTTGACTCTGCCTCATTTCCCTAGTCTTACTTTAAGGTTGATAATCAACTTCTACATGTTTCACATGATAGTTTCACGACATGTGCCTGATAGTGTAATTATCTTAGTAGGTGTATTCTTACTTAGTGCCAATGAGTAATTCTTATGTAACAAATAATACAGAATCAGGAAACACTAATGTTATTTTGACTTCATAGAAAGCTGGGATAAATACCATAGAAAACAAGCTAAATACAGGATATGTTAGAAAGCATTGAGACTGTGGCCTATTGGAAATTAAGCATGCCTTCAAAACAAAGAGGCAGCTTTCAGATCTAGCTGGTAGCAGCTATGTAAGAATGAACAAAGAGGTAGGGTGAGCTGTGTGCTCAAATAATAAAGTGCTTGTATGCAAAGATGAGAGCCTGAGATAAGATTTCCAACACACATATAAAAGGTTAGTTAGGCATGTGTAATGCCAGCACTTGGGAGACAAATACTGGTGGATTCCTGGAGCTTGCTGTCCAATTTAACTGTATCTTGTAAAACCCAAGTTTAATAAAAGACTCTAAAAATAAGCTGGAATAAATAATCAAAAGTAACCTCTGGACTCCAATATGACCACTTCCACATGTGTATACATATACTCACTCACCCACAGAGAGGGGAGGAGGGGGAGAGGGAGAGGGAGAAGAGGAAGAGGGAGGAGAGGAACTGAACTCTTATCAAATGAAGTATAAGAGAACAATATATATGTTGAAAAGTGTTCAGTGTATCTAGCCATCAGGGACTACTGTTTGATAGAACAACTACTATCAAAAAATATCAATGAGGATGTTGTAAAGAAGAAATGTGTCTATATAATTTTGGTTCAGATGAAAATTATTACAGTCTCTATTATAAAATCAGTATGCAAGTTGCTCAAAAATACTAGAGATAGGACTAATCTATACTCCTTCTGGTAAAATATTCAAATTAAAAACAAATCAACAAACCACAGAGATACCTATATACTTTTCCTTAAAATGGCACAATCTACAATAGCCTAGTTATGAAGTTAGCCTAGGTACACCAAGTGGATGAATAGATAAAGAAAATGTGATATCTAGAAACAACTGTGTTTTATCCATCCATTAGTATGCATGTAATTATGTCATTTTCAGGAAAATGTGTGGAACGGGTTAACATTACATCAAGTGAATAAAATATTTTCAAAAGCAAATAATTCATGTTTCTTCTCACATATAGAAGCTAGATTTTTTTTTGAAATATGGAAAGGAACTCTTTGGGAAGAGTAAGGGAACTAACTATAAGGAGGATGAAGAGGGACAAGAGAGGGAAACTAGAGCAACACACACACACACACACACACACACACACAAATGTGATAAGAATGTATGTATTGTCATAAGAATGTCATAGAATGTAAATAGTAAACATTTTTCATAAAGAATATGAACTGTGGTTTTCTACAGATTTGGATATTCTACTTTGTTTTGTCTACTGAGTTTGAAATTTTAAACTTTTAAAAGAAAGTTTCATTAGAGTAATTAATTATTTAATGTTATGCATTTGAAATTTTCAAACCATGACATATACAGAACACACATAAAGGTAAAGTTTGGTTCTTGATCAGTTCTATACTAGTGTCTGACTAAATAATAGTAATAATAATTCAGCTTCATGATTTATTCTTGTATAACCATTAATTTTTATTGAATAATTCTTCATTGCGTTCTGATATTAATCAAAAGTTGTTGGTTATATCTGTGGGAATCACCTATGCCTCTGAATTTAAGTTGAAATAAAAGAAATTAGTGAAAGTTTGTTCATGCATGTAGTAGAAATGTAAACAAGATCTACCTTCAGGGCTTTTCTGCATGTCAAGTGGATGAGATGTACCAGCTCCTCCAAGACTGTTGTAGGCTGTAACAATATTTGCTGTTCTTATACATTTGATGGAAATTTTAATGTATTTCTTCAATGATATGCACACAGAGGTTCCTTTGAAAGCATCAATAGTTTGACTTACAGATGGATCAATAATTTCATGGCAATGAATATCCATTGAAGGACTTTTCTCACCCTGTTCTCAACTTGTATGACCTATTACTAGGAGCACATGATGGAAAAGAATTAGATCTTAGTTTAAACCTTTCATAGATTGTGAAAGCTTCATTCTTGAAATAATTATGTTATAAAAATTTTTAATAAATAAAATTTGTCCAAATAGCTTCATAAATATTTAAACAGTTAATCCACAAATCCCACCTGGTTCTTTGGGATGCATCATTTGAAAGCAAGAATAGTTTCTTAGTGGCACATATACCATTAGTGCACATTAGTTACACAAGTACAATGCATTTTGTGGGCCATAAAATCGGTTCCTCACATAGTGGGCATCCAGTGGTTAGATCTTCAATAGTTATAACTGGTCTCTCTTGGAATCTGTAGTTCACATAAGTAAAGAGAAGGGGATGAGAGTAGGATGTTATCTTGATGCTGGGATGGGGGATAAATGATTAATAGGAATAATGTATATTTTCCTCAATGGAGTAACCTAACAAATAATAAAATGAATCTGGATATTAAGGAAATCAGTCCCCCTCTTTGAAGACTAATTTTGTTAACTTTCAATGGGATAGATTCAGTAATATCTCCATTCAAGTTAGAGGAAAAACAAACAAAGAAAAACAATTCCATGGTTAAAAGCTGGTCATGTTTTGAATATAAAATATTCTCCTCTCAACCCTCAATGGGCTCAGGAGCTGAATGTTCATTCTACAATCATGAAACCCAAGAGGACACAAGGCCTACTTGGAGGAAGTAGATCAAAGGGAAGACTTTTGATAGTCATGTTCTGGCTCCTGGATCTGGTATCATCTCTGTTTGGGTTTACCCTAAGCCTCTGTTTAAGGCTACATTCTGTAGCTAGGAAACAAAATAGATATATTTTCTATTTTTTTTTTTACATAAACTGTAGTCATAGTAAGACAAAAGTAAACAATTGAACTAATAACTATAGACATTTTTTTTTCCTTACACTGTCATTGGGATAAAAGAATATTGTAACCACATGAAGAAACAAATATTCTATCTTTTTAAAATATAGTTTACTATCTACTGTGGAACTGTCTACAGGGAAGAAAAATAAAAAGGGACCCATTCATAGGGAAAATAAGAAAATAAAACACTTTGATTTTCCTGAGAATACTTGGTACTAAAGTTGAACTCTGAAAAATACAAAGAAAATAATTGTGAAATAGATTCTCTTTGGAAGAAAAAAGAAGGAACATGGAAAGATACACACACACACACACACACACACACACACACGGGAGACTGATGGTGGCTGGAGATTTTGAGGAAGGGATGTGGAATTTCAATATGTTGGAAGAAAGTATGCTTTAGAGACAACAGACAAAGAACACCATGAAATGATACAGTGCTGCCCACATGGTTTATATTCAGAGAGAAGCCAGCATGCCATGGTGTGCTGAATTCTTAAAACAATTCTTCTACAGACCACTGGTTACTTTATTTTTTTCCAAGAGAAAGACATTGGTTTCTATACCTTTACTTTTCTGTAGAAATTTTGTTATAAAGACTAGCCTAGCTTTCATGTGCCAAGAAAACATCTTGTGGCAGGATTTACTATTTATGTTATATATGTAAAAGCCAATTTTATTATTAAAAAGTTCAAAACCTATTAAATCTTCTTCCCGTTGTATAGAGCTATTTTAAAGCTCATGGCAAGATTTTTTTTCTTATAGGAGTGCAAGTTTACTGTTGCTCAAAAAAAAAAAAAAAAAAAAAAGTAAAAAAGTAAACATGATGTAAATTGCTATTATTGAGAGGCCAAAGCTACTCCATCTTGGGGCTGGCCTCCACTTTAAACAAACAAACAAACAAAAAAACATGAGAATTTGACCTGTAGCTGAACCCAAGGAAGAACCAAATGGCTTTTCCCTAGACCATACCCGAGAGTTACTCCCTAGCTACTCCCTAGCAACAGCCAATCGGGATTAGTTTGATAGTTCCAGATGTACTTTCAGATCCTTTGTGATTGTTCATGGTTTTGCTTCAAAGCACTCACCTGTTGGCTTACACATGTTACAACAGCCATTCAATTTGATGCTTGTCAGGCTAGAAACTCCCTCGCTTGCCTACTGTTTCCTATAAAACCTTGTTTTGTTGAAGGCTTGGAGCTTCACCCTCCCATCCTGCTTGTCAGGAATGGTGTTAAGCCCAAACTCAAGCTCGAATAAAGACCCTAGTGCAATTGCATCTGAATCAGCTCCTTGGTAGTCTATTGGGGTTTATGGATGCTTTACGAATGGGCACAGCATTATGAGTTCTGTTTTATATTTTTATCATTCTTGTTTTTTAATTTATTCACTTTACACCCTACTCACTGCCCCTGTCCCATTCACTCCCTCTCACAATCCTCTCTCCATGCCCCCTCCTCTACTCCTCTGAGCAGGTATGGCCCAACTGGATATATCCCTACCCTAGCACATCAAGTCTCTGTGGGGCAAGGTGAATCCTCTCCCACTGATACCAGACAAGGCAGTCCAGCTAGAAAAATATATCTCACAGACAGGTAACAGCTTCTGATATAGCTCCTGATCCAGCTGTTTGTGACCCACATGAAGACCAAACTGCACATCTACTCATATGTGCAGAGAGGCCTAGGTTGAGCCTGTATATGCTCTTTTGCTGGTGGCTCACTCAGTCTCTAAGAGCCACAAGGGTCCAGGTTAGTTGACTCTGTTGGTATTCCTGTGGAGTTCTTATCCCCTTCTGGGCCCAGAATCCTTTCCCCAGTTTTTCCATAAGAGTCCCCAAGCTCCATCTACTGTTTGGCTTTGATTGACTGTATCTGTGTGAGTCAACTGCTGGGTGGAACCTCTTAGAGATCAGCCATGCTAGTGTCTGCAAACATAACAGGGTATCATTAATAGTGTCGAGGACTGGTCTCAAGTTGAGTGGCTTATTGTTTAGCCATTCCCTCATTCTCTGCCCAAGCCCCTGTACTTGCATTTCTTGTAGACAGGATACATTTTAGGTTGAACGTTTTGTGTATGGGTTGGTATCCCTATCATTCCACTGGCGTTCCTGCCTGGCTACAGTAGCCAGGAGGTAGCCTCTTCAACTTCCATATCCCCAGTGCTGTGAGTCACAGCTAAAGACACTCCCAATGATTCTTGGGTGCCTCCTTTATCCCAGGTCTCTGTCACATCCTGGAGATGCACCCCACCACCTCCTCACCCCGATCAGTTGCAGATTTCTATTCATTCTCATGGTCATCTGGCAGTCTCAACTGTCCCTCCCCAGACCTGATCCTGAACACCCCCATTCCCTTTCCCATGCCCCCCATCTAGTTTCCCCCTCCATATGCCTTTTATGACAATTCTTCCCCCCCTTCTAAGTGATATGCAAGCATCCTCACTTGTGCCTTCTTTCTTGTTATCTTCTTTCTGTCTTTGGAGTGTTCCATGGGTATCCTGTATTTTATTGCTAATATCAACTTATAAGTGAGTAATACAATGCATGTCCTTTTGAGACTGGGTTACCTCACTCACGATAATATTCTCAAGTTCCATTCCTTTGCTCACAAAAATTCAAAATTTCTTTGCTTTTAATAGCTGAATATTATTTTATTGTGTAGATGTATCACATTTTCTTTATCCATTTTTCCGTTGAGGGACATCTTGATTGCTTCCATTTTCTGGCTATTATGAATAAAGCTGCTATGAACATAGTTGAGCAAATGTCTTTGTGGGATGTTGAAGCATCTTTTGGGTATATGTCCAGAAGTGGTATAGCCTGGGTCTTGAGGTCGAACTTTTCCTAGGTTTCTGAGAAACTGCCAAATTGATTTCCAAAGTGGCTGTACAACTTTACATTGCCACCAACAATGAAGGAGTATTCCCTCTGCTCCACATCCTCACCAGCATGTACTGTCACTTGAGTCCTAATGATTCTTTTAATTTCCTCAGTGTCTGTTGTTATGTTTCCCTTTTTATTTCTAATGTTGTTTATTTGGATATTGTGTCTCTGTCTTCTGCTTAGCTTGGCTAAGACTTTGTCCATCTTGCTGATTTTAGCAAAGAATCAGCTTTTGGTTTTGTTGATTTTTTTGTCTTGTTTTCTGATTTTCACTATTTCATGCCTTCTACTTTTTGATATGCTTACTTCTTTTTCTCTAGACTTTTCATGTGTACTTTTAAATTGCTGGTATGAGAACTTTCTCATTTATAGAGGCACTTAGTGCTATCAACTTTCCTCTTAGCATTGCTTTCACTGAGTCCCACAAATTTGGGAATGTTGTGCCTTCATTTTCATTGAATTCTAAAAAGTCTTTAATATCTTTCTTTATTTCTTCCATGACCCAGAGATCATTGAGAGTTATTCAGTTTCCATGAGTGTGGAAGCTTTCTGGTGTTTCTGTTGTTGATGTCCTGCTTTAATCCATGATAGTCTGAGAAGTTACCTGATGTAATTTCAATTTTCTTGTATCTTTTGAGGCTTGATTTGTGACCTACTATATGATCAATTTTGGAGAAGAATCTATGAGGTGCTGAGAGGAGAATATACTCTTTTGTGTTTGGGTTAAATATTCCATAGATTTCTGATGGGCCCATTTGATTCAAATTGTCTGTTAATTTCATTATTTCCCTGTTAGTTTTTGTCTGGATGACCTGTCAGTTGGTGAGAGTGGGGTGTTGAAGGCTGCCACTATTACTGTGTGGGATTCAATGTGTGATTTAAGTTTTATTAAAATTTCTTTTATAAATGTGGGTACCCTTTTGTTTGGGGCATAGATGTTCAGAATTGATATACCATATTGGAAAATTTTTTCTTTGATGGGAATGAAGTATTCTTCCCTGTCTTTTTTTGATTAATTTTGGTTGAAAATCTATTTTATTAGATATTAGAATGGCTACTCCAGCTTACTTCTTGGGTCCATTTGCTTGAAAAATTTTTTCCTGCCCTTTACTCTTAGGTAATATCTACCTTTATTGCTGTGGTGTGCTTCTTGTTTGCAACAGAATAGTGGATCCTGTTTTCACAGGATCCTGGAATTTGTTAGCCTGTGTCGTTTTATTAGGGTATTGAGTCCATTTTTTGATGAGAGATATTGATGACCAGTGATAATTAATTCCTACTATATTGATATTGGTGGTGTTAGTGTGTGTCTATGTGTGTGTTTCTGCTTGTGTGTGATTTCCTTGTTTTTGCTGGTATGGAATTCACTTCATCTGTTGGATGTGGTAATCCTCTTTGGGTTGGAGTTTTCCTTCTTGTATTTTCTGTTGGGTTGGATTTATGGATAGATATTTCTTGGATTTGGATTCGCCTTGAAAACATTCTGTTTTCTCCATCTATGATGATTGAGAGTTTTTCTGGGTATAGTATTCTAGATTAGCATTTGTAATTTTTTAGAGGATGCAAGATATCTGTCCAGGTCCTTCTACCTTGTAGATTGAGAAGTCAGGTATAGTTTTGATAGATCTGCCTTTTATGTTACCTGGCCTTTTTCCCTTGCTGCTTATAGGATTCTTTCTTTGTTCTGTAGATTTTGGGTTTTGATTATTATGTAGGTCATTTCCTTGTGCTTTGGTTGTGTTAGGATATCCAGGGTAGTTGTGCTCTAAAGGTTTCATTTTGCCCAGGGTTTTCTTGATTTTGTTTTGAGGGCCTTTAGCCGTTTGGATAGCCTTTGTCCCTGGATGTTGTGGTATGTATTGGGAGGAATGTTAAGTGCTGTGGCCCTGGTGTGGCAGTCCTCTGTATGCTTCCAGATGAACAGGTCCGATGAAGGTGGTCAGAGAAATGATGGGAGAATGGGTGTCCACTGTGGACAGCAGACTGCTCAGAGCAGCTTGAGGTACCCCAGAGGACTCAGCAAGCAGGAAAAATGGGTGGGGGAAAGAAAGCTAACCTGTATGGTTCAGGATTCACATGTCTGATGAAGGTGTTTGGAAAGGGTTGAGAGAATGGAAGAACAGCAGGGATAGCAGACAGCTCAGGTTAGCTGGGTTGCCCCAGAGGACTCAGTTATCAGGGAAGATGGGGGGGGGGGTAAAGGAAGATAATTTGCATGGTTCAGGATCTGCAGGTCTGATGAAGGTAGACAGAGAGATTGGGGGAGATTCATTTTATAATGTAACACTTAAACTGAAGAAAATAAAATTAGGACTCATTTTGTCCTATCATAAATTTTCATAAAAATATACACATGTAAATATATCTATCCATATACTTTATTAACATATATTCTCCTATAGTTTGTGAGCTAAAAACTGTCTCACAGAGAAAGAAAGGAAAGAAAGCTGCATGGCTGATGTCCCATAATGCCTTTCCAGAGCATACCCTCAATGAACCAACAGCTCCTCCTAGGCCTTGCCTCTTAAAATTCATACAATCACTTGGATAGAATTTCTGGGGAACAACCCTTTAATGAAAGAAGTTTTGGGAGATATCTAAGATCTAGACTATGAGGATTGGGGATGGAAGGAAGCCCAGAATGTTCTACCTGATGTACTCTGCTTATGATGACTGCATAGCACTGGACAGGTGGAGAACACTCACAATACACTCTCAGTCTTTAACATCAGATGGTGCTCTGTTTACCTACAGATGCTATCTTGGGATTCAATTGTGTACATCACATATGTTTTGTAGTACAGTGTTTGGAACACAGAAGATATGCCATTTGAAGTGTACAATGCTGTTATTGTGTTAGTGGTAGAAACAAGTTATCTAAAACTGATTATTTTTTGCCTCTTTTTAAAAATTGGATATTTTATTTATTTACATTTCAAATGTTATCTTCTTTCTCAGTTTCCCCTCCAGAAATCCCCTATCCTATCCTCCCTCTCCCTGCTTCTATGACGGTGCACCCCTACCCACCCACCTACTCATGCCTCCCTGTCCTGGCATTCCTCTACACTGGAGCATCTAGCCTTCCCAGGCCAAGGGCTTCTCATCCCATTAATATCTGACAAGACCATCCTCTCTTACATATGCGCTGGAGCCATGGACCCCTCCGTCCCTCCATGTGTACTCTTTGGTTGATGGTTTTGTCCCTGGGGGCTCTGGGGGGGTCTGTTTGGTTGATATTGTTGTTCTATATGGGGTTGAAAACCCCTTTAGCTCCTGCAGTCCTTTCTCTGACTCCTCCATTGGGGACCCTGTGGTGAGTCCAATGGCTGGCTGCAAGCATCGGCCTCTGTGATTGTCAGGCTCTAGTAGAGCCTCTCAGGAGACAGCTATATCAGGCTCCTATTAGCAAGCACTTCTTGGCATCTGCAAATAGTGTCTGGATTTGGTGTCTGTATATGGGATGGATCCTCAAGTGGGGCAGTCTCTGGATAGCCTTTCCTTAAGTCTCTGCTCCATGGTTTCAGACCTTATTTCCTCCCATGAGTATTTTGTTTCCCCTTCTAAGAAGCACTGAAACACTCACACTTTGGTCTTCCTTCTTCTTGAGCTTCATGTGGTCTGTGAACTGTATCTTGTGTATTCTGAGATTTTGGGCTAATATCCACTTATCAGAGATTGCATAACATGTATATTCTTTTGTGACTGGGTTACCTCACTCATGATGATATTTTCTAATTCCATTCATTTGCCTAAGAATTACATGAAGTCATTGTTTTTAATAGCTGAGTAGCACTCCATTGTGTAAATGTACCACATTTTCTGTATCCATTCCTCTGTTTAAGGACACCTGGGTTCTCTCCAGCTTCTGGCTATTATAAATAAGACTGCTTTGAACATAGTGGAGCATGTATCCTTGATATATGTTGGAGCATCTTTTGGGTATATTTCCAGGAGTGGTATAGCTGGGTTCTCAGGTAGTATGTCCAGTTTTTCTGAGAAACTGCCAGACTGATGAAAATCAGTATTTTTTGCCTCTTGAGACATCCTGATTATATGATCAGAGTATGAACATGCTCTCCTCCATCCACAGTGGCAGGTAACTAATCAATAAAAATGCAGTATTTTAAAAAATCCATACTCACAATATTATTTACATCCATCTCCTTTTTAACTAGCCCCTTGATTAGGTAGTTTCTCTAGAAGAGCAGTCTAGCTAGGAGAATGACAGAAAATTATAAGACATATGTATTAATAAAATGTAACTCTAAACTTGTGATTACAGTGTCATTTAGAAATGCCAAACAATTATACAGAGCTTATCAGGAATCTAGCTTTATCTCTGACCCATGATTTTCATCAGTCAGTTATTATTATTATTATTTTTGCTTATTGATAAAACATATAGCATGGACATTTTATTCATATAGACATGTGGAAATATTCACTCATTCCTAAATACAGCAAAAACATCAACTTGGGCAACATAGAGCATTAAAATCCTGTTTTCCTACTGTCTTTGGGAAGTAGAAATAATTGTGGGGTAGTAATCTGTGACAGACAATCTGGCACCCGGTTGAGTACAGGTGTAAAATCTGGATGACCCAGTGGAATAAGCCACAGGGACCAGAAAACTTTATGCCAATGATCACGGGATGCTTTTGGCTCCAGTCAAGGTCATGTACCACCCCTCCTCAGATAGAGGCATGACCACACAGTCCCAAGTCATCCCCATGTTAATGAGACACCTAGAGGGTTACCTACACCCCTTCACAGTTACTATATCTGCCTCGCCTCTCCCAGAAAGGCCAGGAGGCACAATTCCATCCATGCCACTCTCCACACATTGAAAATAAACGTCTTAGAATTATGGACTGTCTCTTCATCTGGACCCACTGTGGGAAGTGAGGGATCCGGCTCTTGAATAAGGAGCTGCATCTAATCTCTCCCTAAGGGTTTCCCAGGGCTCCCAGATGATACTCATTCACCCAAGCCTAAGCAGCTAGCCTGGTCTCGGCAAGGAACCCCAGCTGTGCTCCAGCTAGTCGGTCTGCGGCACCCTGCGGTGACTGCATTGTTCCGGGCTAGAGAACCCATGGAGATGGCTTCTGCAAGTTCCCCAAGAATGGCCCCCTCCCCCACCCACGGGCAGGGCCCGCAAAGGCTTCCCACTGCCCCCACCTGCTCATTGGACTGTGTAGGAAGATGCGCAGCCACTTCCCATGTGTCTCCTGTCCCACCCAGAGCTGCAGCGCCCCAGGACAGACATGTGGGGCTTGATCCCACCACGCCAGGCATGCTCCCACAAATAATCATGCTGAAATGCTGGAGAAATTAAAAGGGGGACAGGTATAATGCCAATGTCAAAATAAATTGATCCTAGCAACAATGATGCCCTAAAAATATATGAACAAGCACTGAATATATGTCTATGAGTGGTAAAATAGCCCCATTTCAATACTTGTAGAATGGATATTATCTTCATATTTTTTCACTGAATAAATATGAATTAACAAATTATATCAGGGTTCTTGTTACAGTTTCATCATATGGAAAAAAGACAGTGTTGTGGTCTGAATAAGATTGATCACCAGAAGCCTTTAAGTTTCATGGGGTCCCATTTATTAATTGTTGATCTTAGTGCCTGAGCTATTGGTGTTCTGTTCAGGAAGTTTTCTCCTGTGAAAATGCCTCCAAAGTTCTTTGTAATAGCCAGAAACTGGAAACCACCCAGATGTACCTCAACTGAAGAATGGATAAAGGAAATATGGTTCATTTACACAATAGAATATTATTCAGCTATTAAAACCATGGATATTATGAAATGTTCAGCCCAAATGGATGGAACTAGAAAATATCATCTTGAGTGAGGTAACCCAGACCCAAAAGGATATACATGGTATCTACTAACTTCTAAGTGGATATTATCCATAGAGTACAAAATACCCACACTAAACTCAATAGACCCAAAGAAGCTGAATAACAAGGAGAGCCCAAGGGAAGATGCTTGAATCTCACTCAGAAGGGAAATAAAATAGGTATTTGGTATAGTGGATTGCTGTGATACTACTTGTAGTGTAGTGTTAAATACTAGCCACTAAAGCCTAGTGGGCCACAGAGACCAGAAAGTCTGCATATAATCCTTGGACCTTGCCCTTCAGGCTATTCCTGATTGGCAAATAAAGATATCTACGACCTATAGATAGCTGGGCAAAATTGAACTATGCAGGACTTTGTGTTCCAGAGCTTGGGGTCGGGGGAGATCCAGGAAGGGGAGAAAGTGGAAAGTGGAGAGAGGAGAAGCAGCCACGGGGTAAGAATCCTAAAATCATGTCCTGAGGACTGGCCAATTGAAGTTAAAAACAGCCCAGATGGAACAGATTAAGTAATAATTAAGGGTTATTGATAAGAGAGTAGATTCTAATAGCATAGAGGGTAGGTATCTGCATAGCTGTAGTGCTGATAAAAGCTTATTATAAATTAAAGGTTATGTGTGTCTTTTATCTGGAAATTGAATAATCAAAGGCAAGGAAGAAGCCCCTGATTGAGATTAAATATATTCTACAATACTGGGGGTAGATGGAGAGAGGAAAATGGGTGGGAGAGATGAGGAGAGGATCTGGTATAGAGAAAGCAGTGAAGAGAGGGCTGTGAGAGTGAAGAGAATTTGGTGTGTGGGGCATCTCTAGAACGTGTGAGAAACCTGGGAAGGGGGCGGTTCCAGGGAGCCTATGATGATTACTCCAGTTAAGACTCCGTGTGGCCCCTCCTTCTGTAGCCAAGCAGGATGCCCAGTGGAGGGACAAGGACACACACGAAATCTTCTATCCAAAATTTGCCCAGCCTACAAGAAATGCAGGGACAAAGATATAGCAGAGACTGAGGGAATGGCCAACCATTGACTGGCCCAACTTTAAACACATTCCATAGGCAAGAACCAATCCTTAACACTTTAATGATACTCTGTTATGCTTGCAAACATGGGCCTAGCTTAACTATCCTCTGAGAGGCTCCACCTAGCAGCTGACAGAAACAAATTGAGTGACCCACATTCAAACATTAGGTGGAGCTTGCTCGGGGAGTCTTTTGGAAGAGTTGGGGGAAAGCTCAAGTAACCCACAGGGGACTCTATAGGAAGACCAACAAAATCGACTAACCTGGATCCTTGGTGGTTCCCAGAGACTGACCCAGGAACAAAAGAGCATGCAAGTCCTAGACTTAGGCCTTCTGTGTATAAGTAGCAGATATACAGCTTGGTCTACATATCAGTCCCCCAACAACTGGAACAGGAGCTGACTCTGACTCTGTTGCCTGTCTGTGGATCCTGTTCACCTAACTGGGCTGCCTTGGTTGGCCTTAGTGGGAGAGGATGTGCCTAGTTCCTGCAGTGACTTGAGGTTCCAGGGTGTGTTGGTACTCAGGGATCTCTCCTTTTCGGGGGTGAAGGAGAGCTGGATATTGGAGAAGGGACTATGTGAGGGAGGATCTGGAAGAAGGGGACCTATGATACAGATGACACATGAATGAATGTATGAATGAATAAATGAATGAATGAAATGGAAAAAGAACAATTCCCATAGGCTCATATATTTGGATGTTTAGTCAGTAGGCAATGGAACCATTTGAAAGGTTTAGAAAAATTGAGCACGGAGGCCTAGTTAGAGGAAGTATGTCAATATGGGTAGGCTTTGAGGTTTTAAAAGCTCACATCAGGCCCAGTGTCTCTCTCTGCTTGCTGATCAGGATGTAGCTTGCACCTATTACCATAGCTGCCTGCCACCATGATCTTTGCCATGATGATAATGGACTCAGCCTCTGGAACTGTAAAAAGCTCCCAGTTAAATGCTTTCTTTTATAAGAGTTGCTTTTGCCATGGTGTCTCTTCACTGACTCAGCAGACAGACATTATTATTCTATTCTTTATAAATGGATAATAGAGTGATAGAGCCTTAAGTGTTGAAAAGATATAATAAGATACCTGATAAAGTTCAAAGTATAGTTATGCACTATTTAACAATGCTTGGTCAATGATGGATTAAATAAACTTGAGTGGTTCTGGGAGACTATACTGGAGCAGATAAACTCAGTTCTAGAGATCTGATAGGTACAACCCTATCACAACATAGCACATTACAGAATCTACATGTTTGACTTGATTTTAATATTAAGATATGGACTGCATAGCTCATCACATGAAACTACAACTCATACAAACATCCATAGTATGCAATGCTTGATAAGATTAGTAAACATAGTAATGGATTCTGTATGTTCTTTTCATTATTTTAAGAGTCCTTCTTCTATAAGAAACAATTTCTGCACAACAGTATACGGTCTTACAGGGGCATCAGCCTTAGTTACCTGTGTTGACATTTCTTGACTGAAAGAATGTCCAATGATTGCTCTCTATTTTCTTGACCCATTAATTCCTATGTTTACAAGACAAAAAATATGATGTATTTCTCAGAATAGTCAAGAGGTTTCACAGTCAATAGACATATGGCTACAAGCATGGTGTGTAACTTTAATTTTATCAAAGCATATGTATAATGATGGTTCTTAAATGTTTTAACCTACCTTGTAGCCCACCACCTACCAGAGGTAGTAGAAAAAAAAAAAGGATAAAGGGGAAGTGGACCTATTTAGAGAAGTTCTTTGGAGCAACTCCTGTCTGTCTTGTCTGAAAATAGGCAGTTCAGTTCACAGATTAGCAGGCAGTGGCAGCTCAGTCTTCTTGCAAACACTTCTCAGATATAACAACAGTACAGTTCAGTAGAATCAGGTTAGGAACAGCAGTGGCATGAGCTAGTAGAGACAGCCTTGGCTCTAGTCAGCAGGAGGAACCAGAAGGAACATCAGGAGAAGATTTTAGCTGTGCCTTTCTTGGGGAATCGAAGATCAGTGAAGATGGGGGACCCACAAGCATTGCACAGCTAGCTGTACCAGCAAGCCAAGCTCTGTTTCCTTCACTCTGTGGAGTCTTATTTTATACCATCCCAAAATCTTGTGCCCTCCCTGTGTCTTGCCTCAGTATGTGTCTTGCCTCAGTACACGCATCCATTCAGCCAAGTCTGCAGAAGTGGCAAGAAACTGCAGCATACCACCAGAAATTTTTTGGTGTGTTTCTCTAGATGGAGTCCCGACAAATGTAGTTCACCTATACAATGTAAGGTGGGCATGCATTTTGTTAGCATCATCATGTGTCCTTTCATGTGCTTGCTTTAGCAGAATATCCACGTTCCTGTTTTTGCTTCAGTGAAAAGGTTCCTTCCTGAGTCTGTCTGCCTTAGCCTTTCATACCTATGTCCACTTTAATGAAATAATTCTTCATGTGTTTACCTCAGCAAAATATCATCCAACCGACTTTCCAAAGAGCAGAGACTGAAGGAAAAGCCACCCAGAGTCTTTCCCACCTGGGGATTCATTCCATATACAGTCACCAAACTCTGACACTATTGTGGATGCCAAGAAATGCTTGCTGAAAGGAGCCTGACATAGCTGTCTCCTGTGAGACCCTGCCAGAGCCCTACAAATACAGAGTCGGATGCTAGAAGCCAAGCGTTGGACTGAGCACAGGGTGCCCAATGGAGGAGTTAGAGAAAAGACTGAAGGAGCATAAGGGATTTGCAATCCCAAAGGAAGAACAATACTAACCAACCAGACCCTCCTGTGCTCCCAGGGACTAAGCCACCAACCAAGGAGTACACATGGCTATAGCTGCATATATAGCAGAGGATGACCTTGTCAGGTATCAATGGGAGAAGAGGTCTTTGGTCTTATGAAGGCTCGATAGATGCCCCAGTGTAGGGGAATTGAGGGCAGGAAGGAGGGAGGAGGTGGGTGGGTGGGGGAACACCCTCATAGAAGCAGGGGAAGGGAGGAGGGGATAGGGGGTTTCAGGGAGGAGGGAGACCAGGAAAAGGGATAACATTTGAAATGTAAATAAAGAAAATATCCAATAAAGATAAAAAAAGAATCATTAAGTTTCCACTTCAATAGTGTGTAAAACATAAAAGCACGTCAAAATAATTATATCCAATTTTATGTTATTCCTCAAAGAAAAGAACAAAGTAACTTGATTCTATTTTATCTTTCCTTTTACTGAAAATACATTTTATTAATACACACACACACACACACACACACACACACACACACACACACACACAGAGTTTAGGAAGTATTAGGTTCCCATAGTACTTCTTCAAATAGCCCTTAATTTTAGCTGTTTCTCCCCAAATTCCCTCCCTTGACATATATGCACTTAGTAATAAGCTGGGAAAAATGGTTAAGGGGTTAATTTTATAAGTGAAAAGGCAGATCACATGGTATATTGATGACATTATTTCTATATGATAATATACTTTTTGGGCTCAGATGAAGTCACTGAGAATGAGGATTTCCTCAAACTACTCAGTAGGTAAGAATAACATATAAGAACTCTTAGGAAAGAGAGTGTGATTCTCTTCCATGCTGGCAGTGCATTCCTATAAAATTTCACAGACCTGGTGATTCAAATCTCTTTATGTCTTCACTTTACTTACACAGGAAAAAGCTAGTACATTTCATCTTACAGTGATGTATAAGAAAACTTCTTACTAAGTCCAAGAGCAAAATGTCATGTGCTTGATGTTATCTTTGTTCATTGATCATCCACTTTCTTAAACAGACTAAGAAATTATTCATTCATAGTGTCTATAAATTAATACACAAGATATATCTTAAGTGAGAAATAGAAAATATCATAATCATTACAACTCTCAGCTTCACAAGTAGCCAGCTAAACATTAGATACATGCTTTTGTTTCTTAAATCAATATTATTATACAAATGTTATATATATATAATTTAAAATAGATACCTAGTCTGTTAATAGATTATTTTATACTTCAGATTTTTTTCTTTTTGCATCAGTGTGTGTGTGTGTGTATGTGTGTGTAGTATGTATTCAATATGTATATATATGTACATATACATATGTATTCCCATTTATGCAGAAGCTCATAGTTGAGATACAAAATTATTCTCCATGGATTTTCCATCTTATTCAATGAAGCACTGTAGTTCATTCAAACCTAGAGCTTACTGAACTAGCTATTCTTGCTTGCAAGCCTGCTTTACCCCCCATTCCCCCCCAACACCTGTTGGTTTTTCCAAATCTGGAATTACAGGTGGACCTTCATGCCCTCCTGAAATTTACTTGGATTCTGAAGTTCTAGCCCGTATTCCTTATATTCAAATGGCAAGTGTATAACAACTGGCCCACACCCCGAGTGATGCATGCTTGGACAGTTTGACGACTATTAATTTCACTTGCAAATTTGGGGTTTTGAATAATGATAAGCAGGCTTTGGCTCTAGTGCAAATTTGAATACCTCACAAAGGGCTTTGTTGTTAAAGGCTTATTCTGGGGAGTAGAAACTTTAAAAGAGAAACCTTTGTGGAAGTTCTAAGACCATTGAGGGTGTGCCCTAGAAAGGAATACTTAAGCCTCAGCCCTTTAGTTTTTATCTTCCTTACTGTCCATACACGGGCTGAGTGGTTTGCTGTACCACTCATTCCCAATATCCAATGCTACTTCATCACAGGCCTGAGCATAAAGGAGCCAAACGCTCATGCATTAAAACCACTAAAACTTGGAACTAAAAGAAACATTCCATGTATACACCGATTATCTCAGGTATTTGTTATGGTAACAAAAAGCTGACTCATGTTTGTTTGTTTTTTTTCCCTCAGACTTACGAAATACAACTTTGAAAATAGGTTGAACAAGAATTGACTTTCTGAAGTACGGATGGGGAATGTGCACACTCTCATTCAGCTGAGCATGGGTAAGAATTTCAGTGGAAGAAAGAAGGTGTGAGAGAGGGTGAGAATGTCAATGGCAGTGGTGCTTACAAGAGAAGCAGAAAGGAACTCTGGTGAACAGTTTGGAGAGGCATGTCTCAGTGTGTCATAAAAGGTGATAACCTCTTGCAGAGAATCGCACCAGGTGTACCAGTGTAATACTACAAGAGTATAAGAGGGTTCACTCAACTATAGGACCTGCAGGCACTCTACAATTGTTGGTCACGTATGAGAAAAGCAACTGGCAAGCCCTCAGCTGCATAATGACCAATCTTAGAAACCGGAAGTGTTTCTCTCTTTAAAGCAAGGCTATAGGGACATGGTTCATGTGGATGGGAAGCTGTAAGGACAAGCAGTGCATCTTCAGAAATAGGAAAACACACCTTAACAAAGATCAAAGGCAGCACTTGGGACTGAAGCCAGGATGCTCTCCTTTCTCACACCTTTGAAGACACCATGCAAACGACAGGGGGGGGAATAAGGTAATGCTTATATTTAGGTACATTCTCACCCAGAACAGACTCAATTTTAATGAAAAGGTGTTCAGTATATTTGATTAAGTTTTGTTATTTCAAGTAAGCCACTGTAACTGGAGAATAGTTGCTTATCAACATTTTCTTTACTCTTTAGTTATTTTGTTTCTGATTGTGTATACTTGTGTGTTTTGTGTGTGTCTGTGTGTGTGTGCATTTGTGCAGGTGGACAAAAGAGAGCTTCAGATCCCCTGGATCTCGAGTTATAGGCAGACAACTGACACAGGAATGTGGAAGCAAACCTGAGTTCTCTGTGAGAGCAGCCTATACTCTTCATTCCTGAGCCATCTTTCCAGTCCCCCAACAATGTTTTCTAGAAAAAAATTCACTATCACATGACATATGAGCACTTTCATGACACATATTTATATATAAATAATATATACACAAAGTATGCCACTGATTTCTCAATATAAAATATAAAAACAAATAGAAATGTGAACTTTATCTAAATTATTAGTTTGAGAGATCCTGTTAAGGTGTGTGAATTCTTGCAAATAGGTCCAAAATTTGAGATTTGTAAATATAGTTCATAAAAGGAGGTGGAGCAGATTGTACTATTAGACAAAATAATATTATCAAAAGTTACTATCAAATCATTGTGTAGAATTATGATTTAAATTGCCCACACATTATTTTATTTTAAGAGATAAACCTGGTACTAACAGGATTCTTGTCCTGACAGATAATTGTATTTGTTTTTAGCTATCTGCAAAAATAACCTAATCATATGCTATTTATTTTCCCTATCAGATTTATTGGATGATTCCCACTGGTCCTGAAGATTTTTAAAAATCCATAAATAAGAGTATAAATGGGCAAACATTTGCTGTATGCAGCTGTCAGTTATTAAGCCACAAGTTATATTCTTGTATAGCTTGTGATTCGATTTCAAATATAAATGCTTAATATTCTTTCATTTTATAATTTTAAGTACAGTATTATTAATTGTTTTCTTGATTTATATAGCATAAGGCTTTTAAAAAAAAAGATATGTTTATTATGTGCGTACAGGTGGTTCACTTTCAAGTATGTTAATCGACCACATATGTGCCTGAGTGCTCATGCAAGGTAGAAGAGGGCATTACACCTCTGAAACTGGAGCTAGAGATGACTGTTGGTCACTATGTTGGGTACTGGGAATCAAACCTGGGTTCTCTGGAGAAGCAGCCAATATACTTACCCTCTGAAATATCACTTCAGGTCATACATAGAATGTCAGACTTTTAAACTACTTTCTGATGTGCAATTCCCAGAAATATGAGAAAGAAATGATTTTCACCAAGTTAATCAAGATGTTTGGATTTCTAATATCAAATATAGTTTTTCTATTTAAATTTTGTGTGTATTTTAGACACCAAAAGCAGGAAAATTCTTTACATCAAATAATACTTATAGTTCTATCTAAATGGTCTAAATTTTAATTGTTTTGTTGTTTTGTATTGAAAATAACTTCTGCTGTAAAAGTAGATGAGTAATTATGTTGTAACTTTCAAATATTATAAAAGAAGAAGACATTTTTCATGATGGTAAAAACATAAAAGTAATTACTGTGTCACTATGTGAGGTCAGTAGCTAAAAGAGTATTTTTCTATTTTCTGTTATTATTTAATGTTTCCATACAATATATTTTGAATATATTCTTTTCCCTTTCCTAATTCCTCTCTGGGTTTTCTCACCTTCCCACCCACTTCACATCAGGCTTTCTCCACCTCCCCCCCCCCCAAAAAAAACCCAAAACCAAACAAACCAAAAGAAAACAAATAAACAAAAAACATGCATTGCAAAAACTACCAAATCAAATAAACAATTAAAAAAATTAGAATTTTTGTTTTGTAGTGCCCAGCTACTCCTGGGTATGGGACTCCCCTTGGAGTAGAATTAATGTACCTAGTGTTACTCCATTGGAGAAACTGATATTTATCTATGTCATTGCCAGAAAATATGGTAGTAAATTGTCAAATAGCCATAACATTAAAGTTTAATAAGTCAAAAATCAGATAGATTTGCAACAAAAGTGAAGTCTCACTACTTAATTGTAGTGTGACTTACAGAATTTACCAAATATTTCATAAGTTTAGTTCATTACCTCATAGCACAGGGACAGTCATCCCTGACCGCTGGTGCTATGCCAGTCATCCCTGACCGCTGGTGCTATGCCTCTACAAGGTCTTCTCTCTGTAACTAGCCAGGGTATGTCATCATAATAGGCAGTAGGATGCACTGGATCACTCTGGGTTTGGGCATTCCTGAGGCAACGTTCTAGAACTTTATCTTCCAGGTGTAAGGACACAGTAGACACACACTGAAATGGAAAATTTACCAAATTGAAGCAGCTTGAATCCTTGAGTCACATAAGATAAAATACCTCTCAGCATTTTACCCAAATCTACATCATAATTTGTTGTGGTAAGTCCTTGAGATTTGTGGGTTATATATTGATATAGTTTAAAAGTACTCATAGTATTGGTATGAAGACTAAATAACATAATACTAGGAAGTAGCTACATGTCTGACAGGTTGTACGAATCTAGCATGTGAAGTTAGGTGGTTGTAATAGTGGTTATAGTTCTACAATCAGCCTTATAATCCCCATCTTAGAAAGTCAGAACCAGATATCATCACATTCCATAAGAAATGAAACAATATAGAGTGGTATTTTAAGGTTTGTTTAGGCTTGGGTTGCAATGTCTTTCAAATGCTTCTTTGGTAATGGATTGTGATACGAACTTGAAAAGTGGGAACTAGTGAAATATCTTCAAGTCACTGGGGGAATGTCATCAAAAACAATTGTGGCATTCTAGTCTTTTTCTCTCCTCCCTTTTTGTGTCTTACCCAGGAAGACAATAGCTATATTCTGTTATATTTTTGAACTAGGAAATGTTGCTTAGTGACAGGCTCATAATGAGCTCAACCAGTCATGGGCTAAACCCATCAAAATTATGAGTGGATCATTACTTTTTGCATGTTGGTTATCTCTAGTGTTTGTTAAACAGATGTCTCACATGCTTTTGATGGGGGTAAAATTCAATACCAGTGACTTTCTTTCCTGGTGATCTATTTTTCCTGTTGTCATGGTCTTATACACATTTCTTCCTTATTATCTGAATTCATTCTAAATAAACTCTGGCACTTCAAATAAGTAATAATATAGGTTCCTGTTCTATGTCTTCACAGGCAACAATATCTACCAAAATATCATGGAAAATACTCAAGATCCCTTTGTGGAATTCAGAGGAGCACCTAATTAATAAACTAGTTTACATTCTTGTATTGTTCTCGGTGTTGTCTAAGCCGTATTTGATATGCAGAGACTTACTAAGACTATTTTGTAATAGATTCCAAAGCTTGTGCTGGAGAACAGAGGAGTACTTATCCATGTAGCCCACCTGATAGCTTAGAGAAGTTTTTCCTGGAGTGGTTTTCTGTCAATAGTGTGTCTGGGTCAGAACAATTACAGTGACTAATTGAAAATGAACAGCCTTTTAGGCATTTGAATAGATTTTGAAAGATAAGTATTTGCTAGGTGGATGGGGCTCAAATATGCTGAGACTGCAGGCTTCATTGTTCCAGGGCCGTTATTTTTGGTCCACTGACTAACAGCTGCTACATATGGTAGTTGTTGAGTTTTCTGCTAAAGATCCACTTACTGGCACAAATAGTAAATGTTTGCATGTGCTATTTTGATACATCTCCTGTGAGGCTCCATTTCCACATTTAAATATGGATCACATATGGTAAATCAAAATAGCTTTTTGTATGTAAAGCATATGTCCAATGAGTAAACTAAAAAACACATAGTCTACGGCACTGTCATACTCCATAGGCCTCTATATGGGTTAAGATTTAATGAAAGCTAATATAATCAGATCCATGCAAGAAACGATTCATATTCTTGCTTATCATAATAATGATGAGCAACAATAAGACTAGTTAACTAATGAATGCTATTTCTCAACTTTTATTAATATAAAGTAAATTAAAGGGGGGAATGAGATGGCTCTGCTAGTAGAGAGGGACTTGCCGTGTAGCCCTAGAAACCTGAGTTGTAACAACTAAAATATACATGAAGGTGAAAGGAAAGAATCGATTCCACAAAATTATTCTCTGACATTTACAAGTGTACCCTACCCACACACTTCCGCACACATATCATGTATGCACAATAATAATAATAATGTAAAAGAACTTAAAAGTTGTAACACAAAGCAAATAGATAAAATACATCATGAAAATATTTTTTGTACTTGAATTCAAAACAATTATAAAATTCACAACTAAGCTAGTTCTTTTGAATCTATATGCCTTTATTTTTTACAAAGTAAAAGAAAATATTGGAGATATTGAAGTGTCTAATGGACATCAGACATCTTGTCAATGAGCACATTTTAGCAATGTATTTGCTATTTAAATCTGATAGGATTAATATGACTTATAGACAAATAAGTATAATAAGAACAAAGAAGAATATTTGTACAGAGAATTACTGAGAGTTTAGCAGCAAAGGATCAGGAAATTTGGGTACAAAAGAGCATTGACAGGAAATGTGTGTGATTATAGGCTTGGGCAAAGGCAGCACTTCTATAAAGTTTGCTGGTGCTATGGATTGAATTGTACTCCTGCACATATCATATGCTGATATGTTGAAGCTTTAAACCACCATGTGGTAGGAGCTGAAAGGGAAAAAGCTAATTAAATCTGGATGATGTTATCAGATCTGGACCTTTGTGGGAGTAATGAGTTAGTGAGTTCCTGAAAGGAGCAATTCATTCTCTCCCTCTCCCTCTCCCTCTCCCTCTCCCG
>CM052700.1:39046307-39060289 GCA_028551405.1 Uromys caudimaculatus
CTATGCTGGGTCTTGTTTTTGCTGTATTTCATATTTTAATTTGTTTTCAAATACTTTAAAGTTGAAAACCATGTATGGTTTATGTGATAACAGAACAATTGAATATTTAATTAAACAGAACGCCTTATTCCCCGAGCATTAGGGGATTTACTTGTAATTTAGTTACATAAATCCTACTGATATCCCACTGCAGCTCTGGAAGGTAAGAACATCTTAATATTGTTCTTTCTAGAATTAAAAATAATGAAGGGATGACTGCCTAAAATTGTATCTTCATTGTTAACACAATTGTCAGGCTGAAGGAGATATCTGAAATAAGTTGGTGCTCTTAAAATAAACACTCTTCAACACAGTACATAACTGAAAGATACCTATTTAAATAGCATGTTTTAAGTATAGTAAAAATTTTACACATGAATACTATCATCCATTTATGGAAGGCTATAATTCATAGATGTAGTGAATATATGGGAGATTGTGACCAAACTTTTATATTCTTTTTTTTTTCATTTTTTTATTTAATACTTTATTTACATTTCAAATGTTTTCCCCTTTCCAGGTCTCCCCTTTGGAAACCCCCTATCCTATCCCTGCTTCCCCTGCCTCTATGAGGGTATTCCCCCCCACCCCCCCACCCACTCCAGTCTTCCCTCCCTGGTATGCCCCTAAACTGGGGCATCTAACACTCGCAGACCCAAGGGCCTCTCCTCCCACTGATGGTCAACAAGGCCCTTTTTAGCCACATATGTGGCCAGCACCATGAACCCCTCCATATGCATTCTTTGGTTGGTAGTCCAGTCTCTGGGAGCATCTGGGGGCCTGATCAGTTGACACTGTTGCTCCCTCCCCATGGAGCTGCAAACTACCTCAGTTGCTTCAGTCCCTTTTTCAAATACTCCAACTGGGAGCCCATGCTCAGTCCAACAGTTGCTGTGAATTGAATCATGGGTGTTCCGACCTTTTGGGCTAATATCCGCTATCAGTAAGTACATACCGTGTTCGTTCTTTTGTAACTGAGTTATCTCACTCAGGATATATATAGCCTGCACCTATACAGACTCTGGAGATACCATCTCTGGTCCTCCTGCTTAGGTGGAGAATACTTTACTGAGCTATCAACCTGGCCACCAAACTCTTATGTTAAGCCTAAGGCTAATTTGCCTGCGAATTTCATGAAGTCATTGTTTTTAATAGCTGAGTAGTATTCCATTGTGTAAATGTACCACATTTTCTGTATCCATTCCTCTGTTGAGGGACATCTGGGTTGTTTCCAGCTTCTGGCTATTATAAATATGGCTGCTGTGAACATAGTAGAGCATATGTCCTTATTAGATGTTGGAGCATCTTCTGCCCAGGAGTGGTATAGCTGGGTCCTCAGGAAGTATCATGTCCAATTTTCTGAGAGTCTGTCAAACGGATTTCCAGAGTGCTTGTACCAGCTTGCAATCCCACCAACAATGGAGGAATGTTTCTCTTTCTCCATATCCTCACCAGCATCTGCTGTCACCTGAGTTCTTGATCTTAGCCATTCTGACTGGTGTGAGGTAGAATCTCAGAGTTCTTTTGATTCACATTTCCCTGATGACTAAGGATGTTGAACATTTCTTTAGGTGTTTCTCAGTCATTTGAGTTTCCTCAGTTGAGAATTCTCTGTTTAGCTCTGTTCCCCATATTTTGATAGAGTTATTTGGTTCTCTGGAGTCGAACTTCTTGAGTTCCTTGTATATATTGGATAATAGCCCTCTATCGGATGTAAGATTGGTAAAGATCTTTTCCCAATCTGTTGGTTGCCATTTTGTCCTATTGACAGTGTACTTTGCCTTACAAAAGCTTTGCAATTTTATGAGGTCCCATTTATCAATTCTTGATCTTAGAACATAAGACATTGGTGTTCTGTTCAGGAACTTTTCCCCTGTGCCCATGTGTTTGAGAGTTTTTCCCACTTTCTCTTTTATTAGATTCAGTGTATCTGGTTTTATTTGGAGGTCCTTGATCCACTTGAACTTGAGCTTTGTACAAGGAGATAGGAATGGATCAATTTGCATTCTTCTACATGTTGACCAACAGTTGAGTCAGCACCATTTGTTGAAAATATTGTATTATTTCCAATGGATGGTTTTAACTCTTTTGTCAAGATCAAGTGACTGTAGGTGAATGGGTTCTTTTCTGGGTCCTCAATTCTATTCCATTGATCTACCTGCCTGTCACTGTACCAATACCATGCAGTTTTTATCACTACTTCTCTGTAGTACAGCTTGAGGTCAGGGATGCTGATTCACCCAGAAGTTCTTTTATTGTTGAGAATACTTTTGACTATCCTGGGTTTTTGGTTATTCCAAATGAATTTGAGGATTGCTTTTTCTAAATCTATGAAGAATTGAGTTGGAATTTTGATGGGGATTGCATTGAATCTGTACATTGCTTTTGGCAACATGACCATTTTTACTATATTAATCCTGCCAATCCATGAGCATGAGAGGTCTTTTCATCTTCTGAGGTCTTCTTCGATTTCTTTCTTCAAAGACTTGAAGTTCTTGTCATACAGATCTTTCACTTGTTTAGTTAGAGTCACACCAAGATACTTCATATTGTTTGCGACTATTGTGAAGGGGATCATTTAGCTAATTTCTTTCTCAGCCTGTTTATCCTTTGAGTATAGGAAGGCTACTGATTTGTTTGAGTTAATTTTATATCCGGCAACTTTGCTGAAGTTGTTTATCAGCTGTAGCAGTTCTCTGGTGGAGTTTTTTGGGTCACTTAAGTATAGGATCATATCATCTGCACATAGAGATATTTTGATTTCTTCCTTTCCAATTTGTATCCCTTTGACCACCTTTTGTTGTCTAATTGCTCTAGCTAGAACTTCAAGTACTATATTGAATAGATATGGAGAGAGTGGACAGTCTTGTCTAGTCCCTGATTTTAGTGGGCATGCTTCAAATTTCTTCCCATTTAGTTTGATGTTGGCTACTTGTTTGCTGCATATTGCTTTTACTATGTTTAGGTATAGGCCTTGAATTCCTGATCTTTCCAAGACTTTTATCATGAAAGGATGTTGAATTTTGTCAAATGCTTTTTCAGCATCTAATGAAATGACCATGTGTTTTTTTTCTTTGAGTTTTTTCTGGAGTGGATTACATTGATGGAATTTCGGGTATTGAACCATCCTTGCATTCCTGGGATGAAGCCTACTTGATCATGATGAATGATCTTTTTGATGTGTTCTTGGATTTGGTTTGTGAGAATTTTATTGAGTATTTTTGCATCGATATTCATAAGGGAAATTGGTCTGTAGTTTTCTTTCTTTGTTGGGTCTTTGTGAGGTTTTTGTATCAGTGTGATTGTGGCCTCATAGAAGGAATTGGGTAGTGTTCCTTCTGTTTCTATTTTGTGGAATAGTTTGAAGAGTATTGGTATTAGGTCTTCTTTGAAGGTCCAGTAGAATTCTGCACTAAACCCAACTGGTTCAGGACTTTTTTTTGGTTGGGAGACTTTTAATGACTGCTTCTATTTCTTTAGGAGTTATGGGACTGTTTAGATGGTTTATCTGATCCTGACTTAACTTTGGTATTTGGTATCTGTCTAGAAAATTGTCTGTTTCATCCAGAATTTCCAATTTTGTTCAGTATAGGCTTTTGTAGTAGGATCTGCTGATTTTTTTAATTTACTCAGATTCTGTAGTTATATCTCCCTTTACATTTCTGATTTTGTTAATTTGGATCCTGTCTCTGTGCCCTCTGGTTAGTCTGGCTAAGGGTTTATCTATCTTGTTGAAATTCTCAAAGAATCACCTCCTGGTTCTGTTGATTGTATAGTTCTTTTTGTTTCTACTTGGTTGATATCAGCCCTGAGTTTGATTATTTCTTGCCTTCTACTCCTCTTGGGTGTATTAGTTTCTTATTGTTCTAGAGCTTTCAGGTGTGCTGTTAAGCTGCTAGTGTATGCTATCTCCAGCTTCAATTTGGAGGCAGTCAGAGCTATGCATTTTCCTCTTAACACTGCTTTCATTGTGTCCCATAAGTTTGGGTATGTTGTACTTTCATTTTCATTAAATTCTAAGAAGTCTTTGATTTCTTTCTTTATTTCTTCCTTGACCAAGTTATCATGGAGTAGAGCATTGTTCAGCTTCCATGTGTAGGTGGTTTTACTGTTGTTATTGTTGCCATTGAAGACCAGCCTTAATACGTAGTGATCTGATAGGAGGCATGGGATTATTTCAATCTTCTTGTATCTGTGGAGGTTTGTTTTGTGACCAATTATATGGTCAATTTTGGAGACGGTGCCATGAGGTGCTGAGAAGAAGGTATATCCTTTTGATTTAGGATGAAATGTTCTATAGATATTTGTTAATTTCATTTTGTACATAACATCTGTTAGTTTCACTGTGTCTCTGTTTAGTTTGTGTTTCCAAGATCTGTGCATTTCTGAGAGTAGGGTGTTGAAGTCTCCCACTATTATTGTGTGAGGTGCGATGTGTGCTTTGAGCTTTCATAAAGTTTCTTTTATGAATGTGGGTGCCCTTGCATTTGGAGCATAGATGTTCAGAATTGAGAGTTCTTCTTGGTAGATTTTTCCTTTTATGAGGATGAAGTGCCCTTCCTTATCTTTTTTGATGACTTCTGGTTGAAAGTTGATTTTATCTGATGTTAGCTACTCCTGCCTCTTTCTTGGGACCATTTGCCTGGAAAATTGTTTTCCAGCAATTTACTCTGACATAGTGTTTTCTTTATCCCTGAGGTGCGTTTCCTGTATTCAGCAAAATGCTGAGTCCCGTTTATGTATCCTGTCAATTAGTCTATGTCTTTTTATTGGGGAATTGAGTCCATTGATGTTAAGAGATAGTAAGGAATAGTGATTGTTGCTTCCTATCTTTATTCAATGTTATTTTTATGTTTGTGTGGCTATCTTCTTTTGAGTGTGTTGAAAGATTACTTTTTTGCTTTTTCTAGGGTATAGTTTCCCTCCTTGTGTTGGCATTTTCCATCTATTATCCTTTGTAAGGCTGGGTTTATGGAAAGATATTGTGTAAATTTGGTTTTGTCATAAAATATCTTGGTTTCACCATCTATGGTAATTGAGAGCTTTGCTGTGTATAGCATCCTGGGCTGGCACTTGTGTTCTCTTAGGGTCTGTATAAGATCTGTCCAAGAACTTCTAGCTTTCATAGTCTCTGGTGAGATGTCTGATGTAATTGTGATAGGTCTGCCTTTATATTTTACTTGACTTTTTCCCTTACTACTTTTAATATTCTTTCCTTGTTTTGTGCATTTGGTGTTTTGACTATTATGTGACTGGAGGAATTTCTTTTCTGGTCCAATCTATTTGGAGTTCTGTAGGCTTCTTGAATGTTTGTGTTCATCTCTTTCTTTAGGTTAGGGAAATTTTCCTCTATGATTTTGTTGAAGATATTTACTGCCCCTTTAAGTTGGGAATCTTCACTCTCTTCTATACCTATTATCCTTATGTTCTGTCTTCTCATTGTTTCCTGGATTTGCTGGATGTTTTGGGTTAGGAGCTTTTTGCATTTTGTGTGTTCTTTGACTGTTGTGTCAATGTTTTCTATGGTATCTTCTGCACCTGAGATTCTCTCTTTTATCTCTTGTATTCTGTTGATGATGCTTGCATCTATGCTCCTGATCTCTTCCCTAGAGTTTCTATCTCCATGGTTGTCTCTCTTTGTGATTTATTAATTGTTTCTATTTCCCTTTTTAGATCCTGGATGGTGTTATTCATTTCCCTTGTCTGTTTGGTTGTGTTTTCCTGTATTTCCTCTTTAAGGGCTTCTAGCTGTTTACCTGTGTTCTCTTGTATTTCTTTAAGGAAGTTATTTATTTCCTTCTTAAAGTCTTCTATCATCATCTTGAGAAGTGATTTTAAATCTGAGTCTTCCTTTTCTGGTGTGTTGGGGTATCCAGGATTCGCTGTGGTGGGAGAACTGTGTTCTGATGATGCCAAGTTGCCTTGGTTTCTGTTCCTTATATTCTTGCCTTTGCCTTTAGCCATCTGGTTATCTCTGGTGTTAGCTTGTCTTGCTCTGTCTGACTGTGGCTTGTCCCTCCTGCAAGGTTTTTTCTTCAGTACTCCTTGGAGATTAGCTCTCTCTGAGAGGAATTTGAGTTTGGAGAACTGTGGTACAGGATTAGCTCTGGGGTGCAGACCGAAAACCGGAAAGATCCTATCCCCAGATGTTCCTTGGTTCCTGTGTCCTGATGGCTCTGTGAGGGTCCCTCTTGATTGAGGAATTTGAACAGAAGTGGTAATCTTCCTGTGCTCAAAGTTGTGTTGGCACTCCTGGGAGACCAGCTCTCTCCTGGCACTGAGTATGGAGCCCTGTGTCATGGCAGCATTTCCCCGGCCTCAGAAGGAAACCAGAAGGCCACTCCCTAGTCTCTATGACCAGAGGGTTCTGGACGGGTCTCTCTGAACAGAGGTGCTGACCTTACCCCTGATCATATGCTTGTCAACACTCCTGGGAGGGTAGCTCTTTCCCTGTGCTATTTGGGTATGGAACTGTGTGGCACAGACCACAGGTGTAAACAGGATGGCTCCTGTCCCAGACTGTTCCTCTGTCCCAGTGTTCTGCAGATTCCAGCAGGTCCTGCTGAGCAGTGGCACCTGTCTTACCTCCACTCACAGGCTTATCCACACTTCCTGGATGCTAGCTTTCTCCCTGCGCTATTTGATTATGGAGCTCTGTGGCACAGACTGGGGTCCCTGGCCAGTCACAGAAGGAGACCAGGAGGCTGCTGACCCAGGTTGCTTGTAGGTCCCTGTGTCCTGGAGGTTCTGGGCAGGTCCCTCTGAGCAGAGGTACTGGCCTTACACCCTGATCACAGGCTTGTCCACACTCCTGGGAGGGTAGCTCTTTCCCTGCGCTATCAAATTTTTATATTCTTATATCATATTAAATCATCTTTATTAAATCTTAATGAGTTTATCAGAGTAAACATGGAGTAGTATTGATTTTAACAAATCCCTAATTAAGGTTTTTATTTATGTTTTAAAACACCATGGCAAAGGCAACTTAGAGAGGAAAGGTTTATCTTGCTTACATTTCCATGTCACATCATAGTCTATCACAGGAGGAAGTCAGGGCAGGAACTCCATGAGGAAACCTGAGAGCAGGACAGAGGCTGAGGTCATTGAAGACCACTGTTTCCTTGCTTACTGATCATGGCTTAATCAGGATGCTTTCCTATAACACCTAGCACTCCTTGCCAAAGATTGGATGTCACCAGCCATCTGAACAAATACACAACAATCATTAATCAAGAAATGTCTCATAGCCTTACCTAAATGACAGTTTGGTGATATATCTTCACAGTTGAGGTTCCCTTGTACCAAATGAGTTTAACTTGTGTCCAGTTGACTAAAGGCTAACAAACACAAGCAGCTATTAGTCCATTGTTATCAGAAAATACTGGAAATTCATTTTCACAATAACTGTGTTTTTGGCATCTGGATTTTTTTCCTAGCCTTTTACTATGAAATAACAAGGGGGAAAAATGTGCATTTATGTGTATGTAGGATAACATCTCAGATGCTATTTCTGGGTATCATAAATACGTGGTAATGAAATTTTTTCTAGAAAACATTGGTGAGGGGAATGGATAGATGGTTCCGCAATGAAGAGTATACTCTTACAGAGGACCCAGGTTTGGTCCCAAGTTCCTGTGTCAGTTGTCTGCCTATAACTCAAGCTCCAGGGTATCTGAACCTCTCTTTTGGCTACCTGCACAAATGTGCATAGACACAAATTCACTCACACACACACACACACACACACACACACACACACACACACACAAGTATATCCAATCAAAAATAAAATAACTATGCTCTAGTTACAGTGGATTACTTGAAATAAGAAAACTTAATCAAATATACTGATCACCTTTTCATTAAAACTGAATAAGTCCTGGGTGAGAATCCACCTAAATATGAGCCTTATCTTATCTCCTCATCATTTGCATGCTGTTTGCAAAGGTCTGAAGAAGGAGAGCATTCTGGTGTCAGTCCCAATTGCTGAGGCAGGGAGTGGTACCCAGGGCACTAACATCCTTTGATATAAGTAACTTTCTTATCGCTCTGCTATTTTCTCACATATTGTAGAATAATATATGACTGATAATGGTAACAATTATTTGTTTCCATTGAATTCCCTCCTATATACCAAATCTCATATTGTCAATTGAGCATATGCATAAACTCCATTGTTTCGTGAAGTCTATCAAAGTGGTGCTATTGCTGATAGCTCCATTCAAAAGTATGCAGAACATAGTACTTCAAAAGAGTGATGCCTGCTGCTCAAATCACACAACTCCCTTGGGAAAGAGCACACTTCTCAACCAATATCTCTGTGACAACAATGCCTGAGTTCTTCCTTTTATGGCATGACTCTTTTAGGCTCCTTTTCCTGGATCTTTTCCTCGGCGGTTGAGTTTCTGCATCTTTTTACCCCATGGCTGGTGTCATATCATTGGCCATGATATGATTTGAAAATATTAATTTCATGATATTGACCATGATAAATCTGACCAAATGAGGCTCAAGGAAATTCATTTGCTTTCTACTTTCAACTAAAATACATTAGAGCATTTCATTCTCTTTCAAGAAGAGATCAGAAAAAGAACAATTATGGGACAAGGCTATTCTCCAATGCAGACAAAGACACCATAAAATGCTATATATTCCTAATATGGGGATCTTGGCTCCCACTAATGAGGTAAAACCTTTCTCAGATTACTACTTATTGCCATATGAGATATATAGGAAGCACATTCAAATTGATTTTTAAGACTCTTGTCTATAGCTAGGTCTGTTATATTATTTCACAGTTCCCTAGACAAACTTGCATGGTGAGAAGAAGGGATTTTTGGAATTTATTTCTAGGAAAGCCTTATTTTCCCCAAAGGATCTCTGTGTCTTTCCTTATTAGCATGCTCCATCTTTACTGTATTAGTTGGGACATTAAGACCCAACACAAATGCTCTATCAAAGCCATCATTTAGCATCTGAGTCACAGGCTGTATTCTCTCCTTATTTTCTCTTTCTACTGAGGACCAAGCTAGGCCATATTTTCAAGTTTCCACTAAAGGTAGTTTGGTGCATGTAACTGAATCTCATCAGAGAAATGTACATGAAAGTGGTACGTTTCTATGCACTGTATATGTGCACTTCCATTATGTCAAGACTTACTTCAAAGTGGGTAGAGCCAACTTGAAATGTACATTCTGATGAGAACCTTCTCATGGTTTTGCTTTACTCATGTAATAAGCAATAAATAAAATGATGTGTGAAGCCATCAAAGCTTGGAGTTCATCAGTTATAACAACTACAGCATTAACTGAAGGCCCAGAGACACATATTAAGACTTGTAATAAGCACAGAGCCTAGTCCTTCCTGCTTCCCATGAGCATTTAGAATCCAAAAGTGACAGTTTCTTCTCTTCAGAATAAACTTTTCAAAGCTGTATTTTGAGTAGTAATTGAGTAGTGGTCTGTAATAACAAGACACTAACCAAACATGAGTATCATGGTACAACAGATCGAAGCTCAAGATCATTTAGAAGCAAAGTATTTGATAACTGAAAAGTCAGAACTCATGTGTACAAAGTCTGTGGACATAAGAAAAGTGGTTGAAGCATACTCTGTCTCCAACATTTACAAATTACTGACACATAATCATTAGATTATTTATGAAGTAGGACTTAACATAAGATGACATGTACACCACACATTTCTATCTGATTATAGTAATTAATGGCTTTATCTCTTTTTCAATCCTTGGAGCCTCTAAGATATGTTCTTTTACTTGTTTATACAACATAAAATAAGTTACTGTGACCTTCAGTCCTGCCACTATGCTGAAGACTTTACTATTTCTAGGCAATTGTACTTTAGAACCCATTGTCCCATCTCCCTGCATCATTTTCACTCCCTCCATTACTATCTACTCTCCCTCCATCATCTCATCTATCCTCTCCTTCTTTACCTGCCTCAAGTCATCACTGTTTTACATTAAGATTATACGATTTTGCATCCATAGGTGGAAGGAAGTAGATATTTTCTCTCAGTGCCTCAATTATACTATGTTGATTATTTTGAGACTGTATACAGATATCAGATTTACACTGTATCTCACAAATAGGTAAGGTTAAAACAAAAGTAAAAGTAAATAAATTAGCCTAGCAAATTAACACTTCAACGCAAAAGTCTGTTATGAGTGGTGAGTTCTGGTTGTCACTGTTTAAGCAAATGATGGGGACAAATACAGAGATGAATTTGAATAATTACTAACTGCATTGTAATGAAATAAAACAATCTCAGAAAGTTTAGGTCTATAGACTACTGAGTGACAAATGCCCATTTAGACCCAAAGCACAAGTGAGGGTTTACACTTAAACAAGAAGGTATGGTGATAGCCAACACTTGTCAGTAAGCACAGGCATGTGAGAGAAGTGTGAGTAGGTCAGAGAGAGAAAGAGATAGATAGATAGATAGATAGATAGATAGATAGATAGATAGATAGATAGATAGATTTTGAGATTGAATTTTACCTGGTAAGGTTTCAAAAATGTATCTTTCTATCCTCACCTTTTAAAAAAAGGACTTTATTAAAAATATTTAAATTAGCTTACTCATTCTTCTGATAGTATTTTGGGGTGTGTGTGTGTGTGTGTGTGTGTGTGTGTGTGTGTGTGTGTGTGACTGAAGCAAGTGAAGCCACATTTCCATCCATTCATGGATGACTGCTGATACCCTTCCTGCCATCCTATGCCATTGAGTATGCTTCTCGAGACATGAGCTGGGATTTGGGATGAAAATAGATGGCCTCTGTATGTGAATTACAAAGTAAGTCTTATATTTCAGAATTTATGACAGTCCAAACTGACAAATCATCTCTATTTTTTCCCCCCAAGCTTATGATAATTCTTGATCTCTAAGCATCCTTTGCACTGAATTGTAGCCCTATGACTGAGTTTACAATGACTGAGAAGCCTAAACCAAAAACATTCTGTGCAAAGTCATACTACATTAAACTACAGATAAATATCTGCCTATAGTTTCCTGTTCCCAATGTAAAAAGTCACCATACTGAGTTGACTCAGAAGGATCTTCTGGCAGCCGAAAGGTCTCTAACAGTTTAAATCCTAGAGAAACTATTTGAAGTAGAACCTTACCCCTAACCTGATAGTCTTTGTCTGGAGAAAATAAATTTCTCATTTGTTAACCTACTGAAATTTTATTTTTATGTATAATATGAGTTGGTACTGTTTTGACTGATTTCTTTATGTTGAGTTAAGGATCATGTCAAGGATATTATTCATCTTTATCTCCCAATCTCATAGATGGAAAAAGGCAGATGTAAATGTTAAAACAGCCAAAAAAAAAAAAAAAAAACAAAAAACAAAAAAAAAACAAAAAACAAAAAAACCAGTTAATAACTGGGAACTCATGCTTCGAGGAGATAATTTAGTTTTCTTCTACAAAATTAGAAAATTCAGTCTATCCTCAAATCCTAATGAGTTAATACTAGTTAAAAAAAGACTGCCATTGCAAATTTAACCTGTAATTGTATAACTATCCATTTTCCTAAGGAATATATTTCTCATAATGCCAAATATTCTACAGGGGCAATTACATTTATAATACATGCAGTGACTGCCAGACTTCTCTGCTGAGGTATTATGGCTCCTTATTTTCAATGCATTCATAAGGTCATTATAAAACATTATAGAGGCCAACTCTCTGTAATATTCAGTATTTTTGTTTCTTCGTGTGCATATAAAAACACACTTTTTAACTTCTCCAACTCAGACCATATTAACCTACAAATGAATTCCCACCTGTTCAAAAATGATTTCCAGTTCTCTTTAGCCATAGTGCAGGAGTGAAGCTCTTCAATAAATACCTCCGTAAATTTCTTTTGGCTGCCACCAATCTCTCATAATCCCCATCCACTAATGAGTAAGGCACTTCTCACAATTACACCCTTTTCTTACTCAGCTTGACCCAGCTACTGGAATATTCTCTCTATTTCTGACTATCGTATGCAGCTAATACTGGCCCTATAATTACCCTAACTTGAAGCCTTGTAGTCAATTTAATGCTTCCTTCTCCATAACCCCCACACGTCTATCCAATCAATTTCCAAATAAGAGATATTCTCCTTCTGTACAGGCTTCACATCTTTCACCTTCCTTGTCTTCCCGCTGCCTGCAGTTCTGTTCGGATGCTCATCACTTCTCTGCTTTTCTTACTATAATAACCTAGTAATTGGCTCCTGCATTGCTACCTCTCTCCATTATAATCCAGTCTGCACTGATTCAAGACTAATCACTGTAACCTGCATCTCTGATCACAGACTTACAGACTCTAGAGATAAAAGAGGATTTAAAGACCAAAGGACTCAACCTCCTTTCAGTTCAACTCTTGATAAATATCAAGACTGGATATGTGCTTCTAGCTAATTTATTACAGAAGCAATAGATGATCTTAAACACACAAGCCATAGTTATTAAAAATAAATAAAAAGCAAAAGTCTTACTTCAACTTTTTATAGCCAGTTTTACTTTCTACACATGAAGCATCCATTTTGCAGTTTCAGGTTTTTTATCCTCGTAGTATGCATTCAAACTTTTAAAACTTGAGTTTCACTGCTCTTTCCAGATTGAGAGATTTATACAACCAGCACAGACCACAGTGAAACATGAGTACATAAATGCATTTAAATTTCTCTTTGTATCTTGCACCTTTCTTATCTTCTTCTCATGGTTTCTACATCTATGTCATTTTAGTTCCTTTCTATAAACTATATTTAAATTACAGTGCTTTCTATATTACTTATGTCTAACATAAAAGAAAAAAAATCATATAAAGCTACATCCTTATGGTTTGTATTTGAGTTTTTTCAATTTTTATTTTTTATTTTTATTGGAAATTGTTTTCTCACATAATATATCCTGATCTTTTTCCCGGTCCCTTTACTACTCCCCATTTCCTCTCCCACTGTAACACTAGAACTGGCTTCACTCTCTTTCTATATCATTAGAAAACAAACAGGGAGCAACTTCCGGTGGCGGCCGGGAACCTCAGCTTGGGCCACAGGGCTCCACAGCAAATTAGCGCTGGGACAAAGATCCCTCTCAGAAGCTCGGAAAAGCCGGGAGTGGACCAAAGACACGCCCCACAGCTCACCAGGAACTGCACCGAATCCGCGAGACACAGGGACCAAGGTAGGCTGGCTTAGAAAGCCCCCTGGATCCCAACAGCGGGTGGCTGAGGCAGGATACTTTTCCCTGGGACACTAGGATTCCATAGTCAAGCAGCTCCAGGAGAAAACTTTCTCTCCCAGGAACGCGGAAAAGCCCCTAACGGGGGCAACACTAGCCCCAGAGCTCACTGATTCTGCCCGCTTTCCGCGGGCCACAGAGACTGACAGACAGCAACTTCCGGTGGCAGCCAGGAACCTCAGCTTGGGCCACAGGGCTCCACAGCTAATTAGCGCCGGGACAAAGATCCCACTCAAGAGCTCGGAAAAGCCAGGAGAGGGCCAAAGACACGCCCCACAGCTCACCAGGAACTGCCCCGAACCCGAGAGACACAGGAACCGAGATCAGACCCTGTGCCACAGCTCTTCAAACCCAAACACCTCTCAGAGAGAGCTGGTCTTCAAGGAGTACTGACACAGAGACCTGCAGGAGGGGCAAGCCACAACCAGACAGAGTAAGATCAGCTAACATCAGAGTCAACAAGATGGCAAAAGGCAAGGGCAAGAACAAAAAGAACAGAAACCAGGAGTACTCTGCACCATCAGAACCCAGCTCTCCCACCACAGCAAGCCCTGGATACCCCAACACACCAGAAAAGCAAGACTCAGATTTAAAATCATTTCTCATGAGGATGATAGAAGACTTTAAGAAAGAAATGAATAACACCCTTAAAGAAATGCAAGTGAACAGGGATAAACAACGAGAAGCC
>CM052700.1:39060789-39087841 GCA_028551405.1 Uromys caudimaculatus
GAGAGAGAGAGAGAGAGAGAGAGAGAGAGAGAGAGAGAGAGAAAGAGAGAGAGACTGGGGGGGAAGAGAGGGAAGGCCAGATATGAAGGCATAGAGAGAGGGGGGAAAAGGGGTTGGGGAGAGAGGGAGAAGGAACGGAGAGAGAAGGGGCAGAGAGTAAGAGAGCAAGGAGGGGGCAGACAGCTCCTTTTTTTAAATAGTAAGCCAGGAAACTGTGAGGAGGAGCCTAGAAGGAATGCTAACACACAGCAATCAACCCATTATCAAAACACTGAGTAAATTCTACCATTGGCCTAATGCAGCGATCGTCATGGGAGACCTGACAGTGTGTTGCTAAGATGAGCACTACACAAACAAGAAAGTCTTAACAACAGTGCGTCATCCACTAACATCTTGGAATTTATAGGGACATTGGAAGTGGTGGGACTTGATTGAAGAAAGAACAAGTATATAATATGCATTGACCAGAATTAGAATCTAAAGCAAAGCTTGAACATGATTCTTTAAAAGTAGACAACTCAGCCAACAGTATGAATGAGAGAAAGATATGTAAATAACCCTAACCTTTGGATTATTATTCACGACAAGCACAGTTCTCTTTCATGTATAAATTCATTCTGGAATATAGCATTTCTAATTTCAGTCAGTAAGGTGATCATATTACATGCCTAGTCCTGTCCCTGTCAGTTCTAGGCCCTCTCAGTTTGCCTACTTTTCATTTGTCAAATGAACAGCATAGACTAGAAAAATGAAGGTTCCTCCTCCACACTGGGTCTTTTTGAAAATATCAACACAGAAACTATAATCTAACAATCCTGCATGTTAGGGCTTCAGGCTTTAGCCCAAAGATTCTAGTCCAGTAAAAAGTGAGGTTTTAAATTATTTATGATTTTGCATGAGGAAAACCCATTCTTAGAATCATGGAAGTAATGTTAATACCATGGCATAAGAAGTGTAGGGATGTGAGAGCCATTACTTGTCCACACAGGACACTCACTGCCAGTAACTGCAAGTTGCTAGCCCTGTAGAGCCCTGTAGAATCCTGTAGAGCCTTTAGAGTCCTGTAGAGCCCTGTAGAGCACTGTAGAGCTAGCAACTCGAAGCTGCTGGTAGCACGTGAAGGATGCAATCACTATCTATGATTACGTGATTCAGAAACTCAACATCCTGTGTACTTGAACATATTTTTATTATTTATTTCCTTGTTCTGTCCTTGTTTCTCCTCTGTCTCTCTCTCTGTCTCTCTGTCTCTGTCTCTGTCTCTCTCTCTCTCTCTCTCTCTCTCTCTCTCTCTCTCTCTCTTTCTGTGCGTGCATCTGGATGAACATCCATGTTTACAGTCACGTGGTGACATTGGAACAGTATTTTCAACAGTCACTTCATTCTCTCCTTCTACCATATGGGTCCCAGGGATTGAAATCAGATCATCAATCTCGGTGGTGATTGCTTTTACCTAATGAGGCACTTCACCTAGCCTAATCTGATTACTTTTCAACAACCATCATAAAACTTTAAGCAATGCCTGAGAGATGTCTTTGGGTTCTACTTCAGAAGAAGGATCTGAAGGTCAGAAAACCTAAGTAACTCATCCTAAGATTTTACAAATGTTAAGAAAAGGAGAGGGTGACAATCAAGTTACAAAACCCATATAATCTAAATTCAAGATCCCAATATCCAAGGCTGCCTGGGGAGAGACTATAGCAGCAAGAGGACTAATTGAAATATAATGTGTTTGGCCATATTTCTCTGCTTGAATTTAATTAAATTCCAAAATTAAGTCTGGTAGGGAAGGATTGTACCAAAGAAAAGAAAATAGAAATAATAAAAATAATACATCACATTAAAGCTGAGGAATGATGATAAGTAACTCACAGTGCTAGGCATCTTCAAGTAGCACCAGGCTACTCAGCCTACTCATGAGCTATCGCTTCTGTGTCTATTGATTTGCTACAATTCATCATCTGCTCTTATTTAGGTGCTGACAAGGGAGTTGTGTACATTTCTATCTGAAACTTGTGTTTGATCAGAACACTGAGTCTCAGGGTTGCCTTCCTCCTAGTATTTACTACTATTGTGTCCAGGGTTACCTTCCTCCTTGTATTTACTATTTTGTCTGAGTTACAGAATATTTGTAGTTTTTCAAATGTCCTTGTCAACTTCTTGTGCTCATCCTTAATTAGTGAAATTCCTACCAACAGTCAGAAAGTATGTTTTATCTTATCTGTGTATGATAAGTCAATCCAATAGTGTTGCTTTCTAAAAAGAGTTCTACATCCACTGGCCTCCTAACTGTAGATAACATTTAAAACCTTTGACATGATAGACATTTTTTTCAAGGCATATGGGAAATAGTCTTTAAAATGTGTGTGTATATGTGTGTGTGTGTGTGTGTGTGTGTGTGTGTGTGTGTGTGTGTGTGTGTGGGCGCGTGTGTGTAAGATTAATACACCATTACAATAATGGATTCTTTTAGTGACCCTAATCCATGATACAGTTAAGAACATTGCAGCATCCAAACCAACCCACCTGTTAAACATCCTGGGCAGTCCGCTACTGGGAACTGATTTTCAGGCCCGGAAAACTTTATAATTTGAGCAACTATAATCAAGATTCTTGCCAGAGCAAATGCTAGCTTTTATACCAATTTTATCCTAGGCTCTTCTGAGAGACTGTTTTGAAATGTTCACCCTCTTTGAGAGCCACAATGATTCTTACTTTCTGAGTTTCTCTAGATTAATATCTAGCAGCTGTTTGTCTATCATATAAGACTCTTGTATAATTAAGATTTGACACCTCTATACCATTTCTTTTCAAACTTGTGTTGACTTATTCTACAGTTTGGAGACACTTTTTTCAGTATCATTTCTTATGCATAATCTAAAATAAAGATCTATTTAATGGACAGTGATATCTCATAGTCCATAAATATTAATATGAGCACCATTAGTTAGAGTGGAATGCACTCATTTGTGAATGTTTTTATAGAATATAAATGTTAATTTATTTTTGCATTAGAGCATGTATTCTTAGCATTTGAAATCATTTTTGCCTAATTGGTATCAGCTATTCTCACATAAAGAAATGAAACTCAAATTACTCATCCCCGGAGTCACAAGAGAAACTGACTTCTGGCGCCTTCCTCAACCTTGTTGCTGATTACAACACACATAACCATCCAATTAATGAGATGAACCCGTTAAGATGACATGCTGTGGCTTTGATGTAGAAGTGTAGACAGAATGCTTGAAGCATATTTACTCCAGAAAATATCTCATTAAATGTGATTAAAATACACAAAAGGGGGGAAATCTCCCTGTTCTGTAGCTTATACAGACAACCAAATACTAACCATTCACAAACGAATCTTAGTCAGTAACAAAGTTAATCACTAATCAGTTTAAAGTAACTGGTTTCATATGGTCTATGTATCCAGAGCTGTAAATAAGGCAGAAAAATTATTTTTTAAAGACTTCTTTCCTTTTAAAAAATTTATTTAACTTTATTTTATATAGATTGGGGTTAGGGTGTCAGATCTCCTGGAACTAGAGGTAGACAATTGTGAGCTTCCATGGAGGTACTGTGAATTGAACCCGGGTCCTCTGAGAGAGCAGTCAGTACTCTTAACTGCTGAGCCATTCCTCTAGCCTCCAGATAAAATTATTAAATAAAGATTTATTTTACGCCCACCCGCAAATTAACTGTTGGGAAGGAGTAATTGTTTAACCATTTAACAATTTAAAAGAAAATAATAAATTATCAGTTTTGATGGATAATTTAAAAAGTCAAAAGGTTAAGGCACAATAAGCCCAGATTCTAGCCCAGGATTCAGTATAATGATTATGATACTGCAGAGAGAGTTGAGTTGGCTGAGATCTGATGGGCTTTCTCTCAAGCTCAAGTGCAGTCATTATATTATTTTATTTTTAGGTAAAAATTTTTAAGTGTGTGTGTGTGTGTGTGTGTGTGTGTGTGTGTGCCTGCATGCTTCTGTGCCTATGTGTCTCTGTGTACATGTGTGTGGATGCTCTCACAGGTGTGAAAAGGACATCAAATTCCCTGCAACTGAAGTTCCAGGCAGTCATGTGCCTGTATGGCCCTGATATGGCCACAGTTGCACAAGACTGAGCTCAGATCCTTTGTAAGAGCATCTGACACTCTTAACCTTTGAGCTAGCACTCCAGTCTGAAGATATTATTGTAAAAGGTGTCTCCGGGGAGTGGTGGCGCACGCCTTTAATCCCAGCACTTGGGAGGCAGAGGCAGGCAGATTTCTGCCAGCCTGGTCTACAGAGTGAGTTCCAGGACAGCCGGGGCTACACAGAGAAACCCTGTCTCAAAAAACAAAAAAACAAAAAACAAACAAACAAAAAAGGTGTCATCAATATATCATTCATCTTTCAAAAATTTAGAATAAGAATAAGTCAGCTGCTTTAAAGATTTATAGGGCTTTGGAGCTCAGCTCTTAGATTAGAGCACCAAGAAATTAACAAATTCCTTTATGGAGACTCTGCCTATTTCTTCTCTTGAATTTCTTCCTAAAAAGTCACAGAGTCCAATCGTAGAAATTGCTAAGGACCAACAACTATTGCAGTTTGCTGTGAGTAATGAACATGGGACTTATTTGGAAAAACAAACAAACAAACAAACAACCCAAAGGTCTTGTTTTTTTGTGTGTCTAGCATATCTGTGTGTTGATCAGTCTGTCCGGTGGACCAGTGCTGAATTGCACCTATATTTCCTCTGTCTTGTGAGCACTCTCCTGTCTGCTTCACAGGTATGAAACTTGGTCTCAGAGCAATTCTGCAACTTGCTTAAGCAGTAGCCCAGAAGTCTTAGTCCAGGTACTGATGCCAAGTACTCTGTCTCTATAACACAAGCTCTTAATATTATTCTACTCAAATTTGGGATATTAGCATAAGTTAATAGATTTGTGTAGGTCAGATGCTCAAGTCATCTATTTTTCCAGTGTTCAAGGCAGTAAAATAAACTTAGTATAATTCAAATATTCTTTCACCTTTAGAAAAATATCTGAAGAGAATGTCTTCTAAAGCTAAATATAAGTGACAAAAAAGAATAGTTTTTCCTATTGAAATCTTAACATTTTAGTATAAGGAGCCTATACTTGTATAGGGTGATTGCTATTGGATATTTCATATCACTTAGCACATTTTCTCTCCTACATTTCTAAGATTTCCTTCAAGTTTTACAGGTTTTTATTTTTTTTATTAGCCTGTATCAAAATGTACCCATAAAAATGTCAAGTCAAAAGGTGGAGAGAAGGCTTAGTGGTTAAGAGTCTTTACTTTCCTTGCACAGGACCAAGGCTCAGTTTTCAATATTTACCTAGTGGTTACCTCCTTCCAATTGCCCACAACTCCAGTTCCATGGGATCCAACACTCTCTTCTGATTTCGGCTGGCTCCTTTACACAGAGCATGTATATAAAGTTACGCAAGCATACACACAGACACACAGACACACACACACAAGGTGGAGAGAGAGAGAGAGAGAGAGAGAGAGAGAGAGAGAGAGAGAGAGAGAGAGAATAAATAAATAAAGCTTTATACAAAATAAAAGTAACAGATGAAAGGCAAATAATTCTTTTCATATTTTTCCAATTTAAAAAAAGATGTATTTTCTTCTAAGTACATGATATTACAGATCTTAAGTTAATATTTAAATAGATCTCTGAAATGTCTAATCCTTCCAGGTGTACCACATCAGAATGAATGTGTAGATAGTTAAGGAAATGAGTTCAAATTATATCTCCTGGGCTTTATACTATAATCTGAAATTTATTAGAAAATCTGGTGAAGCTAAGACCTCTAATACTTTCAAAATTACTAAAAAAAATCATATCATAAAAATATTTAAGAAACTTAACTCGGAAGATGCTGAAGATCTTGAACTTCCTGGCTCCACATAAAGTCTACCTTGTATTAAATAGTACTAACCCTAAGGGAAATACTAGTTTCTTAAAATGCCGTATGTGGCATTAGTCAATCTGAGGTCTGCTAGTCTGAGAATGTATCCTTATGTCTTTCAAGTTATTTCCAAATCCCCCCTGTTTTCCCATCCTCACATGCTGGCTTTCTGTTTTGCAATGCTTGCTCAATAGAAAATAAACAGATGGGCTTGAAAAAAATCCAGAAATACAAATGGGATAGAAACTGCCTTGGGCTCTTCAATGGCATCAAAGGAACTTGTAATTTTTCTTCTTCATGTTTGACAAACAAACTTTCTGGAACACAAATCTGGATAGGGTTTCACTCTCAGCCGCCACCCAATATGTTTTTCTTTGTTTTGTTTCTATCAAAACCTAAAGCTCCTTTTAGATTTTTTTTTTTTAATTCTGATGAGTGGATGATCAGTGATTGGTATTGGGAAAGTATATTAAACTATGGGGGGAAAATGGTGGATGACACTGGGATATATGAATTCCTTTATTTCATCAGTGAAGAAGTTCTGGGGCACTGATCTCATTAATTAAATTGCTTTCAGATAAAGGCCATGTCCATTGACAGCTGACAATGATAAATTATGCCATGGATAGATCTCAATAGTCTTGCATTTGCTTGCCCTTTAGATGTACACTTCTACAGGTAGGAATCCAAGTTAAACTTATTTTTGTTGTTGTTTATTGTGGGCTTTGTTTGCAGAGCTTAGACGATGGACTTTAAGCACAGCATCCTTAGGGAAGGAAAGAAGGACAGAGATGGTAAATGCAGCATCTAAAAGGAGCCTCAACAATAGTTCTGAGGCTGTTTACTAGACAAGGCCCTGGATATAAATGTAGCCACAAGTCCAACTTCAGCTCAGCAGTTCATAGCCTCACCCAGGCAGTGCTTCACCATTCTGCACAAAGATGTTTTCCAATGTGTCCAGTACTGATTAATTCAAACTGGGTCACCCAGAGAAACACCAATTTCCTAGTTCAGAAGAGGGCACCATATGTTGCTGTCCATAGCCTAGTAGCTTCAAATGAGAGCTGTTTTGTGATTTTCTCCACTTCAAGGATTAACAAGCATGCTCCCTCTCTGGTTTGCTCAATAAACACATGGAGAAAGGCAGGAGCAAGTGTACTTAAATTAGGTGGCTTGAAACCCCATGTGGACTATGACAGTCCATCATAAAGAGGGAAATGAAGACTGACATGTTGACAACATGGTGCTATGGCCAGCTTTACATTTATCCTTGAAGACAATGAAAAAGAGCCATGACAGACACAGATCTGGATTCTGCCTTTCAGGCTTCGGTTTTAGGGTTTTTTGTTTTATTTTTGCTTTTCCTCTGTCAGCTAGCTGTGTGGAATGAACAGCTTTCCACTTTCTAAGTACATTGCTGTACTGATAAAGTTAACAGGGAAAATTTTAATTACCTCATAGAGTTTGTCTTTGATGAGTCACAGCATCAGTCGACATTTAGAGGCTGGTGGAAAAGTGAATCGCCAGGGCTGACATTATTGCTAAGCTGAGCCTCAAATCTCACTCTGCAGCTCTAACTCAGAGGCAAGTGCCAGTGTTAGCTCTTTGGGACAGGGCTATGCATTACTTTTGCTTCAGTCATAAAGCTTTCAGTACAGGGCATATTAAATAGATATTTTCTGAATAATTCAATGATGTTTTAAAGCAGATACTTAGATAACTCCCGTTACCATCCTACTATCACCATTTGCATTCTTAATATACACTTTAATCATGGGAACTTTAATAACCAAAGGGAAATGATATCTGTCTTCTCTAAGTATTAATATCATCATTGAAAGTCAATGGGATTTTATAGCCTAACATAGTTTGACAACCATATGAGATTGTGTAAGTATAAATTATTTTCTAATATAAAGAAGGACAATTGCTAATATAAATATATAAAGATCATATATAATGTTTACTCTTCTGTTCATAAAAATGCAAGAAATGTATCATTTTAAGACCTTTCTGTCAGGCACTGTACTAAGCAATTAAAGTTCAGTGCCTCTTTAAATTTCCACAACAAACATCTCAGTTAGCTACAGCATAACCCATTTTAAGAAACTGAGCATTATAATTCTCTAAGGAAATATAGCTACTACATCACAGAATACTGTAACTTTCTCAGTATACATAGCTATTCTATTATGGTGGAAAATTTTGACTCAAATCAGATTGCTTCCCTCTATAACTTCACAGTTGCCAGGTTGCACATAAGCTAAAATGGATCACATTTATAATGATCAAAGTAAAAAATAATAATCTGCTGTTTAGCGGTTTGGGTAGTACATGATGCTCAAAAACAGCTTATCAAATGTATCTTTTAAGTTTCTTTTTGTTTTACTACTTTACTAGCTAGTTTTGTGTGTCAACTTGACACAAGCTGGAGTTACCACAGAGAAAGGAGTTTCAGTTGAGAAAATGCCTCCATGAGATCCAGCGGTAAGGCATTTTCTCAATTAGAGATCAAGGGGGGAGGGCCCCTTGTGGGTAGAACCATCTGTGGGCTGGTAGTCTTGGGTTCTATAGGAGAGCAAGCTACGCAAACCAGGGGAAGCAAGCCAGTAAGTTACATCCCTCCATGGCCTCTGCATCAGCTCCTGCTCCCTGACCTGCTTGAGTTCCAGTCCTGACTTCCTTTGGTGATGAACAGCAACATGGAAGTGTAAGCTCAATAAACCCTTTCCTCCCCAACTTGCTTCTTGGTCATGATGTTTGTGCAGGAATAGAAACCCTGACTAAGACAGCCACCATCAGTGAGTGTATGATGTATGTGTGCATGAGCACAGGTACTTACACTTCATAAAACAACATCAAAGAAATCCTTTAAAAGTCGAACCCTTTCGCTGGGCAGTAGTGGCGCACGCCTTTAATCCCAGCACTTGGGAGGCAGAGGCAGGCGGATTTCTGAGTTCGAGGCCAGCCTGGTCTACAGAGTGAGTTCCAGGACAGCCAAGGCTACACAGAGAAACCCTGTCTCGAAAAACCAAAAAAAAAAAAAGTTGCACCCTTTCGAGGCAGTTGTTTTCTATCAACCCTGAAGAGAGGTGAACTTCCTTTGAATATTAAGTAAATTGACAGAGTTTTATTTTAATAGAAGGCACAAGTATCTGTTTCATCCACAATAATACTCATAAATTAAACACTGTCAATGTCATCCACACTCAAAAATAGGGAGTAAGAAGATGGATGACTATGGTTTCCAAGAACTGGGTTATAAGCCTTGAACAGTATCTCTTCTTATGTGTGATACAGGCCATGTCTTACTCTTGATTAACTTAATCAGAATTAATAGACTTGTCTTCCAGAAATATCCAGTTCTGATGCTTTTAATGATTAACTTTAAGGGATCCTTAAGTTTGAGCACTTCTTTCACAGAGCTCCCCTGTTTTAGACTCTCTTTTTTGTGTGTTGATATTTGTGTGTGTGTGTGTGTGTGTGTGTGTGTGTGTGTGTGTGTGTGTGTGTGTGTGTGTGTGTATGTGTAGATATATTTGCATCATCATGAATATCTGAAGGCCAGAGGTCAACATTGAGTCATTGAGTATCTTCCTCTATTAATTTTCATTTTACATTTGAGAAAGGGTTTCTCACTGAACCTGGATCTCTCCATTTTGGCTAGATTGAGTGGCCAGCGGACTCTCTGTCTTTGTCTCCTGAGCACTATGGTTATAGGCTTGTATTATGATGTATGTTTTTTACGTGGATCCTAGTGATCTGAATTCTGGTTATTATGATATTCATAGCATTCATTAACTAAATGAGCCACCTCCCTATCCCTTAGCCTATAGAGGGAGAAATAAAACCCTATAATGTTAGCAACTTTTAAATACTGACATTCTAATTTTACTATTTAGCTTCTTTGCATGTAAGTACATTTTTATTGGCTTTCTTATCTAAAGAGTCTAAGCTAGACTGAAGAGGTGGGTAGGAACATGCTGTCCTCTTACAGCCGACCTGAGTTTGATTCATAGCTACTAGGTTGGGTGGTTTACAATCACCTGTAACTCCACCAGTAGCTTGACCACCCTCTCCTGGCCTATCAATAAAGATGCTAGCAGCCAATGAGCTGGGTGGAATAGGCGGGACTTCCGGTACTCCCCCACCCCCCACTCCCAACCCCCCACTCCCAACCCCCAACCCCCACCCCCTCCGACCCCAGCAGGCAAGCTAGCAGACAGGAGAAAAAGAGTTTTTACTGTATTTCAGAGGGAGAAAACGTGATCAGCCATGTGAGATCACGGGTGGAGCAACCGTAGGCAGTTACCCCAGGTGAAAGATTAGAAACACAACTAAAGCTGAGGGCAGTTTTGGGTTGCTGAACAAGGAGAAGGTAACTGAGCAACTAAAGTTGAGGTCAGATTTAGGGTGCTGAGCTGAGAATATTGGGAAGGGTGCGGCGCGGTAGCCATGCAAGATTAGAAGTGCCCAGCAATTGAGCCATATGACAGGTTGAAAATTCAGATGTGCGTGTGTGTGTGTGTGTGTGTGTGTGTGTGTGTGTGTGTGTGTGTGTGTGTTGCACCCGCAGATCCGAGGGAACCTGGGTAGGGTTGGTAGTTCGGTCTTACACACACACACACACACACACACACACACATACACACACACACACACATACACCTTGCTGAGTCTAGTTACTGTTCCATATGTATATGGAAATTTTGCTTTTATTTTCTCAGATGGAAGGATGAGAGCTGGACCCAAGCTGTGCAAAAACTTGGCTTGGGCGGAGCCCAGAGCATTTCTTTCTGTGTTCTAACTATTCCTAGACCTAGCCTAGAAGCTTCCAGCCTCTGTACAATCTAATCTTCTTTGTTTACTGATTTAATCCAGCTTCTCTTGGCTTCTTACTGAATTGCTCTGCTTGGCCTCATATTATCTTTAGCAATGTATTTTAATCTTCTGGCTCCTTCTTATTCTCTGGCTTGTTCTGTCTTCACCTTGTTCTACCTTGTTCTCTCTGTCACCTGTCTTTGTAAAACTGTCCTGCTAAAGAACCATGTCCTATCTCTGACTCATTCTGTCAAGTCTTTCTCTAATTTGTTACTTTGCCCCTCAATAAGACATTACTGTCAAACATGGCTGCTTCTTTCTACAAACAAACCTGACCCCTTCATTTAACATGTTTAAAGGTATGTACTAAGGGTGTGTCTGCATTCCAGCCAGATCACATAGACCTAGAAGGTCTTTAAATATGATCCTTTGCCAAAGCAGCCATGCTACTGGATTAAAATTCCTCTACAATTGTATATGATTTCAAGGCTGTCCACTTAGCATTGGATAACCAAATAGGGAGTTCCTCTGTAAGAGAGGCTTATTCTCCCTCTGTCAGCACTGGTTGTCTATAGGCCTTTGGGCCCCATGAAATTTCCCCATTCTGCATTAGCATGTTTGTTGGTGTTGTCATTGTTTCAGGCTACTTTAGGCAGACATATTGTTGTTAATATCATAGGTGTAGCTTCTCTGTCATTTCTAGGAAACATAATCTTTCTTGGCTCTTAAAGTCTTTCCTCTCCTGTTCTGAGATGTTCCCTGAGCTTTGCATTCAGGAATTGTGTTGTAGATGCATCAGTTGAGGCTGGGCACACCACATCACTTGTTCTCTACATTTTGACCAGTTGTGGTTTTCTGCAATATTAATAAGATACAACAATCATGTTTATTTGTGAGCAGTGACTTAGTGTCCAGATACATGAACTCTAAGGCTGATTTGTATATAGGTATAATCGTGCCTTCTTTCAGGTCCTATTCTTCAATGGTACCTATGTACAACAGGTTGCAGTGGTGGTGAAATGGATGGTGACCTGTAGGGGAATATACCAGTGTAACTGTTTACTTACTACTGACTCTGGTTGTCTCAATGATGGATGCCAGAGTTTTCCAGATCTAAAGAATAAGATCACATTCCCATCGACTGACTAGCACACCAGGAGGCATGATCTTGTGAAATTCCCCCAGGGCCACATTTCAATTACCTGTCTGGTATTGAACTGATATTGAACTGTTGTACATATGGCCCTGAAGATTTGAGATTCTTAGTCAGACTTATAAACACACCAGAATAAAAACAAATCAATCATTTCTCTACCAGATGGGGGAAAAAAGCTTCAAAACAGAAGTGGTTTTTAGAAAAAACAACAAAAACTAATTCAATACTTATTTTCTACAAAAGGAAACAGAGACTCTACAGAGTAAAACTCCATGTAATCACATAGAAACATAGGGACCGATGGGATAATAATAAAATCACTTTAATTCAAACATAGCGTTATACCTTTATATTCTATTACTTATGAAAATAATGTCTGCTGTGATTAATTTACTTTACCTAAGATTAAGTGCCTAGTTTTAAAGAAATTTATCTAAATTATTTTCTCAGAAGCATGATGCTTAGAACCAAGTCAACCTTTTCTGGAACCATGCTGTTCTCTCAATTTCCAATATCATGGTTTATTGCTTCTGGATCAATCAACCATTGATAGTGATTTTGATTTTTAAATCCCCAGTCTAGGTTCATCAAGGCTTCAAGAAACACGTTATTATAAGATGTTATATGTCAACAAATTAACATGATGAAATGAGTTTATAAAGCCAGCAAGGAGAGAACTTGGCATTCCCAAATGTCACTGCTGTCATGGAGATGATTAGAAGAACTGCAGAGTATCTTGAAGTTTGAGAACTACTGGGAACATTGTTCATCTTGGGGATAAAAAGAGGAAAGGTCACTAGGATATCTGCTGGATGTCCATTTTCGTAATGGAGTTCTTCAGTAATGAGCTGAACTAAGACTATTAGGATCATACATACAACCTATGTGGGCTAGGCAAATTTACCAAAGTAAGAGAAGGATAGAATATGTATTTAAGAAACTCACAGGTTTTAGAAAATGTTTTAATGAATTTATTTATAATTTAATAACTACACGCGCACACACACACACACACACACACACACACACACACACACACACAAAACCTAGGAATTACTACCTTTATACATTCAACAGAAACTATAGGAAAAGTTGTTTACCTCCTTGAATAAAAGGGTATATGTTATACATCGGGTGCTTTTATAAAAACACACATGAGGAGAGGTGGCTACAATCCAGAGCAGATCTACTGTAAGGCATCTGGTAATAAACAGCCATCTTATCTATAGGACATATATAAAACTGAACCCTAGGAGTAGATGCTAAGAGAAATTACCATGGTACTTGCCAAATGAAATAGGAGGAACAAGGGTGTTTCTTCCCTTGGGTAGAATTATTTGGTTCTTCTTATTATTAATTTACTTATTATTTTCTAGTTTCTGTGTTAATGAATACTCAAGGAGCATATAGGCTTTCTACATGTTTCTGTAATGAAAGCTAATCTTTGTACAGTATAGATAAAAAATAGACTTGCTTTTCTTTTAAAAATTAATTTATCCTCATATATTACATTCCAAGGGCAGTTTCCCTTCCCTCCTCTCCTCGCAATCTCTCCAGACTACATCTCCCCTTTCTGTGCACTCCTCCTCTATATCCCTTTAGAAAAGTGCAGTCCTCCCAGGGATAGCAACTCAACATTTCAGATCAATTTGCAATAAGACTAGGCAGGCGCCTTCCCTCATACTAAGTCTGTAGCCGGCAACCCATTAGGAAAACAAGGATCCCAAATGAAACAAAAACTTCAGAAACAACAAACCCTATTCCCCTCCTCCCTCTCTTAAGAGTCCCACAGAAAAACCAAACTACACAACTATAACATATATGCAGAGGGCCTAGGTTAAACCCATGCAGGCTTCCTGATTGTTTGTTCAGCCTCAGTGAACCCCTACAAGTACAGATTTGTTGATATCATGCATTTTCCTGTGGTATCCTTAATCCCTCTGGATCCTACAATCCTCCTTCCCCTTCTTCTGCAAGATACTCTGAGTTCCACCTGAAGTTTGGCTGTGGGTCTCTACATCTTTTACCATCAGTTACTGTGTCGAGTCTCTCTGTTGGTGATTATGCCAGGCTCCTGTCTATGATTATAGGAGGATATCATTAGGAATCAGTTTCATTGTTTTTTTTCTGGACACAATTGGTTCTCTCCTAGGTCTCTGGAGAATGGAGGCTCTGTTCTCTGATCGTCCCGGCCTGCTAGAGGTGGGTTCCTTTTCCTATCATAAGCTTTAAGCTGCACTAGTCATTGGTTGCCCATTCATTCCCACAATTTCTGTGCCATTTTTACCCCAGTACATCATGCTGTCAAGACCAATTGTCATTTAAAGATGTTTTGGCTGGGTTGGTGCTTCAATCCCTCCACTGGAAATCTTCCCTGGTTGTAAGAGATGGATTAGACTCAGAAAGTCAAACATGGTATATCTTCACTTATAAGTGGTTATTAGCTACAAAATAAAAGATAATCATGCTAAAATCTCTAGAGAGGCCATGTCACAAGGAGAGCTCAAGGGAGGGTGCACAGATCTTCCTGGGCAGGGGAAACAGAATGACTCGTGTGGATATGAATTGGGGGCTGGTGAGGACAGGAAGAGGAAGGATCAGGCCAGGGGAGTGTAGAGAGAGTACTGGGAGAGACAAATGGAATTGGGGGACAATTTAGGGGCAAGGGAGAAACCTAGTGCAATGAAAACTCCTAGAAATATATTACAGTGACTCTAACTAAGACTCCTAGTAGTAGGGGATATGGAACTTAGCTTGTAAACTTTCTTTGTTTTACCCTTTTAAAATGTCCCCCTCTCTTTTGTGGTGTCTGTGTGTGTCTGTGTGTGTGTGTGTGTGTGTGTGTGTGTGTGTGTGTGTGTGTGTATGTGTGGTGTGGGTTGGTATGGTATATGAACACATTTGTGTAAGAGTGCATGCATGCACAGAAGCCAGAAGAGGATATAAATTATCTGTATTTTTCACTCTCTGCCTCATTCCCTTGAGATAAAATATCTTTCTGAAATGAGAGCTTGCATTTAAAAATAAACTTTCTGCCATCTAACCCCAGAGATTCTGCTGTCCCTGACCCCATGGCACTCAGATAACAGGCACAGGTGATGATGACCAACTTTTATGTGGCATGTTAAGATTAGAACTCAATTGTAGTCATGTAACGTTGATCTGTGGAGAGACAGTTTGCTGGAATCAACACAATGAATGAAGTATTAAAAAAAAAATTAGGAAAATGAAGGATGTATACTCATAAAGCATGTAAATCATTTGGGTGTATAATGTGGGACATGAAAGAATCTTCAAAAAAATAAAGACTACAAACTGGGCCATGTTCCAGGAGCCTGATAAAACAGGAGCCAACAGTTAGCTATTCTCTAAGTAATGAAGTTGTTGACAAATTTGTAGCGAGGTAGGGATGAATGACAAGCAACCTCCAATGTAAACATTTATGAGTAAAAATATGTAGTATACATGAGTATGAAAGATGGACATAAGTCACTATAAGTTTTTGGTGCAAGACAGACTTTCAAAACCTTCTTCATCAAACATGCAAACCTCCCAGCCCCAGAACTGTAACGATCATCATCTGTGTTTACAACGTATCTCGTGTATCTCCAACAAAAGCATCTTAAGGAAGATGGGTTTTACATTATCTCTGAGCTTCACACTGCAGTCTTTTGTACCAGAGAAGCACAAGACAGCTAATAATATCACATCATTAGTCAGAAAGTAGAAAACTACCGATTCTGGTGTTCAATTTACTTTCTCCCTTATATATAACCTTTGACCCCAGCCTATGGAAGGATGGCACCTACGTTCACAGTAAATCTCACCATCACAGACATACTAAGTTCTGTCTCTGAAAAAGATTCTAAGAACAGCTAAGTTGACAATGGAGATTAACCATCACACACCAACCACTATCATTTTGCTCTATTTCTCAAAGTTACGGCTCCTTTATAACATCATCTCTCATCCCACTTCATGTTCATTTAACTCCCAGGAATAGATAGGAGCAGAGAAAAGGAATGACACAAAGTGGAAATAGGCATTACCATTTGGATTGGGCATCTTGTAATGGGAACAAAAGACTAGAGGCGGGATCAGAGAATAGGGAATCTAAGAAGATTTGGGATTTGTGCTACATAACAACAACAACAAAAAAACATTTCTTTTAATTCATAAATCATATGTAGTTTTTATAAATTGTTACTGTTCAGGTAATATTAAGCCCCTCTTCCTCAGAGCAGCCCAGTCATGTTAGATATTAGGTGACTAGGTATCTGTTATGTGACTGAAGGGTTCAATAAAACCCTGACAGTTTTGATATGAAAAAAGATTTGGCATAGCCATGTGTGGTGGTTTGAATATGCTTGGCCCAAGGAGTGACAGTATTAGGAGGTGTGGCCTTTTTGGATTAGGTGTGGCCTTGTTGGAGGAAGTGTGTCACTGTGGGGTTAGGCTTTGAGAGACATTTCTCCTAGCTGCCTGGAAGACAGTCTTCTCCTTGGATCTAGAAGTAGAACTCTCAGGTCCTTCTCGAACACCATGTCTGCCTGGACAATGCTATAATGATAATGGACTGAACTCCTGAACCTGTAAGCCAGCCCCAAGTAAATGATGCCTTTATAAGAGTGGCCTTGGTCATGGAGTCTCTGAAATAGCAAAAAAAAAAAAAAAAAAGATATCTTCCCATTTTCAAGCAAAACAGAATGAAATAGATAATTTTATAGCCATGAATAAATATGTAGTAATATTTCAAAAGTGCACTTAAAGAAAAATTCCATAATAATTCAAAAGCCAGATGTGGAACTAAAGAAGAAAAATTTGAATGGTCTTACCACTAAAATGACAAATGTATGGATTGATGGTTATGCTAAATACCTAGATTTGAGTGTGTACAATAGCACATATATCATGCTGAATGCTGTAAATATGTACAAGGATATTGGGTTCGTAAATGTTAGGAAAAAATTTGCTTTCAAATTACACAAAAAATATATTTTAAAACAATTCATAAAACATCTTTTTTTTTTTTTTTTTTTTTTTTTTTTTTTTTTTTGCCTGAAGGGAATTCTAGGCCGGCTATCTTAGTTAGGGTTTCCATTGCTGTGAAGAGACACTTCCTAATAGTGTCATTCTCTGAACCAAACATATTCAAACATTTCAATCCCTGCCCCCCCCAGGCTTGTTCAATCACATGCATCTATGGGAACATACCTAGCCATAGCATAAGGCAAAATACATCTAGTTCAACTTCATAAGTCTCCACAGTCTATCAGTCTCATCATTGTTTAACAGCCCAAAGTTCAAATCTCTTCTGAGATTCATGCAATCTCTTAACTGTAATCTCCTATAAAACGGAAATCAAAAAGCAGTTCACATACTTCCAACATATCATGGCACAAGATATCCATTTCCATTCTAAAGCATCATAGTTAAGAAATACTGGACTGAGGCAAGATCAAAAACCCAGCTGGGCAAACTCCAAACTCCATGTCTCCATATCTGATCTCAAAGTACTCTTCAGATTTCCAACTTCTTTCATCTTTGTTGACTGCTATTGGCAGATCTGACATTCAGCAGTATTCTGCTGGGCTGAGACAACTCCCTGTTAGCAGTTTTCCTCAGCAGGTATCCCATGACTCTGGCATCTCAAACATCTTGGGGTATCCAACTCAACATTAATATTATAGCTTCTTCTTCCAATGTCTGGGATCCACACATGAACTTCAGGGCTCTTCCAATGGGTCACATCTTCAGCTCTGCCCGCTGTAGCACTCCAGAGTCTGCTTAACTCTACTCCATTGCTGCTGATGTTCTTTGTGGTCATCCATGGTACTGGGATCTCCAATATGCTTGTGTTTTTCACTGCAACTAGGCTTCACCACTACCCTCTCCAAGGCTCCTTTCATGGTGCCAAACCTCAATGTCTTTGCATGACCCCTTCAGGACTGGACTGTCAACTGCAACTGAAGTTTCACCTTCACTAATAGCCTTTCCTGTCCTCTCATAGTGCCAAGCCTCAGCTTCTCTCCATTATCTGTTCATCCCTTCAAAACCAGTATCACCTGGGTGATTCTTATACATTACCAAGTCCATCTGCACCACAAGGTACAATCCTTGGCTATCTCTGGAACACAGCTGTTTCTGTGCTCTTAGAACTTTCAGAAGACTTCATTGTCTCTTCTTAATAATTGCTAATTTCGTAGCTCCAGCTAGCCAGCATCAATTGTCCCAGTCATCCTTTCTATTCTTGACTCTAAAGCCAGAGCCAAAGCTGCCAAGTTCTGCTGCTTACAGGAGCTGTAACATGACCTTCTTGTTATAACGCATTATCACCAGCTTTCTGTATTCCAACTCCACTGCCTAAGATTGGCTGTCCTGGAACTTGCTCTATAGATTGACCTTGAACTCGGAGATTTGCATGGCTCAGTCTCCTGAATGATGGGATTAAAGGCCTGTAGCACCAAGTCTGAACTTTACCTTTTCATTACAGGGAACATGCTGTGTACCAGACTGGCCTTGAACTCAGAGATCTGCTTCCCTCTATCTCCTGGAATTAAAGGTGTGTGTCACCATGTCTGGAGTTAAGCTTTTCATTATATAGCTTAATAAAGTTGAAAACCGAGAACACAATCCATCCCTTGTCAATTTGACACATAATCATATCTCCTTATGTGCAAATGAAAACAGTAACCAGGTCATAGTAATAACCAACATGATATAACTCTTTCTCATGTAACTGCAAATGCATAAGTATACCTGGGTGGGATATTGACCCAAGGTCACCACTTCCTTAATTGCATTTAATATCCTTGAATGCAGGATTTAACTTTATTCCACTTCCTGGTGCTCCTTTACTCTTTGAACCATACATTTTGTATTTTTCCTTTCTAAGCTTGCTACATTTAATCAAAATGCTCTTCATGAGAGTAAACCAGAGGACAAAGTCTATGCTGAGCTTTTCTGAGACTTCTCTGTCAATGTAATTAATATAAATCTCTAGCTTCAGGCAGACTCTTCAGACAAAGGCAAAAATAGTACTATTCTTTATCGAAACATCATAAGAACAGTCTGCAGAGTTTAAATCACCCTCAGCACCATTGTCTTCCATATTCCTAGTAGAAAGGCTCATTAAGTCCCTCTTAAAGTTTTCCATGGCTTTCCAAATCCAAAGTCCCCAAATCCACATTCCCCCAAACAAAAACATAGTCAGGCCTATCATGGCGATACCTCAGTCCCTAATACCAACTTATATCATAGTTAGAGTTTCCATTGCTGCTAACAGACACCATGACCAAGACAATTCTTATAAAAGCCTTGGCTATATAGCAAGCTGAAAGACTGATAAGGCTCATGAGACTGTAACAAGACAACACCCCCAACACGCCCAACAGAAAACACATTTTGAAATTAATTTTGTGTACCTAATAGATTTTCTTGAAGTATAAAATGACAATGACAGCAGATGGTAGATGATAGAAAGGGGCAAGTTAGCACACTATGATGAGTAAGTTAAGAAAAAATACAAGAGGTGAGCTGCATACTGTCCCTTGACCTCCATCTTCTGGCTCATGCTTCTTCCTGCCTTCCTGAGGAAACTTGTGGGGGACCCAAGAAATTCTAGCTTAGGCAACTCCCCCACCAATCCCTTGCCAGTTGGCTCCACCTGGGGCATACCAAGCAGAGTGTCCACCTGGGGCACAGGCAGCAGAGGTAAGCAGCATGCTGTTCCTGAGATCCATTGTCAGGCCCATAGCTCTGCCTGCCTCCTTGAGGAGTCCTGCTGGCATTAGGAACATCCAGCCAACAGCAAGGACAACCAGATTGCTAAAGGAAGCAGAAGCACACAATCAACAAGAACCATGGCAGTATGGCACCACCAGAGTCCAATCTTATCCAATATTATATTATAAAGATGGTAAAGTCCTTTAAAGAGGTAATGAATAAATCCCTTAAAGAAATGCAGGAAAATACAATCAAACAGGAAAAGCATATGAATAAAACTGTTTAAGACCTGAAAATGGAAATAGAAGCAATAAAGAAAACACAAGCTGAGGGAATTCTGGAGATGGAAAACCTGGGGAAGAGAACAGAACTGCAGATGCAAGCACCACCAACAGAAAACAAGAGATGAAAGAGAGAATCTCAGACATGGAAGATATGATTGAAGAAACTGATGCATCAGTCAAAGAAAATGATACCTAAAAATTTTCATGGCAAAAAACATCCAAGAAATCTGGAACACTATGAAACGACCAAAACTAAGGATAATGGGAATAGAAGAAGGAGAAGATTCACAGCTACTAGGCCAAGAAAATATTTTCAAAATAACTATAGAAGAAAATTTCCCCACCTAAAGAAAGATATGCCTAAGCACATTCAAGAAGTTTAGAGAACACCAAATAGATTGGACCAGAAAGAAAAATCCTCTTGCCACATAATAATCAAAACACTAAATGTGCAGAACAAAGGTAGAATATTGAGAGCTGTAAGGGATAAAGGCCAAGTAACATATAAAGGCAGGGCTATCATAATTATGCCCCGATATCTCATCAGAGACTCTAAAAGCCAGAAGTGCCTGACTGTAAGAGAGCACAGATGTTAGCCCAGATTACTATACCCAACAAAACTTTCAATCACCATATATGGAGTAAATAAGATAATCCATGACAAAACAAAATTTAAACAATATTTATCCACAAACCTAGTCCTACAGAAAATACTAGAAGGAAAATTCCAAACCAACAGGTTCACTACACAAAATACATATATACACACACACACACATACATACATATATATACAATCTCAGGAAATAAATAACCCCACACCAGCAATCCAAAGGAAGGGAAGAAAACACACACACACACACACACACACACACACACACACACACACACACACACACAATTCTCACCAACATCAAAATAACAGAAATTAAAAATTGCTGGTCATAAATGTCTCTCAGAATCAATGAACTCAATTCCACAATAAAAAGACAGTATAACACAATGGATGTGAAAACAAGATCCTTCATTTTGCTGCATACAAAAGCCAGATCTGAGCAATGAAAATAGACATTACCTCAGAGAAAAGGGTTAGAAAAACTTTTTCCAAGCAAACAAACCCAAATAGGAACTGGAGTAGTAATTCTAATATTTAGTAAAAAACAAAACAAAACAAAAACAAACAAACAAACAAAAAAAAACATTCAACCAAATTTAATCAAAAGAGATGGGAAAAGATACTTCATACACATCAAAGGAAAAATCCACCCAAAGGACATCTCAATTCTGAACATCTATGCCCCAAATGCAATCCACATTCATAAAACAAAGATCACAAAAGCTTAAATTAGACAATCCCACACATCAATAGTAGGAGATTTCAATATACCACTCTCACCAATGTATAGGTCATCAAAACAGAAAGGAAACAGAGGAATAATGAAATTAACCAACCTTATGAATCAAATAGACCTAACAGGTATTTACAGAACATTTCACCTGAACACAAAAGAGTATACCTTCTCAACACCTCATGAAATGTTCTCCAAAACTCACCATATACAACAAAATTCAAATAACCCCTTGTATCTTATCAGACTACCACTGACTAAAGCTGGAATTCAATAACAATAAAAACAACAGAGAACCTATAAACTCATGGAAACTGAACAGCTCACTACTAAAAATCACTGGGTCAGGACAGAACTAAAGATAGAAATTAAAAACATTCAATGAAATAAAGGGACAACATATCCAAGCTAATGGGACACAATGAACGCAGTTCTAAGAGGAAAGTTCATAGTATTAAGCACTGTCATAAAGAAATTGGAAAGATCTCATACTAGCAATTTAAAAACCCCACTTGAAAGCTCTAAAGTAGCTGGGCAGTGGTGGCGCGCGCCTTTAATCCTAGCACTTGGGAGGCAGAGGCAGGCAGATTTCTGAGTCTGAGGCCAGCCTGGTCTACAGAGTGAGTTCCAGGACAGCCAGGGCTACACAGAGAAACCCTGTCTCAAAAAAAAAAAAAAAAAAAAGGAAAGCTCTAAAACAAAATGAAGCAGACACAGCCAAGAAGAGTAGACAGAAGGAAATAATCAAACTCAGTGCTGTAATCAATAAATTAGAACCAAAGAGAAAAATACAAAGAATCAATTAAACCAAGAGCTGGTATTGTGAGAAAATTAACAAAATAGAAAATTCCTTAATGAAGCTAACAAAACAAAACAAAACAAAAAGACAGACAATTTCCAAATCAACAAAATCAGAAATGAAAAGGGGTGCATAACAACAGACACTGAGGAAATCCAAAGAAGTGTTAGGTTTTACTTCAAAAGACTATCCATATCTAAACCAGGGGGCTTAATTTTCTTGATAGATACCACTTATCAAAGTTAAATTAATATCAGTTGTAGGGGTAGCTCTATAACCTCTAAGGAACAGGGAATAGAAGCTGTCAATGTTCTCACAACAACAACAACAAGAACAACAACAACAATAACAACCAAAAGCCCAGGGCCAGATGGTTTTAGTACAGAATTCGACCAGATGTTCAAAGAAGAGCTAATACCAGTACTGCTCAAAGTATTCCATAAAATAGACAGAGAAGGGACATTGCTAAACTCATTCTAGGAGGCCACAACAAAGAAAGGGAATGCCAGGACAATTTCCCTTATGGACATTGATACAAAAAATATTCAACAAAATATTCACAAAATGAATCCAAGAACACATCAAAAGCATCTTCTACCATGATCAAATAGGCCTTGTCCCAGGAATGCAGGGATGGTTCAGTATATAAAAATCCATCAATGTAATACACCAAACTGAAAGAAAAAAAACCCACTTGATCATCTTATTAGATGGTGAAAAAGCCTTTGAGAAAACAACACCCCTTCGTTTTAAAAGTCTTGGAGACTTTAGGGGTAAAAATGTCCAACTAAACTCAATAAAGGCAATATACAGGACACTACTAGCCAACAGAAAATAAATGTAGGAAATAGAAAGAAATTCCACTAAATTCAGGAACAAGACCAGACTGCCAACTCTCTCCACACCTATTCAACACAGAATTTGAAGTTTTAGCTAGATCAATAAGACAACTAAAGGAAATCAAGGGAATATAAATTGGAAAGGAATAAGTTAAAGTATCGCTATTCCCAGATGATATGATAGTATGCTTAAGCGACCCCCAAAATTCTACCAGAGAACTACTATAGCTGATAAACACCTTCAACAAAGTGGCTAGATAGAAAATTAACTAAAAAAAAATTCACTAATTCTCTTTTGTACAAAAAATAAATGGGCTGAAAAAGATACTAGGGAAACACTTTTAACAATAGTTACAAATAATATAAAATATCTTGGTGTAACTCTAACCAAGCAAAATGAAAGACCTGTATGACAGGAACTTCAAGTTTCTGAAGAAAGAAATTGAGGAAAGAACATGGAAAGATTTCCCATGGTCATGTAACAGTAGGATTAACATAATAAAAATGGCCATCTTACCAAAAGCAATGTACAGATTCAATGCAATTCCCATCAAAATTCCAAGACAACTCTTTGCAGAGCTTTAAAGTATAATTCTCCAGGATAACTAAAACAATCCTGTACAGTAAAAGAACCTCTGAAGGAATCACCATCCCTTATCTCAATGTATACTTAAGAGCAATAGTAATAAAAACTGCGTGGTATTGGCATAAAAACAGACAGGTTGATCAATGGAATAGAATTGAAGACCCAAAAATAAACCCATATACTGAAGGACACTTGAGTTTTAGCTAAGAAGCTAAAACCATACAATGGGGAGGGGTGAAGCAACTTTAACAAATGGTGCTGATCTCACTGGTTGTCTGCATTTAGAATAATTCAAATAGATTCATATTTATCACCATCTACAAAACTAAGTCCAGGTGGATCAAAGATCTCAGAATAAAACCAGACACACCGAATCTAATAAAAGAAAAAATGAGGAACTCTCTTAAACACATTGTCACAGGAGACAATTTCATGAACAGTACAGCAGTAGCTCAGGCACTAAGATCAACATTTAATAAATAAGACCTCATGAAACTAAAAAGCTTCCGTAAGGCAAAGGACACTGTAAATAGAACAGAATGACAGCCACAGAATGGAAAATATCTTCACCAGCCCTACATCCCACAGAGGGATAAAATCCAAACTATATAAAGAATTCAAAAATTAGACAACAAACTAAATAACCCAATTAAAATTGGGGTATAGAACTAAATAGAGAATTCTCAACAGAGGAATCTCTAGTGCCTAAGAAGCACTTAAAGAAATGTTCAATGTCTTTAGTCATCAAGAAAATGCAAATTGAAACAACTTTGAAATTCCATTGTACACTCATCAGAATGGCTAAGATCAATAACTCAAGAGACAGTACATACTGGCAAGAATGTGGAGCAAGGGGAACACTCTTCCATTGCTGGTAGGAGAGCAAACTTGTGCAACCATTTTGGAAATCTGTAAGTGGTTTCTCAGAAAATTGAGAGTAGTTCTGCCCCAAGATCCAGCTATATCACCCCTGGGCATATACTCAAAACTGCTCTACCATATCACAAGGACACTTGTTCAACTATGTTCATAGCAGCTTCATTTGTAATAGCCAGAAACTGGAAACAACCTAGATGTCTCTCAACTCAAGAATGGATAAAGAAAATGTGGTACATTTACACATGGAATACTATTCAGCTATGGCATTTGCAGGCAAATGCATAGAAGTAGAAAATATCCTGAGGTAATCCAGACTGAGAAAGACATGCATGGTATGTACTCACTAATAAATGGAAAACCATGCTATAATCCACAGATCCAAAGAAACTAGGTAAAAAGCAGGGCTCAAGGGAGTCTGTTTCAGTCTCGCTCAGAAGGGGAAATGAAATAGACAACTGAGATGGATAGAGGGAACTGGGGAGGAGAGGTAATGAGGAGGAGAAAGGGATGGCAACAAGGAGTAGGGAAGGGAAGCTGGAGCAGGCTAGAAGAGAGAAGAACAATCTGTAAGGGGCATCTCTGGAACTAGCAGGAGACCTGAGGTGTGAGATGGAGAAGCTTCTGGGAGTCTATGGGGGTGACTGTAGCTGAGACTCCTAACAGATGATGGTATGGAACCTCAAGTGGCCTAGTCTGATAGCCATGGTCAGAGGGCTGAATCAACCCAAAACCTTTGACCCCAAATTTGTCCTGTCTACAAAATGCACAGGAATAAAGATGGAAATGAGATCAAGGAAAAGGCTATTCAAAGACTGACTCAACAAGACCCATCTCACGGGAGAGAGCCAATCCTTCACACTATTAATGATACTTTCTTCCTGGTTTATAGCTGCCATGTTACTATTAACTTCACTTGCAGTGAAAAGGAGGATCATCAGATCCTCCATCATGAGAGCAATGATCCCTTTGGGAGGATGCCATTCTCAAGATCCAGTCAGTTCCTCACAGCTCCAATCATAGATAATATCAATGTAGATTTAGGAATTTAAGGTGTGAACATGAGTTGGAGAGGGGCCACTAAATCACAATCTATAGCACATATTATAATTTCTGAAATATGAGAGAGGATTTACCATTTTAGTTTATAATAATACATGAAATAGTAAGAATCTATCTGACTGTTTCACTTGACAAACATGTAGAACCTACAGCTGAACAAACGGAATGAAGGACAATCCAGAGAATCGTCCCGACAGTATCAAGTAGTACTTCTTCCCCTTGGATAGTTAAGACCATAAAAACACACTGCTTTCATGAACTCTCAGGCACAGTAAACTGGATTTCATCTCAATGAATTCAACAGAACTAGGTTTTTCTGTGATCAGGCAACAATAGTTGCATTCAGAGAATTCCAAGATTCATTTTTCATATTTAGCATTTTATAATGCCTTGCTCTTCCCCATTCTTGATTTGAAATTTTGTTAAATATAGTGGCCATGAGTTTGTCTAGTATGCTTCCCCTTAAGACCCCAAGGAATATATGTGGGGCCTTTATGGAAATTGGGGGCACATCACAGTGTTATGCTAAGGTTGACAGCAACATACATGAGATTTTAGCTCTGACTTATCCTTTTGACAAAATAACTTCATGTAGTACTTAGTCTTACACAGCATTATGCAACAGTTGTCTTCCTATATTCCTTTTTGCTCATGTTTGTTTCTAAGTTTCTAATTAATATAGATTACAGTAATATAGTTTAATAATTATAATTTTAACAGTTTTCCATCACTAATAAAATATTTGAGATTAAAAAACTTTAAAATAAAGAAAGATTGGTTTTTGTTCATGCTTTCAGAGTACTGAGGACAAGATATGCTGATTCTCCTATTAGAATCTTTGGAATTGTGTCATAATAAAAGCACAAGGAAGAAACAAAGCTACGAACTCACAGAAGATAGAAAGGAGTGAGAAAGGACAGAGGAAAAGGATACACTCCGAATATCTCCTTGAAGAGCAGACCCTTATTTTTTTCAATAATCTCCAATTCATAAAGTTTCCACCACATTCCAATAGATTGGTGGGTGAAAAACATAGCATGAACTTTAAGGAACTCTTAAAATCCAAACCATATGCTGCAGAAGAGGAGGCAGAAAGAGTGTAAGAGCCAGAAGGGATGGAGGACACCAAGAAAACAAGACCCTCTAAATCAATATGATCAGAGCTCATAGGAACCCACAGAGACTGAGGCAGCATGCACAGGAGTAGATAGGTCTGCACCAGATCCTGTGTGTATATATTAAGGCTTCCAGTTTAGTGTTCCTTTTTGGATTCTTGGATTTGAGAATGAGTGGTCTCTGATTCTTGTGCCTGCCCTTGGGCTCTTTTCCTTTTGTTTGTTTTGTTCAATTCTGAAGTATTAGTTTTTGTTTTATCTACTGTATTTTATTATTAGCACTTAAGAACCTGTTTGTTTTCTTTTCTTTTTTTTTTTTTAGATCAAAATTTCAGATTTTATCACCCTATATCCATATGTTCCTTCCAATATTTATGGAATATACATTCTTTAAGATAGAGTTTAACTTGTTGGTAACATTCAGAAAATGCTTATTACAACACATACATATACACAAACATGGCCTTTAGTCAGGAATGTGAAAATTTTCATGATTTAAGAGTCAGTTTCAGTGGTAA
>CM052700.1:39088341-39125841 GCA_028551405.1 Uromys caudimaculatus
TTTATTTAACCCTTTGGAAATGAAGAAATAGGCAGCTGATTGGAAGGAGAGCTTTGCCAAAGAATGAGCCTAGCCGAACCTGGCTTGAATATATAAGCCATGAAAACATGATTTGGAGCAGCTTTGCCACTTTTCACCAATATCCTTAAAACATTTGAGTGTGAATGCTCTCTGGAAACTAAATATGTGGCTATTTCTCAAGGGAATTAAAAACAAGTTAAAAACAATACCGATACAGCTCTTGTAAGAATAAATCCCTTTTTGTGGGCCATATGTTTTATTGTTTTCTCACACCCTACCCTCTCTATTTTTCTGTCACAATCTCATGTAGCCCAGGCTGGCCTTCAACTAACTCCTAGGGTTGCTGAAGATGACCTTTAAACTCCCGATCCTTTTGCTCCCATCATGCAAGTGCTGGTATCATAGGTATACACCACCGCGCTGGTCTTCACTTTTCTTTTTAAATTGTTATTAAATAAGATGTGTTAAATCAGAGAGATGGATACCTTATATCTGGATTATGTATAATCACTGCTAGGTGTAGACTAATAGCAAAGATGGACTAAAAAAAAATCACCTGGTTGATGGATCTTTTAAAATGATATTTAAAATGACAAAAATACCCAGAAATGATGATGACCAGAACAATTTGAGAACATGGTGTACTAGTGAAGAAGCAGGGCTGATCATGGATAGCAACGAGTCAAGAACAGCTGTAATCTTATAGAGCAGAATTTAGTGTGTGTGTGTGTGTGGGGGGGGTCTTTAAAGATAAATGAAAGACAAAAGAAGTAAATGCAGAAAAGCATAGAAATGTAAAGCAACTTCCACATAGAAGAAGTATCAGGGGGAACGGTTTAGACAGGCAAGGATTCTGTATGTACACACATTTACTTCTGGGAGAACCTCAAGAAAGCAGGATAAAGGAAATGGATTAAAGCAAGCGAAAAGTTCAATAAATTTACAGAACTCTTTATAAATGGAACATATACACTCACTGACCTTAATGGATACTCTGAGAAGAATTGAAATGCATCATATACATGATATATATCATACAGAGACAGAATACTGAAAGACAGAGAGAGGGAGAAAGGCTATTCCATCTGAGTTATTTGCTCTGTTTAGTCAATAGAGCAGGGCAGCTAAGATTTCAGAAGACATAATTCAGCCCATTGATATGGAAATGTAACTGAGGGGAAACTGAATTTCGGTACATTTGAGATATGAAAAGTTTCTGTAGATGATTGATATTGTGTCATTATTTTATGGACTGCATTTGCTATTTTAGAACATAAACTTTTGTAAAAACAAGAATAGCCATATACTGCATGTTTTATGGTGTGTGGGGTACAGTGCATCCTTGCTGTTTGGCTTGCGCAGCATCCATCTCTCCATAGATCTGAAGATAGATGCTAAGATTTGAATGACCCTTATCGCTCATTCTTGATATCCAGTTCAGCTTGGGCTGGTTAAATCTCCATGTCCTTACATATTCCTATGGCTTAATATTAGCTGCTCAGAGTCCTAGTTCATTTGCTTCAAGTTCAATTAGTAAGAGTCAATTCTGAATGGTTTTACTGGGAATCTTGGGAAAGGGAATCACTCTACTGGGATTGTTAAACTGATTGAAGATGGATACTATTGCTAACACCAACCTCAGCTTGGAGAGGGGTTCTGTGAGAAGGAGTGTTTGGGAAAAACGAAAACAAACAGCTAGAAGACAAATTGTGGCTCCAAGATGGTGGCCTAGGTTCTGTAAAGATGGCTTTCCAGACCACCTCTGCTCGTGCGCTCTCTCTCTCTTTCTCTCTCTCTCTCTCTCTCTCTCTCTCTCTCTCTCTCTCTCTCTCTCTCTCTCTCTCTCTCCTGCTATGCTCTAGACAGTTTTTTCTTGCTATTCTAAAAACTCTGGTTGAGACTGCTAGCTTTCTGCTCAAGACAGCTCTCTCTGCTAGTAAAAATTCTAAAAGATGTCTGAGGCTTTCTCTGAGGCTCGGGGGTTTTCTGACCAAAGTAAGAAAAGCTGCTATTAAAAAAATAATAATAAAATAAAGAAAAAAATTCTTGGATTTTCTGACCAATTCAAAAATCCTGTTAGAAAAAATTCTAACAATAATTCTTGGGTTTCCCGATCAAAATTAGAAAGCCAGAAAAAATTCTAAAATAGCTGTGTTTGATCTCTGGATTTTTTGAATAAAATCAGAGATATTGTTAGAAAAAATTCTTGAAAACTGTGTTCTCTCTCCAGAGATCTTCAAACAGCTTAGTTCTCCCTAGAGAAAATCCTGTTTGTTAGCTTATCTTATGAAGATCAAATGCACAACTTTTTATTTATAAATCAACTCAGTTATTTATCCCAGGTTCCCTTTTGCTTAACCTATAAATCAGTATCTCTTGACCCCAGCCCCTTAATTCTTAAGCATTATTTTTAACATTTCAAAAGAATTTGAGGTTTTCCTGCCTCTGTTAAGCACAGATAGCAAGATAACTGTGTGGGACCCAACCCAAGAATTACTATTCCGACCACACCTGGACCTAAATTCTATCTGTCCCAGGCTGACCTTGAACTCAGGAATCTACCTACATTTCTAACCGCCTGTTTTTGTATCTTTCTGACAAGTTGGCTTATAGAGTAGCTGCCTCTATTCCTTTAGAACTATGAAGCTCTTTATACAATTCATATTGTATCTTTATATTTTTGCATAGTTGAGAAATTATATATTTTAGAACTCATGTTTTTAAAATTTTTTTCCACAGCCTTGAGGGTTGTCCTGAAGGTCCCAGAGTCTGCCATTGTGCTGAGACCTCAATCATACCTTTGCCTCCGGGACTCATGCTGTCTCTGATTATCATGGAATCATTAATATTAATAGGGAAGACATTCCTTGAAGGAGGAACATAAAATATATACTTTATTATACAAATAAGCATCACACTCACAGCAGCCATCAACACTTGTGGAGACCTACATCTACTAGCCATGTCCCAGGGGAAGGTGCCATGTAACTGTCCCACCAAGGCCATGCTAGACTCTGCATATTATTACATACAACTTGCCAAAGGAAAGACTCAGTATCAATGAAACCAATCCATGATTCTTAAAAACACTGAAATCTAGCCAAGGCTGAAGACTGAGATGAGGATTTCACAGTAATGTAGCCAAATCGCTTGGAATTACTGATATATCTGACCTCATTACCACTACTTCAAGAGAAAAAATAAAAGAGATTTTATTTTTCTAAAAACACAAATCACTGTCTTCTTGTCTATAAAGTACCTTTCTATTCTTTACCTTTATGGTCAACTCATTAACTATGTCTTTATCAGTCAATAGATATCTGTAATATCCTAATTATTTGATTTTTAATCAATGTAATTATTTAACAGTAATAATGGTATATGTAACACATTGAATATATTGAAAACATATTTTAATAATGTTTTATATTTTGATTCACATAAGTTTCCCCAAACTGTAAATTGATTGTAATACTATAAAATGATTTTATTGATGTATTATTCAATTTTAGTAACATCAAATCTGCTGTGTATGTGTGTGTGTGTGTGTGTGTGTGTGTGTGTGTGTGTGTGTGTGTGTGTGGCAGGGATGGGGATGGGTATGCATTTCTGTCTTCTGAAAGAATGATTACATGTTTACATGTTGTTTAGTAGAATGGCACTTCCACCAACATTCTTTTCTTTTTATTCTCCCTTTCCAGATATAGTAAGTTATTTGCTGGCAATGGACTACAACGTTAAGAAAAGTTTAGTGTACAAGTTACATTGATGAGAAAGAATCCACAATGACTGACCAGGGTGCTATGATTTCTGCTAAGCCACAGAGAATACCCAGGCTAACACAAGGAAGACACGGAGGAGAATGACTGAAGGAGAAACCTAGAAATCAGCAAAGCAGTAACAGTACCTAACACCAAGAAGAACCAGAAAAGAAAAAAGCAAGCTGTAAGGTAGGTACTGAGAGCAAACCCACCTTGGCAGAAGAATCATTCCCAAAACTCCTAAAACTACAAGAGCATCAAGCGCATCTTACAGTCTTCAGATGCTTACAATCTTGCTGGGAATTCTGGCTGGTCTGAGAGATTGCTTGGGTTCAAGAAGAAACTCATGTGGTCTGTTCCTCAAACCCCAGTATCAGAGCTTCCACAATAGCCCCTGCTAAACCCTATCTCACCTTAAAGGCTATTGGCTAGGACTTTGATGCTACTTGATGTCTTAAGCCTATGCTTCCTTCTGGGTTCAACAGACATCCCAAGCATCTTGTAGTTTCAGGAGCAAATACCATAAACTCAAGCTTAAGTCTCACCTTAGAGTGGTAAGTAGGAAAGACCTTTTCCCTAGTCAATAGCTTTAGGAGAGTGAGTATTAATGCCAGTAGTCTGCCATTATCTCTATGTCATCTAGAACGTGAAAATATATCAACTCCATCACACAGGTCCATAAGCACAGCTAGAAATGCCTAAGAGCTTAGAATCACCTACACTTACCCGGTAGTCTCACACACACACACACACACACACACACACACACACACACACACACACACACACACACACACACACACACACACACACACACACACACACACACACACACACACACACACACACACACACACACACACACACACAAAGTTTGCTCCCAACTGTACTCATGGGATTTCAGCTGCATGTATAGTGTTATTCATATATAGGTCCACTGGGATGAAATAGTTCCAAACACTGGGGAAAATTCCGTGAAGGTGACTATATTTAGCCCTACGCTCAAATATCAACTGCATTCATTTTGACTTTAGTCTAAAGTCTTGGGACTGTGGTTTCTGCTACCAAAATCTTAGTATCAGACTTGCTCTGAGAAAGTCTTTATCTCTGTCTATGTCCTACAGCCCCAGGATAGCAGCCACAATCATTCAAATACAGAAACCACTCTACCAATACCAATAGGATATGTTTTCTCCCCAGACTGTGATGGTTATTATTGGTTTTTAACTTGATTAGATCTGGAATCAACTATAAGATATGCCTCTGGACAGGTCTTAGGAGTGGTTTTTGGAATAATTATGTGACAGGAAAACCCTTCCCAAGAGCCGATGGCCATGGTCCAGGGCAGCTACCTATAAAGAGGTCCAAAAGAAAAGTAGGTGCTTTTTGCCTGCCTGCTTGCCTTGATTCCCTGAGGATAAATGTATCTACCTTGCTAGTGCTGGCACCCCCATCCTTCACTCAAATGGAAATGCAGCTTTCCAGTATGTACTGAATGAAGACTTCCCAGGAATTTCATGGATGTTAGGACTGTGGAGGCATCCAACCTCAATGGACTCAGCAGCTACTGGGTTCTCAGACTCTCCAGTATGCAGACAGACTTTGTAAGACTACCCAGTACATATCGTTTTGGCTGATCTAGTAGATCTCCTTGGCAACATATATAATGACTATGTTTTTCTAGTGCCCTAGGTTATTACATCACTTAGTCTCTGGTCTGCAGCTTGCTACAAAACCTTCAGCTATCATCCAGACTTCTCCTGTGATATTGGGAGTAGAGTATATCTATATCTCTGGGTTCATAGCTACAATGCTGGTTTGTATCTTGGGGAAACTTTCTGTCACATTTCAAATTTTACTGATGGAATATATAGACTCTGACTGGTTATCTTTTAGGATTTCTATATGTTTAATAAGTTTCACATTCATATCATGTCTTATTTTTTGTTTGTTTGTTTTCTAATTCCTTTGCAATGATTGTCTCTATTTCCTTGTGTCTTCTTAGTATTGTTATTCTGATTTCTCTTATTAGGTATTTCATGAATTTTGTTCACACTGCGATCTATTTCTCTAGAAATATGATTGGGCTTCAAAGTTCTTGTTTTCTGCAGTCTCTTGTGTCCTGTCATTGGTTTCCTCCATATAGTAGCTAATTCTTCCAATTACATAGAGTAGCAGTGATAGAAAATGATGTTTTCTTTTTAAATTGGAGATATAGTATTAGTTAGGTAGTTCCTTTGATACATATTATAAATGAAAAGTTAATTTAGAAGTGTAGTGTCATTATGATTGTTTTGGTTTGATTAATGCCAACAGAGTCTTCTAGTGCTTCAGTAACTTAGATTGCAGGGATCCAAGGAAGGTGTGGATAAAACTTCTAAAAATATGTGTGTATTCAGGTAGTTGAGAATTGGGTACTGATGGCATATGCTTATGGAAGCCATTGAGAGTCTAATTATATTATTACAGGGTGGGTTGGGGTTTTCCCTGAGTCTATGTGATAAATCATAGATAACATTCTGGTTCTGCATGGTGATTTGAATATGCTTGGATCAGGGACTGGCACCATTAGGAGGTGTGGCCTTGTTAGAGTAGGTGTGGCCTTGGTGGAGAAAGTGTATCATCACTGTGGGCATGGGCTTTAAGGCCATTGTCCTAGCTACCTGGAAGCTAGCCTTCTCCTAACAGCTTTCAGATGAAGATGTAGAGCTCTCAGCTTTTCCTGATGCCTGCCTAGATCCTGCCATTCTCTTGCCTTGATGATAATAGATTTAACCTCTGAACCTGTAAGCCAATCTCCCAAAATATTGTTCTTATAAGAGGTGCTTTGGTCATAGTGTCTGTTCACAGCAGTAAAACCCTAACTAAAGCAGTTTGTGTCACCAATACTAATAGACTGGAAGTTGTGGAGTACACACAGAACATTTCAGAGGTACTATAGGGTGATATAAGTGTTCTTTTAGCTTGTGACACTTGTAGCCATTTTCAAACCATTTTATACCTAGAAGTAATCTCTCTATGTCCCAAAGAACAAGCACAAGTATTTTTAGGACTTTGGAACCAGTATCTATGGTCCTCTGACTGTAAGAAACACACACACACACACACACACACACACACACACACACACGGGGAGGGGATAATTTTCTAGCTTTGTCAGGGCATGTGAGGGAATAATGTTTCTATCTATCCTGCTGGTATCTATGATGACAGTGTTGTAGCATATGAAGAACATCTTCTACAGCCTCTTAAAGGCTACCACATGTGACCAAGTCCTGTGTCATTACAAATTAAGAGCTTCAGGAAATGGATGGGTTCTATCCCCATTATCATGGAATAAGCTTGATTGATATCAGGGGGTTTGGCACCAGATACAGACCTGAGGGTGGATCATGTGATAATCAAGGCCACTAGGAAAGAATACAGTAATATATGACAACTAGATCTACTAGATTGGCCTACAGAATAAGTGCTGGGTAGCCATTCAACAGTGGCTGCTACACTCTGGAGAGGCTGCAAAACAACCAGCTGGACAGTTTATGAGGCATCCACATCTGACGTTCATCTCTTCATGTTGATATATTAGTTGTGCATCAGTAGAACCCACTAGCACTTTTATTGTCATGAAAGAAAACAACAATAATAACAACAACAGTAGATTGAAAAGCCACCAGAAGCTAGCGGCCACACATATGAAGTATGGACTTTCAGTATATAGAGGTAAAAATATAACATACCTGCTTAGAAGGGATATAGATGATTGTGTAAATGTTAGTGGATTTACTATAATCCCCTACTGCCCTGTGTTCTGGGATGCAGCTTTCCTCTAATAGGGATAAGCACCCAATTTTCTTGTTGACTAGAACAAAAGAAAAAGAGCTCCAGATGTATTTTAACTGTCTAATGACAGATTTTATGACTAAGGCATGAAAATTGTGATTAACATGTAATGAGAGTGGTGTTCTAAAAACGTGAATGACTTCAATCCAAATCCACTAACAGGTAGATAGGACTACCTAAGCACTGTGCATCCTGAGAGTTGGGGGCTTTGTGATGTCACACAACCTTTCCATATGGGAAGCCAATAAGTAGTGAGTCTGCATAGCAACTGGTACTAAGACCCATTTCAAAGTGCACATTATTAAATGCATATTAATAATCTTAGGAATATATAATTTTGTAGGGTGACAGATACTATTTTTACAGCTGTTTTCTTGAGAAAGAATAAGATTCTCTTCATTAAAGACTAATGAGTGACATTACATTTAAGTATTCACATTAGATATGCTTCTTTGAATTTAATGATGGGGCAATGAGGCCTTTAATTAAATACTCAAAAATCTCCACAGGGAGAAACAAAATAAATTTATCTATAATTTAAAAAAATAATGAGATCCATCTGTTATATAATCAGATTTTTAAAAATTTTGGATACTTCAACACATTACCAACGTAACTCTGAAAGCTTAATTCTTAGTGTCATAAAACTTGTTGGCACAACAAAATAAGTAATATGGTAATTTGCATTTTATTTGCTATGTTTTGTTTCTATACCTTTTATATTCACTATGGGGTAATAAAAGATTCCCCCAAAACCCATTGGTTGTTCTTTAATTCACTGTTATAGTTAGTTACAATATCCCACAATAGTAGTGAATCTTAAAGCAATAGAGGAAGGAAAAATGATCATAAGATTAAAGATTATTATCTAAAAATTGGATTATAACCAGTTCTTTAAAATATGACCTACTTAAATTAGTTTTTTTTTTTTTCTACTTTAGTACCTGGATATTCATTTACTCTGTTCTGGAGTTGATTATGTATTTATTAAGAGTATGGAATATAATTAAACTTATTAAAATTAAAACATTAAAATAGAAACACAGTAATGCTAGTAGATTTTCAGAAGAAGGTACATGTAAGTGAAATTCTTCCATACAAAATGCTTTTTGAAAGGAATTTAATTCTTGGTAAAACTCATCAATAAAGAACACAATAACTAACATTACAACCAGTCAATATACTCCTGAGACATTTACTTAAAGTTTCACTTTGTTCTTAGCAGAATGTCCCTTCTTTAAATGATGGGAAGGAAAATACTGTGTGGGATGTGAAAGGAAAAGAGTAACTCTCTCACAGTCCATTTTCATGGAGTTATGATAAAATCTTTCATTAAGCAAAGGCTTGTAAAAGCTACTGATGTGGGATTAGTTAAAAGTAGATGACACTCTAAGAGGATGCTACAATACTCATGACAGAATGCTAATTATTGGTACACGATTGTTCTAGTTTCGTGGGTATCAGGTCTAATCTATAGCCTGCTTTAAGAGTTTTGATGAGAATTGCCATTGAAAAATGTAGATAAAAGAGGGTGCTTTTCCAGCAAAGAGAAGCAAGAATTTGAAGAAAAGAACTTTATTCTAAAATAAACAGGAAAACATAATTTCTAAAAATGTCATAATTATGTGTCCGTATGAGTTACAGTAGGAATAGTACAGCCTCCTGTGTTTGTGTATATTAAAAACTTATATTGAGGTACTGTTATGAAATTACTATGGGGTGTAAAATAAAACCTTAAAAACAACTCACTTAAGAATGAGGTAGGTAGCTCATGTAATATCATCTATAATCCCTTTATGACAACCTCAGTGTTATATATAGACTAAAGTCTGTTGCATAGAATTTCTACCCAATAAAATAAGAATGGAATGTATTTAGCTCCAGCACATTATACTAAAGGGCAGATCAACATGAAGTATACTGCTAGCAACATAAATTAACATTTGGTATTATCTATTTCCTTTTATATTTTATATGACTGAAACATTTTTATATACACATATATGTTTTAATTTTGAAAAGTCCACTATTGTTTTGAATTAGTATCTTTGCACATTATTAGTTTTCAAACATCCTAATTTGACTATTCACTAGACATATTTATTTCTCTCACTAACTGATAAAGAATGGACTGTTCTTTTAAAATATTTACTAGTTAACCTGGACCTCTGGGAGTTGTTGAAACTGAGTCACCAACCAAAGAGCATATGTAGCCTGGTCTGAGGCCCCCCGCATGCATGTAGCAGAGGGCTGCCTTGTCTGCTGTCCTTGGGAAAGGATGTGCCTAATCCTGTAGATTCTTGATGCTTCAGGGTAGGGAATACTAGGGGAATAGTCTCAGAGGTGAAGGGGAGGTGGATGTGGGGAAGAACTCTTTAGGGGGTACCAGAAGGAGGTGCAACATTTGGAATGTAAATAAATAAAAATAATTTAAAATATAAAACATTTAATAGGCTACTAAATCTAAAATACTAACTTAAAACCAAACATAAATATTCTAAAATATTTAAACTTTTGCATATAAAACAAGTAGGAAACATATATATCAATACTAAAAAATCATCACTTGTATTAAGCACTTAAATATACATTGATTGCCATTAATTACATCAAATAATTATGTTGAAATTACAAGTTTAGATACAGTAGGTAGAAACAATAGTCTAGGTTATTGAGTCAGTGATACATTAAATAGTGACCATGTTATCAATATATCATTCTGAGTTATTTATTCTATGTAAATAATAATAATAATAATAATAATAATAATAATAATAATAATAATTTCATCAAACTTTCTGGGGTTCCTGGCCATAACATGATTGTTCTTTTAGGAAGATTTTTACATAAAAATTAATAACTGCTTGAGGAAAAAGAACCAGTTTTCTTCAGAGTTATGGAAGTTGCCCATGTTTTAGCAGTTTGTCCTAAACTCATGCAGTCAGTCACACTATTATGGACTCAGTAGTTGCTACAGAGAACACCACAAGAAATTGGAATGGAAAAGTGATGGCTGGATAGGTGAGGGATTAAAGGGAAGGGATATCAAGGTAGGATGTTGTTGTGGATAGCCCTGGGGCTGTTTGTATTTTGATACTAATTCCAGTCTCCTGGGAGGGGCTGCGGACAAGGAGTTAGTCACTTACTTAGGTGACTTCTCATGAACCAACCCCTAATGAAAAAAGGAGCCAATCACTGGGTGAGTAGGCGGGACTTCCAGGTTGGAGGAAAGAAGAGAGGAAGCAGGAGAGAGAGAGGGTCCTTTAGGAATAGGGACAGCTTAAGGGGTAAGATGTAGCTGCTAGAGTTTCCTGATATCATGGCAGATTCTTCAGGATTCACCTCCGGAGGATTTAGATTTAGTTAGGCTTACAAGATTAGGATTTTAGTTGATGTGCCCAGAAATTGATTTACCATTATTTCTGAACTAAGTTTGTGTTGCTTTTTCCTTCACATGGCGGCTCATCTGGGTTCCAGAGAGAAAGGTATGGTGACAAAGTGTGGGATTGCCTGATGTGCTCCACTAAGGCCATGGGGGATTTGAAGCATGGGGCTGGCATGGTAGTGACCTGCCAGTGGGAACTTAGCAAGCTGGGTCAGAGCTCCACAAGATAAAAGCAGATCAGCCATTGCTCGACAGTGTATGGCCGGCCAGGCTGACAGGGCTGAGAGAACCAGGACATAGCATGGGAACTTGTTATATTCTTTCTTTTTAATATTTCTTGCATCAGGATTTGATTAAAGCACATTGTATAGGAATTCTCCATACAAACACAAAAATAAAAGGAGAAAGCATTAACATTAACTAGGTTCTATCAGCTCCATATTATTAGTTACCAATCATATTGATAATAGAGCCATATATAGTACCATGCCTGTACCCACAAATCTTTAGACCACTAGCTCTTGATAGTTTAAGGAGTGAGTAGTATGCATAACTTCCTCTCTCTCAGGCATTTCAAAAAGTAGATGTTCATAATCATGGAGGTATCTTTCTGAGCTCTCCCTCTGTAATGCAATTTTGTTTTGTGTGCTTGGAGTTTTGTAGCTTTATATTAAGTTTAGAATCAGTTTATTTCCCAACTTTATTCTACTTCAAGATTACTTTGTCTATTCTGGCTCTCTTGATAGTCCATATGAACTCTAGGATGGATTTTTCTCATTCTGAAAAAAAATTGCTTTGGTGATTTGGGTAGGAATTGTAGTGAATCTGTATGTCAATTTGGGATCGGTACATTTTATAAAACATTTTATAAATAGTTGTAGGTTCACCATATACTTGTAAGAAATAATTGAAAGAACCTTATGTATTTTAATTCATTTTTTCCCAGTGGTAACTGCTTACAAACTACAACATCAAATCACAACATCCATATTTGATACTGAACACTCCCATTTCCACCACCATGAGGAATCATATTGTTAGCTACACCTCCCTACATCCTTTCTCTTCCTCTGCATCCATCAAATAAATATAAAACTTTTCTAGAAAGGTTTTATTTTTCTCCATTTTCATAATTTTGCTGGCCTCACAAATACAGTGTAAGTTGAATTATAAAAGTGTGTAATTTAGTTGGCCATTTTCTTCCCTTTTCTGTTCATTTATTTTCCATTTTCTCAGCTTGATCATAGACTTGTCTCTATCCTCCTTCTGTTAGGGATTATTGATCAGTTTCCTTTGTATTTCCATCTGAATATTGAAACTCTCAAATGTTTTTATTTTAGTTATTTTGTGTTCTGAAATTCCATTCACTTATTTTTCTGTCAACTATTTCTGTATTGAGAGTCCTTTCTTTCCTCTTCTTTTTTCCCTTTTCTTTTTGGTTGATTTCAATTGGGTTACAATTGTTTCATGACATTTTAGAATTGCTTTGTTAAAATTTGTCAGGTAATTCTACTCCCAACTCTCTACTCCCTGAGAACTGGGACTATTAACCATGTTTCTTCATTCAGCTTGAAGTATAGGATGGCATCACATTGAATCATTTACATATCTTCTTAGGCAGTAAACCCGAAGAAAATATGGCAAAAATAGCTGTCCCTTCCCCTCTTTCAGGGAGTGACAGGAGAAAAGGATAGCATTTCTTCACCAGAAGAAGGTAAGAGTAGATGTCAAAGGTTAGAACTAGGAGTGGAAACATATTTGAACTCCTCAGTGCAGTTAGGCCTACTAAGTTCTCTTTAGCCTCCACAGATAACTTCTGGTCAGGAGGAATAGGGATGGTTCTTCTGTGTTGCTAATAGGCCTGCAACGAGCAGGTGAATGGGCAAAGGGACTGTCTAATGGGATTTTTTTAATACCAGAGAGGAGGCATGTTTCATTATAACTGGGTAGATCAAAGATTCTAGTTTTAGTAATAGTGTCAGGCCTTGGAGCTTCTCCTTGGGCTGGATCCCACTTTGAGCCTGTCACTGGACCTTCTTCTCCTCAGGCTCCTCTCTACTACCATCCTTACAGTTTTTTCACACAGGAATAATTATGGGTCAGAGTTTTGACTATGGGATGGCAACTCCATCCCTCACTTGATGCCCTGTCTTTCTGCTGGAGGTGGACTCTACAAGCTCCCTCTCTCCACTGCAAGGCATTTCATTTAGGTCTCTCTCTTTGAGACCTGAAAGGTTCTCACCTCCCAGGTCTTTGGTACATTCTGGAGGGTCCCCCCACCTCCTACCTCCTGAGGTTGCCTCTTTCCATTCTTTCTGCTGGCCCTCAGGGTTTCAGTCATTTTTCCCCACCCAATACTAGATCATGTTCCCCTCTTCCACAACTCCCTGTCCACTTTCCCTCCTAGGTCCTTCTCTTCCCTCTTTGTTATTTCTTTATTCTCCTTCTCAAGTGGGACTGAGGCATCCTCACTTCGGCTCTTCATCTTGTTGACTTTTTTAAGTTCTGTGGACTGTATTTTGGGTAATCTGTACTTTGGGGGGCTAATATCCACTTATTACTGTACATACCATACATGTCCTTTTGGGTCTGAGTTACCTCACTCAGGATGATATTTTCTAGTTCTATCCATTTGCCCTCAAAACTCAGGATGTCCTCGTTCCTAATAGCTAAGTAGTATTCCATTGTGCAAATGAACCACATTTTCTGTATCCATTCTTCTGTTGTCGGACATCTGGGTTGTTTTCAGCTTCTGGCTACAACAAACAAGGCCACTATGAACATAGTGGAACCTGTGCCCCTGTGGCATGGTAGGGCATCTTTTGTGTGTATTCCTAAGAGTGGTATTGCTGGGTCACAAAAAGGGACCTATCATGACTGCCCTCTAAAAACCCAACAAGCATCTGAAAGAGTCAGATGCAGATATTTGCACCCACCCAATCAACAGAAGCTGCTGACTCCTGTGGTTGAATTAAGGAAAAGCTGGAAGAAGCTAAGGAAGGGGACAACTCTGTAGGAAGACCAGCAGTTTCAATTAATCTGGACCCCTGAGATCTTTCAGATACTGGACTACCTACCAGGCAGCATATACTAGCTGATATGAGGGCCTCAACACATATACAACAGAGGACTGCTGAGTCTGTCTTCAATCAGAGATGATGCACCTAACCCTCAAGAAACTGGAGGCCCCGGGGATTTTAGAAATCTGGTGGGGTGGGGGTGGGGGTGGGGACCTCCTCGTGGAGTCAGGGGACAGGGAGGAGGAACAGGATGTGTAACAGTTGGAAGGTGGACAGGGAGGGGAATAAAATCTGGAGAGTAAATAAATAAATAAACAAAACAATAAAATAAATAAATAAATGATAAAAAAGAGTCTAGGTTTTCTATCCATTTTCTACTGATATCTTGAATTTTGAATATTACTGGCTGTCTGATTCAATAAGTAAATGAAATTTCCATCTTTCTATTTGATCTTTTTCTGGTACCATCCTAGTAATGATGATAAATACATTTTACATTCTTTAAAATATAGTTTCTTTGACCAGATAGTACAATGTTTGTGGGCCTTGTTACTAAGAAGGCAGGACTTCCACTGTTCCTGAGTTGTATGCATATATGCAAACTTTATCTTCTGAACTCAGGCAGACTGAAAGAGAATTTCCTGCCCTGTAACTACTTTGACCTAGTTCTTGCAATGTCTTTCTGTGGTTGCTTTTCATCATATGACTGAGGGATCTTCCTTACTTGCTCTTATTGATACTATTTTCTGCTTTTCTTTTTAGAGGATCATTTAGTATTTACTCAACATTTTAGTGTCCTTGTAGTAGAAAAACTATCAACTGAGCTCTATTTAGATGTTGGATTCAAACAAGTTAACTTCTCTTTAAGCCATCTGACAATAATGTGAGTGAGTCTTTTGATATTCTTGAGAATAGCTTTGCTCAACTATCTAGAAACTACCATTTTGTTTGTATTTGTGTGTGTGTGTGTGTGTGTGTGTGTGTGTGTGTGTGTGTGTATGTGTGTAATCACTTCACAAAGTTCTTTCCCCACCATTCTGTCTCAGCCTCTCTTGCCTTCTTTCAGTTAAATTTTAACGAATTTAACATTAGATAAATTGTTGTACCTTTTAAGTCCTCTGTGGCTGAACACTCCTTCCTACCACCCACTCCATTCATTCATTCATTCATTCTGATCATTTAAATATCAGTTTCAATGCTGCTTCCCCCAAACGTTCTCAATGACCTGCTATTTCTTATTTAGATGTCTTTATTTTGATGATTGCAATTTACCTGCAGTTACAGTTTTATTACTACAGTCCAGAACAATAGAGAGCAGAAGACCAAATACACAGATTATTTGGGTCCAAGACTTTTTCTAAGAATATAGTATTTAGTAGGAGGTTATCAAAATATGCAAGGAAAGTAATGTCATCGTGTTGACAGAGAGGAGATTGCTCTCTTTAGAGCTAATGTTATAATTTGATCATAAACTTAAAATGGATGTAAATATATTGGATTTGAAATACTATTACATTTAATTCTATGTTTGACCAAGATTGCAACCAGTAAGAAATAAGCATTATTTTACATTAGAGTTGATATAGACAAAAGAAAAAAAAATCAGGAATCTAAGAGTCCTGTTTAATGAGAAAATTGAGAAGAGTCAGCCCATTAGATAAGACCAAAGTATATTATCACACAGATACAACACCAGTGAATTCACAAGCCATATGTTCTGCCATCTAAAGCCAATTAAATTTTAAAAAATTGGAGCAATTAAGAAACAACTATCAGCCTAAAGTCTGATTCAAGAAAGACTTGATAATAAAAACTAACTATTACAAATATGCTTAATTAGGAAGAACCTGAATAAAACTCTACAAGTCATTAATGTGGTGTTGAAAGAGTAAAACATGATGCATGAATGTCAGTAGAAAAAATTACCAAGGTGTAACTGTCAACCAGACCATTCTATTAGACTAATGAATACATATAATGTAAAAGGCTAGTATTTAGGTTTATAATTTCAGAAAAATTTCTAACATACTTGTATATTAAACACTAATCCATTTTCTTGAATAGTAGAAAAAGCAGGTAATATCTTTCTTTATCCTATTTTCTGTGGCCAACATTTATCTTTCATATAGCCTTTAATAATTTCCCTGTTGATTATTTGGTTTTCAGTAGAATAACAGAATTGCTGAAAGCTTCTAATGATACAGTGCTGACATGGAGACAACCTTTGCTTTTATGTTCATGAGTTATATTCATATATCTTAAATCACGTTCATACTGCATTTGAGCTTTCAAGAACCTGTTGATGCAACTGTGGGCATAGCTTGATTTGGAAGATAAACAAGTCAAAATGGATAAGGTAGGGAGTTGAAAGTGATCTGATAGATCTTAACTTAATTACTATAGCCTGGAAATTCTTCTCTATTCTTCTCAGCAGTTCTTTTGTATTTGGTAATCATCTTAGGTGCACAATGATTCTGATAGAAAACAATACCTATATGGAGAATATTATAGAAATATTACCTGTAAGAAAAAAATCCCAAGTTTCCATTAAAATATGCTAGCTATACATAATAATGGTCCTCTTATATCCTTTCATAAATGTATATGCTGCATTTTGATTACGTTTATCCTACATTATCACTGCATGTCATCATGTCACTTAAGTGGACCCCTTCTTCTCAATGTGTCTCTCTTCAACACTTTAGTACATATAGTTTTTCATGTGATCAAATGAATTGCATTCTGGTTGCTTACAGAAGCATGGATGAAGGGTGATTTACAGAATTCAGAGACAACATTCTAGTAGCTACACCATTGAAAATAAAGGCCTCTCTTTTCCCCAGGAACAACTAACTGTATATAAATCCTAAGGGAAAGGTGGGAAATATGAACTCCTCTTTACTCCATGATGGAAAATCAGCAGGCCCAATATTATGCAAATCTTACGCAGGTGAGTACAGCTATAGTGACTTTAAGAACTGTAGTCATAGAATGTTGAGAAGGAAAAATGTATTTCTAATTTCCTAGCCACATAGGAGTAATTGGCACAAATACTTGAAGTGATAGTCATGTGATTTATACACCAAAACTCTAGTTTCAGGGCCAAAATTCTTCAATGGAAGAAACAGTAACATATTTCAAAATTGTATAATATTTAGGCAAATGAGCCACTCCTCTAATATTCTAACATTTTTCAAAACATGATTTGACAACTTCATTAATATTATGTTGGCTTATTACAGATGAATCTATTCAATATACATCCATGAAAATAAGGCCTGTGAATGTTTTATGCTTTTCTCTTTTGAAATTGATGCATAACATAGTTTTAGAACAATGCCATTGGAAACTATTAAATTTTTGGAAGATGATTTCAAAATAGAATAAAATAAAAAAGTATTTTGAAATTGTAAGGATTTACAAAAATTTATTCTACTTCTTAGTGGCAGTATGAACTTTTATCATTTAAATTCATGATAAAAAATATATTGTTAAAATACATGCAGTTATCAGGGAAATGTAAATCAAAACTCCTTGGAGAGTTCAACTTTTATCTGCCATAATGGCTAAGATCAATAAAATAAGTGAGAGCTGATGTTGGTGTGGATGTGAAGCAAAGGAATAATTCATTCATTGTTAGCAGTACTGCCAACTTATACAGGCAGTATGGAGATCAGTGTGACTATTCCTCGGAAGGATGAAAATAAATTTCAAGAAATATGTAAATGTCATATCATCCTACCACAGAGACACTTGCTCAACCATGTTTTTTGCTGCATTATTCCTAATAGTTCAGAAATTGGGAACAACCTAGATGGGTCTCAGCAGAAGAAGGTTAAAGGAAACATGTACAATTACACAATGGAGTATTACTTAGCTGTTAAAAAAAAAAAAGAAATGTCATGACATTCACAGTCAAATAGATGAAACTAGGGGAAAAATCATCTTGCATTAGGTAACTCAGACCCAGAAAGACAAATATGGTATGCTTATATTTGATATTAGCTGTTAAGTCAAATGTAACCCATCTACAATCTGCAGAACCATGGAGGTTAAGTATATAGAGAGACTGGTGGAGGGTAGATCTCTCTAGCGAAATGATGCAGAATAGATTAGGGTGGATGAGGGGTGCTGGAACATGAGGATCGAGTGGAGATGGGGATGGAATATGGAGAAAGACAGCTAAAAGTAAGCAACCTTATGGGATAATATGGAAACCTAATAGTATAGAGCTTCATAAAAAAATATACATGTATAAAGGTGATGAAATTGCCAAATAATGGATTAAGAAAAACCACAGAACAAACTGGACACTTTTTGTCACCAAACACAGCTTCTAGTATTGGGAACTGTGTACATCTAATTGAGTTTTTGACCAAAGGTGTTCCACAGAAAAACCCAGACAAATGAGGCTGTTGCAAAAATAAGAGGTTGTTCTCCACAAACAAATGGGAAAGTGCCACTGCTGAAGACAATACCTATACAACTTATTGAACATGAAGAGGTCAACCTTGTACCTACAAAAACTCTTAACTCCTACATACTAGTGTCACTAGTAGGGGAGATACTCTGCATACTACCAAAAGAGATATGCAAACATAAAGCCAGCAACAAACTTCTGTCTGCAGTGGTGATCTTTCTGTAAGGTATGCTAGGGACATGGTGACACAGAGCTTGTGTGAATAATCAATCAATATCTAATTTGACTTAATGTCCACTCCATGAGATGGAACTCACCAACACTATCTGGGTGACAGAGATCCTGAGCCAAAATATCCTAACCTTATGCTAAAACCAAATCCTCTTATTCTGAAACAAAACTAAAACAAAAAAAGCCACAGAAATAAAATGATTCGTAATGCCATTCATACATCAGTGCCTTGCTCAGCCATCATCAGAGATGCTTAGTACTGCAACAGATTGGAACAAATACAGAGACTGCAGGCATATATTATGTAGAGAGTGACAGACTCTGGAATACTCAGAGCTAAATGGGAAATTTCATCAACTCTCTTCCCTCAGAGCTCAGAGAACCCCTTAGAAGAGAAGGTAGAAAGAGTGTAAGCCAGAGGAAATGGAGGATGTCAAGAAAATAAGGCTCTCTAAATTAACACAGGCAAAATTCATGTGAACTCACAGAGACTGAGGTAGCTTTCACAGACCCTACATGGGTCTGCACTAGTTGAGGCACTAGAACTGAAAAGAGATGTAAACATATGGTCCTTATGCAATCTCTAATTGATAACCACTGCAAATATAAGTTCAGTTGTCTTCAAGAGAGTCACATGGTAGAAACAAGCTACTCTTATGGGTAGGCTACAGGCCAGTATATGACCAAAATGAAAATGACCTCAGTGGAATCTTTGGAGGTTTTGTCTTAAGTCACTTTAGAGCTATTCTTTTTTTTTTTCTTCAAATTTTATCTTACTTTTATTTGCATATATATATATATATGCTTTATTTCTATCCTACAGGTCCTCTGTGTATACATTATGCTTCCAACTCAGTGCTTTTATGGGATTTCTGAGTGTGTTAATGAGTATCTCTATTTCTTTTCTTTGACTTCTTCCTTTCTCATTGTTTGTTTTGACAAATTCTGATTGCTACTTTTTGTTTTATCTTATTTTGTTATTTTTTATTATACCTTAGAAACGTGGGATTTTTGTTTTTGTTTTTGTTTTTGTTTGTTTTAAATGAGAGACAGGACAGGGGTGTAGCCAGATAAGAGTTGGGAGATGGGAAGTAGAGGGGAAACCATAATCAGGATACACTATATGAGAAGAAAAAAATGTATTTCATTCTTTTCCTTTTCAAAGGAAAACAATAAAAAGTAAAAATAAATAGCAGTTATTTACAACCTACTCTTAAATCAGTGTAACACTGTATCTTAGAAATTTGTATCAAGAATTAAGGAATTAGCACTATTTTCTCTATTCCCCCAGTGTCTGAGTCCCCCCACCAAAACAAAACAAAAACAAAAACAAAAAAACAAAAACAAAAAAACCAAGTCTGCAATAGTTTCTATCAACCCGGAATGAGGAGAATCAACAGTGATATTATCTCTGGCACCACAATTATCTACTCTGTGTTTATAACTAAAGCATAGGCTTCTGTTTAAGATGGCATCTGGTCCATCATCCCTGAGGCAGGCTCTACAACTTTCTTCTGAAATAGCTATTAAGATACAGAAAACTCACAGCATCACAGAAATTAAGACTGACAGACAGTCTATCTCTAGAAAATGGTCGAATTTCTACTAACTATAAAACCAGAGAACTGGATTGAGAGGGGAAATGTGGTTTCATGAAAGAGAATAGCCTCACATTACTGAAAAAAAAAAAAAAGAAGAAGATGTTTGTATTCCTTGGTTCCCCTTCTCTCTTTCTTTAGCTTCTCTTCCATTTCTGACACCACCTCTGCCCTGTATTTCAAGCTGAGACCTTAAAGAACAACCATGTTCTTTATCTTTTAGCATACCATATCATTACCATTGTTGCTAATAATTCAGTCCTGTTAATGATAGCAATGAGGTAGGATTTTAGAGTTTCATAAGAGGTATAATTATGTACATGCTGCAATAAAGCAGTAGAGTTGAAGTTAAAGAAAGAAAAGATTTGGAGTAACACATACAGGGAGTCTCATATGCTAAGGTAATTTAGAGACTAGGTACTCTAGGATGTAAGATGAAGGGCACTCATTTGATAGAAAATAACTCAGGAACCTGGCCAAGAACTATGCACCGTAACTTACCTTTCATATCTAGGACTAAGATGAAGATTAGATTTATGAGTAATAGAACAGTAGCTGAGGCCAAGTTTATCCTCCTAATTGGTTAACAATGTAAAAAAGGTAAACCTTCACAGGAAACATAAGAAAAAACAAAAGGATCCATGTTCCATTACCACCTAAAAAGGGATATTAGAATATCTTAAAACACAGAAACTAGGACAGGATTCTAGAAAAAAAACGTAAGAGTCTTTAAAAGTTATTCATTTTTAGCTTCTTTGAGTCTGAGGATTGTAGCATGGCTATCCTGTTTTTTGTTTGTGTGTTTGTTGTTTTGTTTTGTTTTTGTAGTACTATTGTATCAGTATTAGTAATTACTGAATTTTTTTTTAACTTATTTGCTTTAGATCCACCCTCTCTTTCTCCTCTCATTGTGGGAGGCCCCCTGGGTATCCATCACCACCTTCCCACCCCCTACTCCCACCCCTGCACATTGAATCTGCAAGGCTAGGTGCATCTTCTCCTACTAAGGCCAGGTAAGACAGCCACTCTTTAAGAGACAGGCTTTTTGGATAGCCCATGCTCCAATTGTTTGGGACCCACCTGAAGACCTAGCTGCATATCTGCTACATATGTGTGGAGAAACCTCGGTCTACCCTGTGTGTGTTCTTTGGTTGGTGGTTCAATCTCTGAGAACCCCAAAGGGTGCAGGTTAGTTGACTCTGTCTTCCTGTGGAGTTCCTATTCCCTTCAGGGCCCTCAATCCTTCTTCCTGTTCTTCTGTGAGAGTCCCCAAGCTCCATCCACTCTTTGTAACCAGGCTGGAACCCAAGTGGAGCAATAAGGACACCAACACACCCACACTACTTTCTACCTAAAATTTATCCTGTCTACAAGAAATGCAAGGGACAGGGATGGATGGAACAGAGACTGAATGAATGGCCAACAATTAACTGGTCAACTTGAGTCTAATCCCATGGGTAAGAACTAATCCATAACATTATTAATGATACTTTGTTATGCTTGCAGACAGGAATCTAGCATGTCTGCCTGCTGAGAGGCTCTACCAAGTACCTGACTCAGACAGATGCAAACACCCATAGCCAAATAGTGGATGGAGCTTTGTCATCCTGTTTTTTATGGCTAAATTCCACTTATAACAGAGTACATGTCATGTGTGTCTTTTGGGTCTGTGTTAACATAGTCAGGATAATATTTTCTAGTTCCATCTATTTGCCTGCAAATTTCATGATGTCCTTAAAGTTTTAATAGCTGAGTAGTATTCCATTGTGGAAATGTACACCATTTTATTATCCATTCTTTGTTGAGGGATATCTAAGTTGTTTCCAGTTTCTGGTTATTATGAATAAAAGCTGCTAAGAACACAGTTGAGCAAATGTCCTTTTGGTATTGTTAGCATTCTGTCTAAACTCTACCCCACAGTTACCTGGCAACAGCCAAGTATGCTCCTCCCCACAATTGCCTGGCAACAGCCAGGTGGGCCTGGCCCACGATAAAAGGGGCTGCTTGCCCCTCCTCTCTCTCTTATCTTTTTCTCCTGCCTCTCTCTTACATCTCTTACCTCTTACTTCTCCCCATTCCCTTCTTCCCTCTCTCCACATGGTCATGGCTGGCCTCTGCCTCTCTACTTCTCTACTCTCTTCCTCTCTCTGCTTTTCTCTGCCTCTACTACCTTCTTCTTCTTCTTCTTCTTCTTCTTCTTCTTCTTCTTCTTCTTCTTCTTCTTCTTCTTCTTCTTCTTCTTCTTCTTCTTCTTCTTTTTTGATACTTTATTTACATTTCCAATGTTTCCTCCTTTCTAGGTTTCCTCTTTGGAGACCACCTATCCCTTCCCCCCTCACCCATCTCTATGAGGGAATTCCACCACCCACCCACCTGCCCACCAACTCCCATATTCCCACCTTGACATTCCCCATTACTGGGGCTTCTCCTCCCCCTGATGGCCAACAAGGTCCTCCTCTGCCACATATGTGGTCCGAACCATGGGTCCCTCCATGTGTATTCTTTGGTTGGTGGTCCAGCCTCCAGGAAGACCTGGGGGTGGGTGTCAGGCTAGTTGACACTGTTGCTCCCTCCATAGGGCTACAGACTTCCTCAGCTCCTTCAGTCCCTCTCCAACTCCTCCATCTGGGACCTCACTCTCAGTCCAGCAGTTACTGTAAAGTGAAACTTGGGTATTCCAAACTTTTCGGCTAATATCCAATTATCAGTGAGTACATACCATGTTCATTCTTTTGTGACTGAGTTATCTCGCTCAGGATGATATTTTCAAGTTCCATCCATTTGACTGCAAATTTCATTAAATCATTGTTTTTAAGGGAAAAGCCTCGAACACATGGGTACAGGGGAAAAGTTCCTGAAAAGAACAGCAATGGCTTATGCTCTAAGATCAAGAATCAACAAATGAGACCTCATGAAATTGCAAGGCTTCTGTAAGGCAAAGGTCGCTGTCAATAGGACAAAACGGCAACCAACAGATTGGGAAAAGATCTTTACCACTCCTACATCTGATAGAGGGCTAATATCCAACATATACAAAGAACTCAAGAAGTTAGACTCTAGAAAACCAAATAACCCCATCAAAAAATGGGGAACAGAGCTAAACAGAGAATTCTCAATTGCGGAAATTTGCAGGGCTGAGAAGCACCTAAAGAAATGCTCAACATCCTTAGTCATCAGGGAAATGCAAATCAAAAGAAGTCTGAGATTCCACCTCACACCAGCAGAATGACTAAGATCAAAAACTCAGGTGACAGCAGATGCTGGCGAGGATGTGGAGAAAGAGGAACACTCCTCCATTGTTGGTGGGATTGCTAGCTGGTATAACCACTCTGGAAATCAGTTTGGCGGACCCTCAGAAAAATGGACATAATACTACCTGAGGACCCAGATATACCACTCCTCTGCATATACCCAGAAGATGCTCCAACATGTAATAAAGACACATGCTCCACTATGTTCATAGCATCCATATTTATAATAGCCAGAAGCTGGAAATAACCCAGATGTCCCTCATCAGAGGAATGGATACAGAAAATGTGGTACATTTACACAATGGAGTACTACTCAGCTATTAAAAACAATGATCTACTACCTTCTTAACTCCCCTCCCCATGCTCTAAATAAACTCTATTCTATACTATACCTTCGAGTATGGCTGGTCCCTCTGGGGGAAGGGATGTCTCGGCATAGGCCTGCTGAGGCACATCCTTCCCCCACACCTTCCTCCCCTACACCCATATAACATGTATCCTTATTATATGTTTATAAACACATCAGGTTCAGTATTTTAGGGTATATGTCTAGGAGTGATATAGTTGAGTCCTGAGGTAGAACTATTCCCAGTTTTCTGAAATTGATTTCCAAAGTGGTTATACAAATTTCCACTCCCACCAGCAAAGGGGGAATGCTCTCCTTGCGTTACATCCTAATCAGCATGAGGTGTCACTTAAGTTTTTGATCTTAGCCATTCTGACATGTGTAAGATGGAATCTCAAAGTCATTTTGATTTGCATTTCCTTGATGACTAAGGAAACTGAATATTTCTTTATGTGCTTCTTGTCCATTAGAGATTCATATGTTGAGAATTCTCTGTTTAGCTCTGTACTTTACTTTTTAATTGGGTTATTTGGTGTGTTGATTGATGTCTAATTTCTTGAGTTCTTTATGTATTTTGGATATTAGTCCTCCATGTGATGTAAGCTTATTGAAGATCTTTTCCCTTTATGTAGTCGCTATTTGGTTCTATTCATAGGGTCCTTTGCCTTACAGAAACGTTTCAATTTCATGAGGTCCCATTTGTTAATTGTTGATCTTATTTCTGAGCTTTTCATATTCTCTTCAGGAAGTTATCTCCTGGACAGTTCAAGGCTATTTTACATTTTCTCATCTATTAGATTTCAGGTATCCAGTTTTATGTTGAGGTCTTTCGTTCAGTTAGACCTTTGTTTTATGCAGGGTCATAGATATGGATCTGTTTGCATTCTTCTACATGCAAACATTCTGTTAGACCAGCACCATTTGATTAAGATGTTTCCTTTTTTTCCATTGTATAATTTTGGCTTCTTTGTCAAAAATCAAGTATCCATAGTTGTGCAGGTTTCTTTCTAGGTCTTCTATTGCATTGACCAACCTGTCTGTTTTTATGCCAATACCATTAGGTTTTTATTACCATTGCTCTGTAGTACAGCTTGAAATCCTGGATGGTGATATCTCCAGAAGTTATTTTACTCTATAAGATTATTTTAGCTATCTTAGTTCTCTTTTAAATTTCCATAGGAAGTAGAGCATTATTTGTTAAAATCTGTAAAGAACTGTTTTGGAGGATGCTTGAATATTACTGAGAAGGGGAAATAAAATAGGTATCAGTGGTAATGGAGGGAGGGAACTGGATAGAAAAGGGTGTGGGTAGGGGAACAGGAGGGATCAAGTGTTGGGAGGTTGGGGGGAGAAAGAACTGGGATTGGTCAGGAGAAAGCATCTCTGGAACAAGCTAAAACTTAAACAAGGGAGACTCCTTGAAATCTCTGAGGGTGACCCAAGCTAATACTCTTACAATAGGGAATATGGAACCTGAAAGGCCACCTCCTGTAACCAGGCAAGACGTCCAATGAAAGGATGGAGACAACAACCTTCCTACAAAATCTTTGACTCACAATTTGTCATGCCTTCAAGATATGTAGGTATAAAGATAGAATAGAAATTGAGAGAATAGCCAACTAATCATTGGCCCAACTTGAGAACCATACCATGAGTGAGAGCCCACTACTGACACTATTATTGATATCCTCCTATAGTTGTAGATAGAAAACTTAGCACTACTTTCCTCTGAGAGACTTCACCCAGTAGCTTATGGAAATAGATTCAGAGACCCACAGTTAAACAGAAGATGAAGATTGGAGAATTTTGTGGAAGAGGGTGAGGAAGAATTGAAGGAGCTAGAGGGGTTACAGACACCACAAGACAACCTACAGAATCAATCAAACTGGGCTCAGAGGTGCTCATAGAGACTGATCCACCAACCAAAAGCATGCATGAGACAGACCAAGTTCTCCTACACATATGTCACAGATGTGCAGCTTGGTCTTCATGTGGGACCCCTAACATCTAGTGCAGGGACTCTCTCTGAATCTGTTCCTGCCTTTGGATCCCTTCTCTGATTTGACTGCCCTGCCTAGGATCAGTAGAAGATGTGCCTACTCCCACTGCATCTTGATATGCCAAGGTGAGTTGATATCAAGGGGAGACCTCTCCTTCTCAGGAGAATGGGAGGGAGGATGGAGGGAAGTGAGGTTAAAGGGAGGGACTAAGAGGAGAGGAGGGAGGGGACTCTGCAATCAGGATGTAAAGTAAATAAGTAAATTAGTGAAACTAAATAAATAAAAATAAAATGTGTTATAGTTTCATCTGTATCTAAAATATGACAACTGATTTCCTCCACTTTTACTACATTTGCATTTCTATAATAGGTTAGTTATGTTTCTTAACAAATAGAACACCTTGGTTAATGTGTTACTCAGCCATTGCCTATATGCATGAAATTGTGTCTTTATATATGTATATAATATGTACATAATTATATAATTCTCAATTATTCAACTTTTTAATATAAATGCATATACTATATGTAGTGTATATATATATATATTAATTGTAGCATATACATATATATGCATATGTATTCAAGTAAAAGTTTACACTCCATTGGCCATAATGTCATTAATTTATTATAATGAATTACTTAAGCTAACATAGCTTGACATCTTTAGAAACTCTTACTACTCTACAGTACCAATTTCTGCAAATATGTGCATGTGATCACTGGCAAATTACAGTACTGTAATACTATCATAGCTTCATGCTAGGAATAATAAATAACAACAGTAATGAATAGTATTTCCTTTGCATTTCTTCCAAACATATCAAACTTTCTAAAGAAATATGATTAAAGTATATTTTTTCTTAAATTCAAAATTTCATCTGAGAAACTAAAAGAAAATACTCAAATACTTCCTTTTAAATTAAATCCAAAATGTAACAAAAGACAAGCATAGATATTCAAGAGCAGTAAGTACTTAGAGTAAATGAAAAAACCCTCACATAAAAGCTTCTTAGAAAAAAATATAAAGGTTGGTAAGTCCAATACACCAAATGACAACATAAAATTTTGATCAAGACAAGGAAGTAGACATAGTAATTTAAACAGCAGAAGACCAAGTAAATCTCTGTCAGAAGCAGAAAGATTCTCTGTTGTAGTTAAAACAATCATGTGCAGCACAGAACTGAGATTTCAATACTAAATAAAAGGGAGAAATACAGTGTGAAAAATGAACACTGTCAGAGGGAAGGTAAGGCATATGGAAACTTGGGGTGAGAAAGTACAGTATGTATTGCATTTTCCTTACAGAAGAAACATATAATACTATTTGAAGCAGTCATTAAAAGAAGGGAAAGTGTGATACAAATCTCTACCTCTAAACCATAAGAATGTACCAACTCACTCCCATGAGCTGAATTTAAAGTGATTGATGCTGAAGTATGCACTCTTAAAGGCATCAGGGTAGAGAAACTTGGTCCAAAAAGAACAACTTGAACTTGCTTTTTGAGTATCTCATCCTGCTCATGACACAGGAATGTGATCCACTGACTACTTGGGCATGAGCCAATCAGAAACTGACCCATATATCTTCCCCTGTACCTATCAAAGAAGTTTTGGATTACCTAGCCCTTCTAGAAAAATCCCCCAGATCTACATAAAAGACTATTGAAAGTTCCTCTCCTGGTGACTATTTTGATGAATGGTAGAACCCTGCATGGCAGATTTCTATAGAGTAAATGCTCTTTGCTTTTGTATGCTATTTGTGTCTGGAGTGTCATTCTTTGGTGATTCCTAGTCCCTTACATAGTGAGACAAAACAAAATGATAAAATTCAACATTTAATTAAAGTTGGAAAGCTAGGACCCATTATTAGCAAAACAATAGGACAAGTTCACAAAGAAAACTTATTTATATAAAAGCTAGAATTTCTGAAAATTAGAAACCTATTAGAAGTAAATGATAAAATTTTGATTATTTCATAGAGTATATAATTAAATTTTGATCAACAAGGTTCAATTTTGACCATCTATGATGAAAGGTGGGAGAATTTAACCTATAGGAAAACCTAAGAATGGAATTCATTTATGACTGAGATGATTAATCTTCCCTGTCATCTTTACTAGATTTATGATCACCTAGGGGACAATTCTGGACATCCTTGTTTGAATGCTTGCAGACAGGTTGACCTAGGGAAGGAAAACTAACTCTGAATGGAGGCTTAAGCTAAAGAATAGAAAAAAAGAAAAATGATAAAGTGTTCTATGCCTCAGCCTTCAAGGACCTCTTTCTGTTCTCTGACTGCAGATGCAATGTGACCACTGGCCAGCTCATGTGCCTAGAACCTCTCCTCTGCTATAATGGTCTGTACCTTTAAACTGTCAGGGCCAACAAACACTTCTTCCCGGAAGTTGCTTTTGACAAGTACTTCGGAACAGTAAAAGAAATCTAAAAAATACAACGGGTTTTCTAAAATTATGAGATAAGAACAATGGGATGAAAGTTTTTCTTGGAAAATAAGAGGAGGGTAATAAGAAGGGTACAAAGCAGGAATAGAAGTTGTACATAAATAGAAAAAGGTTTTAGTTCAAGATAGAGAATATTAGGTGGGAATGGACCACTGTGTTACTCAATGGTATTTTTGTTTTAGGGATTAGGATAAATTTAATTTGGGTTTTTGGCTATTGTTTGTTTTGCTTATACTTTTCTAGATTTTATTTTATTGTGCTCAAATGAGTCTGAGTTGTGACTGAACATTAGGAATATGTGTGCATGTATAGATAATGGTCAGGGAAAGAGTGTTTCATACTAAGCAGGAAGAATAGTGAAGAGAAAATGAGAGGCTACATGCACAGCAACTCTGAGGTTGGCTGAGGTTGGCATTTAAGTACAAACCGCTATTCTGAAGTCCACCCTTTGATAACACAGAAATTTTTCTAGAGTTGAGAGTGCCGGAAGGGTGCCCCCACCTACACAAAACCACTAATCATCATTGACCAAAGTTGATCTTATATCAGGAAAATATGAGCAAGATTGGAGACCCACCATAAGGAAGGTGTCCCCTACAGTCATGGGCCATCTCTGGTTTTGCTTGCACACATTTCATGGCCCCTTGGTCTCTCTTTAGATGATTTATTTAATCACAAACCCTCTCTCCTTCTATCCTTCCTTCCTTTCCAATCCCCCCCTCTGTCACTCTGTCTCTCTCTCTCTGTCTCTCTCTCTCTCTTTCTCTCTCTCTCTCTCTCACCTGTACACACATATACACATGTATGCACGTGTGCACACAGACACACACACACAGACACACACACACACAAACACATCATTAACTTTATTCATGGTAAAATTAAATTTGTACTAAAGACATTATAATGAAATTTCTAAAGACATTGAGATTCTAAAGTTGCCAATACATTACAGTATCTACTGACTTAGATATCTTCAATTGTGGCTACTCATACAAACCCCTGAGAGAACGGAAATCCTTCTCACTGGTTCTTGAAGTGAAATCCTTGATGTGAAGCATCATCACATAGGGTTTGGTAGAGAAATAAACTTTCAGATCCTACTTATATTTACAGAATAGAGCATATTACAGGTAGAACCCAGCTATCAGCATCTGGATAAGCTTTCCTGGTGGCTTTTGTTTTCATACTAAAGAACCAGGCATATGTTTATCTAATTGGTTTCTGGAATATTAAGACAGATTTCCTTTGCACATTTAATATCACCTCCCCCTTCTTCTCTTCTCTCTGAGTGTTTGTGTATGTATTTTGTGTGAGTGTGTGTGGGGGGGTGTAATTTGTGTGAATAGTGTTTCTCTCTGTCTTTCTGTCTCTCTCTGTCTCTCTTTGTCTCTGTTTCTATCTCTGTTTCTCTCTCTCTCTTTCTCTCTCTCTCTCTCTCTCTCTCTCTCTCTCTCTCTCACACACACACACACACACACTCACACACATACACACACCACATACACACCACACACACACAAATATGATCAAATAAAGAAAAACTGCTTCACTTGATTTTCCAAATAATGAAAGTAGGTATAAAGAACCTCAAGATAGCCTATTATAATTAACAACAAAATAAAATAACAACAACAAACAGCATTGTTAATTCCATAGAGTTCTGCCGAGCTGCTAACCAGAAGACTTTTGTTGGGACTTCAAGGCTCTCCTTTTTCAACTCACAATTTAGCAGTTTGCTAAAGTCTCTAAGAAGTACTAATAGATATTTCTCCACCAGTGAATGGAGCCAATTAATACCAAATTATAATTTTTTTTTTTTTTTTTGAGACAGGGTTTCTCTGTGTAGCCCTGGCTGCTCTGGAACTCACTCTGTAGACCAGGCTGGCCTCGAACTCAGAAATCTGCCTGCCTCTGCCTCCCAAGTGCTGGCATTAAAGGCGTGTGCCACCACTGCCTGGTTCAAATTAGAATATATTAAAGGCAGGTTTGTTGGGAAACTGTTCTCAAAAGTTCTCTGGTTCTGAGGATTGAGGCCATAGGAGTGGGGGTTGGGGGGTAGGGGTGGGAAAAGAGAGAAGAAAAGGAAGAGGAGGAAGAGGAGGAAGAGGAGGAGGAAGAGGAGGAGGAGGAGAGAGGAGGGAGAGGAGGCAGAGGAGGAGGAGGAGGAGGAGGAGGAGGAGGAGGGAGAGGAGGGAGAGAGAACTGTCTGGATTGTATAGGAAGGGGCCTTTAGGGAAAGGGTAGCCTGAAGTTAAAGGGGTCAGGATATGCCAGTATGCCAGGTGGGGCCTGGGGAAACTGGAGGCCAAACCTGCTTTGATATGTAAAATATGCAGCTCAGTCAGTTGTCCTTGGTTCAAAGCCAAACAGTAAGTATTAAAAGTTCATAAAGATCTCACACTGAGGTTTAATAATGAGCATCTTATGCTACTATAGTTCATTCTTCATTACAATGAATGAACCAATATTGGTAATACTAATATTTATTAGAGTCACAATTTTTCTAGATTTTTAAATCTATTCTCATTTTAATTATTTTGACTATTTTAACTTAATTATCTCTTATTTTTACTATTTTCATCTCTTGCTTATTTCCCCCTTATCCTTTTCTGTCTTTCTGGCCATAGGGAATTTCTGGTGCAACTGTACAGTGTTTAGGACACTCAGCATGGCAGAGTGAGATACACATTAACATAAGACTCAGCACTCTAATCTTGGAACACAGTCATTTCCTTCTAAAACAACAAACACCGTCTAAAGCTCTAGGTTAACTGTAAATATCTCTGTCCTTGTCAAGAGACCATTCTAGGAATGAGAACAGTCTGCTCGGAGGCATTGGCCAAAATCTAAAGTATAACTCAAATATAATGATTATCATTATTGTCAAAGGTTACAGTATTAAGGGCAATATTACGATTCTCACATCCTTAATACAAAGCCAGAAGCTACAGATATTAATTAGTTAAATCTCTAGTAAAAGGCAATCAGCAGAATTAAGTTTGACCTTTAAAGCCCTCATCCAGGTAGAGTGTTTTATACTCTAGACTAAACTGAATAATCATTGGCTATTTTATAGCTCAAATAAAATATAAACAGATAAATTGTGTCTTATATTAAAAAATACATCATAGTGAATGCTAGAAGGATATTAATGTGAAATTTTCCATGGGTAGATGCAATCTTGAGACAAGGTCTTCTTCCACATCTGTCAACACTTGAAAGTATTACCTGTTTTCCAAGTGTAATGTAAATAACATAAATATTGATTGAACCCCCCCTGTTGTTACTCTGAAAGTGAAAAACATCCCAAAGGTGCCGATAAATAACTCAGAAAATCAAATGCGCTTCTATAAGCACTGGTTTAATGCTTATCAGTCTTTTATTTTTTTCTCTCATTAGAGTTTGAAGTACCCTCTTTTTTCTGCATATCACAAATTACTGTTTATTGCATAGAAAATGCTTCAGATTGCATAATTTTCACAGAGTCTGGACTATTTACTAATTTATCATCTGTGCAAGTGCACACTTTGGCATTCTCTGCAAACTCTTCTCTGTTGCACTTCCGGCCATTGTTCAGCCCAATCTATCAGCTCATTAGGGAGATTTCTCAATGGCTCTAAACTTTAGAGTCTAAAGCATGTTCCATCCACAGAGCTTCCTTAGAGATAAGAAGTCTCCATCTGCATTGTCCAGCATGGAAACTACCAGATGTTTGTGGCTATACAGTACTTACATATGACTAAGAAAACTGAGGAACTGTGCTAGAGAGATGGGTCAGTGGTTAAGAAAAGTGGCTGTTCTTAGAAAGAATCTGGATCTGTTCCCACAAGCTCATGGTAGTTCAGGATCATCTCTAACCCTAGACGTAGGGGAGTCTGACATCCACTTCTGACCCCCATGGATATCATGCATATGTGTGGCACGCTTACATATATGCAGAAGAAAATTCCATGAATATGCAATAAATCTAAATTTTATAATAAAAATGAAGAATTTAGTTGTTTTAAAGTATAATTGATCTAAATTAACTTTGAGGACATACAGCTAGTGGCTACCATGTTGGGTGGTGCAGATTTCATTGTTTTGTTTTGCTTTTTAAAACGTAAAGATTATATAGAAAAATATAAACTGCCTTTCATTAATATATGGTTACTGAATTCAGGAACCTTCTGTCTGTCAATCATCCACGCATGACAACTATATTTTAATCACAGTTATTTTTTGAGAAATCATTATAGAAAAAAATTAAAACAAATTTTGGGTCAAGTTTACTGACTATTTTAAATTGGAAAAACAACTATAATGAAATTCTGATGTCTCTCAGTGCTTCTGTTCCTTAATTGTAGCCTTTCACTTCCTAATCACTGTCATATTCTGGATCCCATTTTGTAATCTGCTGCAGGTACAAGATTTTATACATAGAAAACCTGCATGTGTCTTCATAGACTAAAGTTCAATGGGGTGGGTACTTATGGTTTTATGTACTTATGGTGATAATTGTTTGGTTTCGGACCTCAGTAGAAGGGACTCAGGTGCATATTTTATATATCAAAGCAGACCTGGCCTCCAGCTCCTCACAGCATCTCTCGGTCCTTACCTGGCATATCCTGTCCCTAACCCTCAAATCTCCAGCCCAGCAGCTAGGCTGCCCTTCCACCAGAGACTCTTCCCTATATAATCCAAATGTTTTGGTTTCTCTCTTCTTATCTTCTCTCTCCATGGGTGTGCCTTTTCTTTCTCTCTCTTCCCCCTCCCAAAGCCAACTCCCCTGACCTCAATCCTTGGTGCCAGTGAACTCGCCCAAGAGCAGCTTCCCAATAAACCTGTATTTAATATAATGTAATCTGGTTTGAAATGGCTCATTTCACCAGTGGAGAAATAACCTATCAATAAACTATTATCCTTAGGAATTCATCTTAGTCCTAAATATCTCCTCCTTTTTGTAATACATAACTTAATTTGATGCAGGAATGTCTTAAAGACATCATGTTTATTTCCACTATGGCCAATGGGTTCAGTTTTCTCACTGTGAATCATTTTCCTATTCTGAGATTCCCTAGATACCTTTAAGCAAATGCAGCCACCAAATGCTAAGGACTTGTTATATTCCATTTTCTATCTTGAGCAAGTTTTCTGTGTCACTGGTTCATAGTAATCCTGAACACAGAAACCTGCCCTTAGGACCCTTATTTTCAAGGGGAGTTAGCTGAAGTGGTGCAGGTGAAAAGCAGTTGTGCTAGGCCAGAGAGATGGGTCAGCAATAAAGAGCTCTTGCAAAGGTCCTGGTTCAAACCCCAGCACCCACAAAACAGCTCACCGCCATTTGCAAACCCACTCCTTGGTTATCTGATGCCTGATTCTTATTGCTACAGGCACAAGGCACACAGGTGGTACAAATGACATAAATGTAAGCAAACACTCATACACATAAAACAAATAAACTAAAAATAAATTTATGAAAGAAAAGCAGAGAGAAAAGGTTTGAGTCTATGACGGTGAACACCAATATTTGTTGCGCTGATGTCAGTCATTTTGCCATATTACACTAACAAACACTGGGTAAGGAAGTCCATGCTTGTCCAGTGTGTGACTTCCACTCTATCTTAAAATGGGCTTAACCCATTAAATGCACAATGTTTTTCATATTTGAAAAGACACTTTGAGAGAAAACCAAGACAAGAAAACAAATAGATGTTCAAAGACTGTTTCCTTTGCTGGCAGCAGTGCCCAAGGGGTAGCAGGTTTCCAAAATGAGTCTCCAGTGAAGGGGCTGACACATCTTCAGAGACCTAATTTATTCTGAATTGTTCTCAATTGCTTTCTATTTGAAAAGATGGCAGTGCTCCCAGTGGTACCTAAACAGGCTGGATCGTGGATGGTTTAGAAATATAGTCTATTAGATACAGAGCATTCAGCAGTGCAGAAGTGGTCATGATGGTGCAAGCAGCAAGCATTAATTAAATACAATTTGTCAGATGTGCAACCTAAGTTTAATTTATGACTGTTGGTTTGCATTCTTTCCATTTTTATGCTGAAAATAGTTCTAAGCAGCAAATGGTATATTTATATACTTGTTCTAGCTGAGAAAATGGAGGCACAAGGGATTTAAAATAACTCGACCAAGGTCAGACAAATGGTGAGTGAAGGCAGAAGGAGGAAAACCCAGGTAGTTTTCATGTATAGGTGAGGCTTTCTCTGCTGGCAACCGTCCTTTTGAAACAATATGGACAAAGAGAGTCTGCCCTCAGAAGGCCTTGATTATCAAATGAACTGCAGCTTTTCTCACAAGAGGTTGTTCAAATAGGAGGAGAGAAAAGAAGAAAACAGACAGACACACCAAACACATAATAACAGAATGACTATTAAACTAGTCAGTTAGAAAGATGAGGCAGTTTGGGATTTCATTAACATGAGTTCATAAGCTTTCAAAAGTGAAATGATTTGCCACACATAAGAGAATTCTTCAAGTTTCTACAATCTGACTTTTAACACACTTCTTCAAATTTGAAAATAGAAACAATTTTTATTTCTGATTGAACCATAGGGAGCATGAGAAAATATTAACTGAAAAAATACAGGAACACCTGTCCTGATTTAGAAAGAACTGCAAACAACAATAACAACAACAACAACAAAAGCAACAATAACAACAACAACAACAAAAACCCCAAAAATCAAGCAAAGTAACAAACTTTCATTTAGAGTTCATACATACCATTCTTGAAAGACCTTCTTTTTAATAAATTATAGATTTATGTTTTAATTATATCTATGTGTGTGAAGGTATGTGTGTGTCGCTGTGGATGCCCAAAGAGTCCAGAAGAGAATGTCAGAACCAGGGAAGCTGGAATTATAGTCAGTGAAAACCTGCAGACATGGTTGCTGGGAATTGATCCCAGGTCCTCTGCAAGAACAGTAAGCTTTCTTAACAGCTGAGCCATTTTTCCAACAACACCTTCTCTTATAATTTTTTTTAACAAAGATTCCAAAGTAATGTGAAGAGGGTTAAATACCTCTAAGAAGGAAAAAGTAGATATGACATTTCTTAATAAAGTGAGAACATTCTGATGTAATCGACCAAAGCTTTCTATTGACTACCAATGAAAGTATGTGAACTCACAGTGTGTTAGACATTTACTTGTTCTGATCTTTCTCTTGACCTTCTCAGAAAGACTCTTCACCAGAAGATCCACAGCACATCCTAATAGAAGACAAATACTTCTGCACTTAACAAAGTTTAATCTGTCAGGTAAAGGCATTGAAGAGTGATATATTTTTTATCAGTAGTATGCATTTCCCACAGCTGAACAACCATTAAATGATAGCTGCAGGAACAAGCTCTACAGAAAAGAATAAAGATAAGTTTGTATTGATCATTTGACTTTCTATATTCTTACTGGCTATTTAGAAAATTTTAACTCTACTACAGTTGGATAAATTTACGGACAGGCAATATAATTGTTGGAAAAGTCAAAGACCACTCAGAAATTGAAAGAGAACCCTACAATGAAATAAGACATGATGGTTTATTTCCTTCATGTAAATCAAAAGCTGGAATTATAACTGCCTCAAAAACAACTGAGACCAAGGACTGTAAAGTCATTTCCCTTCCAATTTCATATGATAGTTCAAGAACGCTAGAGTGGACATAGGAAATCAATTCTGTTGTGTAGGCATACTACTCGGAAACACATTATTATTATTATTATTATTATTATTATTATTATTATTATTATTGGTTAAAAATTCTAGAACTGGTAATCTTTGATTATCCTCATTAGATGAATATGCAAAGAATTTAGAATATTCAGTAAAACTATTTTGTAAATATTAGGGTACAAATATCATTACTTTATATGTAAAATAATGCAGCCTGCATCTGAGGCTTCATTTGAGGTTCATATAGGTAAGGGACAGGGGAGGAGGACTGAACACCTTTAGTCTAGTTGTGTGAGGCAGTAGACTGTGTCACGAGACAGAAAACCTGGTAAGGTAGAGCGGATTCAGGAATTCTGGTTTTGAATTCTCTTGAGTGTCAGTTATGGCATGTTAAGTGTTCAGGCCACATGTCTGGGAGCCAGCTGCCAGTCTGTGTAGGTCTGCATACAGGGACACAGCGGCATGATAACCTTTGCCTGGCCTCCTGAGCAAAAGATTTCCTGGGGCTCAGGGGTGGCCAGAACAGCCAAAACATTTCAGTTCTCCAAGGAAGGGCAAGGTAGGCTGCCAGGCTGCTGCAGACACTTAGAGGCTAAGGTTGGGGCCACCAAGGTAAAAGTGGCTGCAGTTAACCTCCCACACCTGGCTGGTTAGGCCAGGTCAATGTCAGACAAAAGCTTTGGGAGAGAAATCTTTTCTTTGGAGTGTTACAGCTCAAGAAGGCAGGCATTCTCAGAAAATCTTTGGTGAATTAACTTGTGCTCTTTATTCTTTGTGCATAGGACCTTATAAACATTTGGTACCGGGTTGGTATCTAGAGGCAGATGCTTTTTATTGGCTTGGTCTGAAATATTAGGGATGCCTCATCTACGTGTGGAAGGACTTCAGGTGTACCTATGTGATTAAGTGGGGTATCATGATCACGTGTTCCAGGACAGGAACCTGCTCAGTAGATTTAAATGCCTACCATTCTCAATTATGAGAATTGGTGGGGTTCCCAAATGTGCTCAACCTTACCGGGTTTTCTGTCTGGTGGCACGGTCCACTGTTTCTCAAGTATATATATGTCCCCAAACTGACACGAGCACAGGTCACCTAGACTCACTGTCTTTCCATAGAACCCTCTCCCTGTGTCTATTTCCTTCATTCTCCCACTTTCCTTCCCCACTGTTTCTTTTATTCTTTCCCATATCCTACCCATCTTCCTGCCCTTGAGTCCTCATAAAGTCTTTTAGGAAAAAGAAAATGAAAGAGGCAACCAAATATCTTATGCAGTAGTTAGAAGGACCATCAGATAAACATTTGTGCAATAATGACACTTACTGTAGAGCAAAGCTGATATTAATGTACTTCACCTTCTAGCAAGTAAAACTCAAAATCTAAAATGCAATCAGGTATATAGTAAAATGTAAAGATATTATCAATGAATGAAGTCAACCTAGCTCAAACAATGTATGTAAGACATTTTTCTTTCCTCCATTTAAAATGCCAACAAAGAATC
>CM052700.1:39128534-39195919 GCA_028551405.1 Uromys caudimaculatus
GGGAAATGCAAATCAAAACAAGTCTGAGATTCTACCTCACACCAGTCAGAATGGCTAAGATCAAAAACTCAGGTGACAACAGATGCTGGCGAGGATGTGGAGAAAGAGGAACACTCCTCCATTGTTGGTGGGATTGCAAGCTGGTACAACCACTCTGGAAATCAGTTTGGTGGACCCTTAGAAAAATGGAAATAATACTACCTGAGGACCCAGCTATACCACTCCTGGGCATATACCCAGAAGATGCTCCAACATGTAATAAAGACACATGCTCCACTATGTTCATAGCAGCCATATTTATAATAGGCAGAAGCTGGAAACAACCCAGATGTCCCTCATCAGAAGGGTTATCTTTCTGATAGAGGTTAAAAAGTAAATTAGACACAAATAGTAGAGTAGGGATGAGGTAAAACAACATTAGATCTCAAACAAGCAAGGAAGATGGTACTTAGCAAGCACATCAGAAAACCTCCCAAAATGTACCAAAGACCTCTCAAAAAAGCAAAGAAGTATATTCTTCATTTAGAACACTGCTAGAATTCTTTTGACAATAAAAATGTAAGCACATTAATATTTTAGATAAAACTAAACTAGCCTATTTGAATAATGTGTGATGTCTTGGCAACTTGGAGGTGAGCTATATCACCAACAATAGACAAAGGAAGGTAGATCGACAAGTTTAAAAACATAGTTGAATTCTGTGTAATATGAAAGCTATTTTGGAGCCCATTTTAATGGTGATAAGGTTTAGTATCCAGAATTTCAAAAACTTCTTGAAAAATAACCAAGGACCTACAGGAAGAAATAAGAGAAGAGATATACAGTTAATGCTCCTGAGATGATCAGATCTACTGTTAAGACAAGAACAGTGGGAAGCATATAAAAAATGAGAAGAAAGAACTTGGCAGAAATTTGCAGGCTCTGATGAGTGGGAAGGAAACGAAACTTGTCCCTGCCATGGTGCTGCACACCTCTCATGTCATCACACAAGGTGGAAATGAGGGTCCCCTGAATTCTAGACTGCCAGTCTGGACTACATAATGCACCATCGTCATGGAAGAGTATTTAGGTAACATAATGAAAGAGAAAAGGCAAGGAGAGAAATGCAGGTAGGGACACAGGGGAACTCTCCTTCCCATTTTGGTGGTTTCAGAGGATGCACTTTTGGAGAACTTACACCAGGTTTGTTTGTCTCAAATTAGAGATAAAAATAATTCATAAATAACTAGTGTACAGGTGCAAATTAGCTTTTAGCAGTGAATTTAAGTGTAGGAAGAGATAGAGAGGAAATGAAACAGGAAGTGAAAGAAGAGAGAGGAGGAAGAAGAGGAGGAAGAGGAGGAGGAAGAGGAGGAGAAGGAGAAGGATGGAGGAAGAAGGAAGGAGGAAGAGGAGGGGAAGGAGGAGGAGGAGGAGGAGGAGGAGGAGGAGGAGGAGGAGGAAGAAGAAGAAGAAGAAGAAGAAGAAGAAGAAGAAGAAGAAGAAGAAGAAGAAGAAGAAGAAGAAGAAGAAGAAGAAGAAGACAGCAAAACAAGAGTCCCTTAAAAATGAATACCTAGACATGGCTGTGAGAAAGAAGAGCTTCTAAAATGTCACAAATAAATTACTGCTTCCCTTGTTAAAATCAGGGGCCGTGCAGGAGTGAGAGTGAAGATGGCTGTGTCTTTGAGACACTGCTTGAAAAGCATTAAGCATAATCATCCATGTTCTTGTGCCCCGTAGTTTTCTCATTATTTGTCATATGTGTGTACTTTTAAATTAGATTCATTTGATAGTGACCCAAATTTCCAGGGGAATTTTTCTTCTGCTTTTCTATAGGGCATTCAATACAAACGAGGGAATAGCTTCAGCATAAGCTGTGGATGTATTTGCCATCGGTCACATTTGTTCAGGAAAGCAAACACAAACACAAGAACACACAGAAAGAAACTGCTTTTGTTCTATGCATTTCTCAGTGTGTCACAACGGGATGTCAATAGGAGGAAGCAGGCGTGTTGTCCTCACACAGACTGTCAAGGTCATGGTGATGGAAAACAAAACTACTTCAGAGCCCCACCCTGGCCCATCCCTCTCTCCCCCGGGTCTCCTGCTGGCCCTCAGGAAGGGAATTCTGAGAGGCTGTTTCAGGTGCAAAAACAAGCGAAGGTTTTCATTTCTAAACCAAGCACAGAGAATTTCTCCTGGCCTGGCTGTGAATGCTTAATTTCTGGACACATCTGTCTCTCTTTAGGAGTTTACTCTTAGAAGTAACCTTTGAGAAGATAAAAGGCAAGCATGAAACATTTTCCTTTTTCTTGAAGAATCTAGCTTCTCTCCTCTCAAGAGACAATTGCTCCTGGGAGCATCTGCTTCTCTTTAATCGAAAGCTATTGTTTCATTTAAAAAAAAAAATACATAGACAAAAAGAGAAAACAAGGCAGCTTGTAAACTGACATATAACACTAGCAGATTTTCTTTTAATTTGTTCCAATTACTTGACCAACAGAGTCTAAGGTTCCTGCCTCTAACCCTCCCACCCCCGTCCCCGTCCCCAATGCTGTTCATCCCCAACCCATTTCTAAGTCTAATTATGTTTGTCACTGTGCTGTAAAACACTTGGATTTTCTCACATAAAGCAGAACAAGATGAATAATTGCATACATAATCCCATAACAAAGGACGCTTTCTCTCTTCCTCTAAAAACAACCGGGCATTTTAGAGTTTCACCTGTTTAAAATGTTACTGATAAGTGTTGGAATAAATTGATCTTTCTTATGATTATTGCATTTAAATCAAACAACTTACTCAGTCTTAATACATTTGGGTTATAATTTACTGCTCCTGTATTGCATACTTTTAAGTACTCTGGGAAGACTTCTTGTTGTAGAATTACGCTTCCCAAGCAAAACAGCTGCCATCTTTACCTGTGCCACCTGGCAGAAGACCATCATAGGTGGACCTGTAGGCTTTTGATCTTCCCTCAGAGAAGGAGAGGGTAGGAAATGTTGTTGAACCCTTGCCTGAGATTCCAGCTCTTTGTTCCAACAATTTATATGTAATTCTGTATACAATTCTACCCCAACTTGGTAGGCCAAGGTCTAAGGAGATTCTAGAGAATATAGGCCCAGGATGGGGTGGGTAATACCAGAGGCACTCCATATATATAGCTATGGAGAGGCCATCATTCATGTTTAATAAAGACTTTCAAATGTGATTGCTTCCAGGTAACTCATACCCCTGACAATAACCCTTTACCCAAGCTCTGTAAGATGGCTCAGGTAACTCAATAGTTCCCCAGGGTGAATGTTGCAAGGTTTGTATTTTGGTTTGTTGCTAGTACCTTATAAGGAGTGGTAGATCTTCTTTATATTTTGTCTGAGAAGGAATTTATTTCAGTACTTGGTAAACAGCCTGTATTATGGCAAGGTTACATCTGTCTTCCTATATATAGCTCCTCATGAATGTCATGAGATAAAGAAGAGATTGCCGATTTCCAATCTATTACTAGGTTCTATTTCCCTGGGATAGATTAGCAATCAGAAACATTTTCTTCTGTAGATTTTTTTTCATTACATAACTAGAACCATTATACTGGAGCTGTGTTTCTCATCACTAATACTGTTCCTATTGATCTCTGTTGATACTTCTTCCAGAAGGCAAAGTACTGTGGTATTTTGTAAAGAAGACTCCAGAACTGAATAGAAACCATGTGATACCAATTTCCACATGAAGAAGGCATTCTGGTCATCATGCCAGCTAGTGGGCTCAGGGGATGAATCTAATAAATGTATATATTCAAAGATAATGAATACTGAAGAAGGAAAATAAAAATGGACAAAACTAGAATGCGCCATCTTTTACAGTACTAGAATGAATGCATTGAGATGAAATTCTGTTTTGACACATATAAATGAAAATAAGTATTATATAAGATTGTCCATTGGAAGAGTCTCCAGAGAGCTATTTGTTACATCTAGTGTTCATAAGTTGGTTTCTAAAAAGCAGCGACAATTAAAAGCAACGTAGGATCCTTGGGAACGCAGATGAAGAAGACAGAGTAGCATAAAGTACTGTGCTACACCGCCCAGTGAGACCCTAGTCTAAGAGTGATGAGGGCCTAGATAAAAGGATGTACAAGGAAGCTAAAGTTCTGCCACTATATAAATATGGGAAACTTTTAAAAAGCAGTTATTATCAACAACACAACAAATAATAGCAATGAATTATAATAAAGTCACCATATTGTTCTGTATCATAAGAATAATAAATAAGTAAGCAAATGCATTTGGAGAATATCTTAGGGTTGAGTACCAACTTACATAGGTAGAAGGAATTAGAAAATCCATGTGCTAACTTCTCCACTAAAGAATAAATCAGAAAAGAACTGACAATAGCTGTTAAAACTTAGATCAAGGAAAAGAGGTATGAGGAGTGGGATTTTATAGAATTGTATAGCTTCTCAAAAAAAAAGTTATTTCTTATGAATAGAGGAAGCAAAGTTATAAAGGTAAAGACTGCCAGACACCATCTCAATCAACTGAGCAAAGCCAGTAGTACAACTTATGGTACAGCTCAAATCTCTGAGCCTCCCAACATGAATGGATGGAAATCCTGGTACCAATTTAATGCCATTCCATGCAAAACGCCTAACTGGGGTCATATGACACTGAAATCACTGGCTGAATTCAAATTACAAGTGTTCTTCAAAGTAACAAGATAACTTCACAAACATTTCAGTTCAAACAAAATAAAGAATATTTCACATTGAAGAGGATTACAGAGGCATGACCACTGAGCATAGGCTATGTCTAGGACAAGACTCAAATCATAAAGGACATTTGTAGGTAAACTAGTGAAATATGAATAAATATCTTGAGAAAATATTTTTGTATATTTCTAGAATTTTATTTTGAAAATTTGATATATTTTCTGCTAAATTGAGCCATTAAATGATAATACAAAATCATATCATTCTAACATTTATTAAAAATTAGTAATAAAAGGTCATCACGAAGGCCATAGTGTCTATTGCTGTATCAGTTCCGCAGAGGAAAACCCTGTATAGATTGTGCACCAGAGTTCTGAGAGTGAGGATCTGTTAATCTGAGTTAGGTATGTCTCAGAAACAGATGGGATTGTAGTGGCTAGAATACGTAGTTCAAACGATTCTTTGTGGTTTAGGAACAGACATTAATTCCTGTTCCACAAACATCTTTCCACTAAAAGAAAGCATTACATTGTACAGTGCATTGCTGGGAGGAACGGAGCTCCTTCATTGCTAAGCCTCAAGATACTTATGTGGGACAGGGGTAGGACAGAATGCCAAACCCTCATAGCTTTGCATGGCCGTAAGGAAGACAGATTTGACCTGAGTGAAGAGTAGAAACGCCATCACATACTTCTCTAGTTTTAGGGAGCATGTAATACACAGAGGATGACCAGAATTGCTGGCTTCTTACAACTGTAGTAAAGCAAAATCAGAGCAAAAAGGGGTGGGGTCTGCTATCTTGAGTATTCCTTATTGCCTATTCTATTGTTTATCTGGTGTTTATTGAATGGCCCTTGCATCCTACACACTAAGCCTGAGAAACATGGCAGGAAACAGAATTAACAACAAAAACAAGACATAGGACTTCATTTTGCAAGAAGCAAATGAATCACACACAGGTTGTGACCTGGAAGTTTCAGAATATGAATATTCACTCACTGTCTTTTTTTTTATTTTTTGAGACAGTATCTTACTTTGTAGCATAGGCTTGCCCAAAACTCCAGGCAATCCTCCTCCATCAGTCTCTGCAAATGCTGAGATTACAGTCACGATCCAATATGTCTTGTCAAAATATGTACTTGGAACAAGCATTTCTGGACACTGAGCACCACTCCCTCCTCCAAGAGTCACTGACAGATATTACCTGTCATTCTGTAAAGACATTTGGTATTATCACATTCAGGCCTTACAATATCCCCACAAATGGGGTTCTGTCATTTTGATTTTTATTATGTAACCCAAGACTTACAGAGATTTATATCCCCTTCTTGGTTTCATAGCTACAATGAGGCAGATTTTAGATGCTAAATTGCTTCTGTCCAATATAAAGCTGCCTCCCCCCTGAGCCTGTTCCATTAATTCTGCCAGAATGCAGTGCTATCGATGGGGAACCCATCATGCAGACAGCAGCAGACAGGCTTCAGTTAACAGCAAGGCCCAATAGCTGAGTCACGACACCCATTTTCAATGTAAGGACCCAGTAACATGCTGACTGTGTCTACTGACTGCTCAGCTAACATCAGGTACACATCAAATTCACTTATAGATACTCACAAATAAGTGTGTCAGAAGGCAAAATACAAACTCTGAAGAGCTAGGGATGTATCTTAATTGACAGAGCATAGTGTTTGCCAAACCTGCATAAACCCTGAGTTCATTTCCTATACATAAAAACACATGCGGTGATACCATATGTAACCCCAGTACTTCAAAAGGAGGGAAATAGTATTATAAATTCAAACACCCCCAACTATGTAGTGAGTTAGAGGCAGGTTTGTGTTGTATGAGATATCACACACACACACACACACACACACACACACACACACACACACACACACATATACAGGGCATGATGGTACACACCTTTAATCCCAGCAGTTGGGAGGTAAAGGCTCGAAGATGTCTTTGAATTCCAATCCAGCATGGACTACATAGTGAGATCTTGTCTCAAAACTCTAAAAAGGGGAAGAAATAAAGAAGAAAAGAGTTAACCAGGGGTTTTGATGTATGCCTTTAATCCCACCATTACAGAGGCAGAGGCAGGCAGATATATGTGAGTTCGAAGTCAACTTGGTCTCCCTAGTGAGTTCAGGCAAGCCTGGACTATATAGTGAAATAAAATCCTGTCTCAAAACAAACAAGCAACAAATTTTATATATATGAATAAGTAAACAAAATAAAACCACTTTTATTTGAATAGTAGATGATACCAATATATTTTCAGATAATATATAAAATACTAATTTTTGACAGTAATCAACCTTATGTGTGATCTTCTATCCAAGAGCTTCCATCCAACTTTTCTTTTAAATAGTAAGGCACATGTCCACAGTCACCACAGGAGCCCTTGAACTTTCCAGAAGGAATAGTCTTTGTACAAAACTTGCCCAATGCATTCAGGCAAGCTGACTCTTACCACCTTCATGGAAAATGTCTCCACAGTCTATACTACAAATGGTCTGAACAATCAAGATACCAATACATTTTAATCACTATTATTTAAATTAGTAGTGGGAAAATAGTTGTGATTGTCATAAGACATGTAAGGCCTGCCCCTCCAGTGGGAACAAATTATGATAGAATGGTGGGTGGTAAAGCCTAGTTCATACCAACTAGATTCTTCTATGCAATCTTTTCATAGTGAGGCTTCCTGTTACTAGTGAACATAAGACTAGCTCAAGCCTGGAAAGATGAGGTACACACAGGGACAACACTCATTATTTGGGGTCTCTCTTTATCTTTAAGCAAAACTTCATATAACACATGTGTCTCTCTTGACTTCCCACCCACTCCCTTTATGTCAAAGACCCATCCCATTTTATCTTCTAATGGACCAGAGACTATATTGTTATTGAACATTGAACAGCATTCAAATTAATTTGTTTTTTGCTTAGTGGTAATAGCCACAAACTAAAAAACAATTTTCAAGCATTGTAAAAACTATATGTTGTTTTGGGATTTCTTAAGGATGCCGAAGCTCTATGCTGTAACTTTCATTTAAAATACATTCTCATGGTGAAAAATTGGTTTGATCTTATCTAGTAGTCAACCCAACACATTATTTCCTGGGTCCCCAAATCACTTTCCATTAGAAAAAAAAAAGGATGTGTAGTCTACTTAATATAAGGCAACAGGATTTCTGGAAATATTTTCAATTTAATAAATTTCAATACAAATTTGAACTCTTTTGTTGTAAATGCTGATACATATTATAAGGAAAATTTCTGTAAAAGAGTAAAAGAAGTCAACAGTATGTCATGTCTCTCTGCCTTATTCTCCATCTCACAATTATAATACCAACACAATACAATATTTTTCCATTGCATAATAGCTTAGACATGTATGGACTATGTGCTGTGGTCACTAAGTTCTCCAACTGTGTATCTCATCTGTTTATTCTTTTGTCTATTCTTTCCTGATTTTCACATCAGAAAGCTGAGATGAAATGTTTGGATATTCAGTATCAAAGAGTTAATTCCTATACCTCAGAGTAGCTTTGGATACAAAGGCTAAATGACTCCTGAACAAACACTCGCTAATGGAGTGTTTTCAAAAATTCAAATTCAGTAACTCATGGCAGCAGATGAGGAGGTTTTCCCATCTCAGTTTGCAGAGCCCTATGTCCCCAGAGCTAGGGATTGGGTTTTCTTATTGCAAATGGGTATCCCAATCTCTGAGGGCTTAGACCTTTCATTTTCATGTATTTCAGGAAGATGTACTATTCATGCTAGGTACTGTTAGTCTTCATATTTAGGGCCCTATTGCTGAACTCAGTGACACGCTGATTTGATAGCATTTGACAATGGCACTGTGGCTATAATGTTTGGTGCATGGAAAGAATTGCTGAAAATGCTGAGGGCAGCTAGAAAGAACAAAACAAAAAACACCAATGTAATAAGACAGTGCTCAGGTTTAGAATGGCAGAGTCTTCTCACTTCTTCATTCCTAAGGAAATGACTTCTATTTCACTTTCGAAAATGAAGCCATTAACACTGATTTTCAAGCTAAAGTTTAGGCAGATCTGAGCCCCAGGACCCCATCACTACTTTGGAAGCTAATTCTGCTTTCTTCTTAACTCTCAGATACTAGTTATTTCCTAGGGAACATGAAACATCTACCCTGTCATTTGTAATAATTTAGCATTACCTAAAATATTTGAAAAGAACTTTATGACCATTTTAGCTCATTACTTCTCAATAGCCCTGGGGTAAATCAGCCTTGAAGTCATCAGGTAGATATTATTAGAGCTATTAATACCAATAATAGCAATAAGTTTAATGTTATTGTCATTTTGGAAAATGGCCCACACCTCGGGGTACTGAAAATAATGTCAGTCAGTCTATAGATTTAAAAAAAAAAATCATTCACCAGAGTATCATAAGAAGTTAGGGAAATTTTGGGGAGAGTGGGAAACTCACTTTAACAATGTAAAAATCCATATCTGGATCCCTAAGTGCCTTATTTCAAAATATATCACAGCTTAGAAACAAAAACTAGCCATAAGTTATAACAACCTCATATCACAAGAACATTGTTGTGTGTATAGCCAACAATGCCAATTTTCTCCAACAATCCGGTGCCAAATGATGAGCCTTGGAAACATGTACACATACACCAGGTAACATCGTATGGACCAAATAGTTCATATTTATAAATATACATGCATATATACATATAATAACAATTAGTAAAAACAGGAGGCTATGAATTTAAAAGAGAGCAGGGAGGAGCACATGGGAAGACTTGGAGAGGGAGAGAGGTAAGGAGAAATGTTGTAATTAAATCATAATATATAAAAAATTAAAGAAAAAAACTTGTTTACAAGCTAATTTTATAAATTGCTAAACGGCTATATTTAAACCACTGGCCCTGGCAGACTAATCTCTGTACATGTCTTTTCCTCTTAGATTTGCTATGGTTTACCTCCTCTAGTCTTCTAACTTTTGGACCCTGCAAATTATTTTTGCATAAGAACTTCCAAATATACTTCTCTGTTTTCAAGACCTTCTTTACCAGGTGACCGTGTGACTTACTCCCTCATCTTAAGTGATACTGAGCTCCAGCATTGTCTTCACCCTGTATCTTCCAGTGGTCCCAGCAGCCTGAAGAGCCTCCATCACACGCCTGTGACTGTTGAATTTCTCCCTCACAGGACTTGCTACTACATGAAAAGATTTTTTTAGTTTCATTGTACTCATGTTCCCTACCAAACTGCCTGTGAGCTCCACAAGAGGAGGGAGTTTCTTGGTTTTGTTTACCATGCACCGGAGACATTATAGCAAAAGCGAGGTAGTTCATCATTGCAGTAGTTGCTGGCGACAAGACTCATAAGATACCCTCACATTGTCCGTAGTCCCACACATGTTTTTTAAATCATTCCTCATTCCTAACAACCCTGTGAGAATGAGATTGGTATATTACTGTCCCGATTTTGTTAAGGAGAGAATTAACATGAAGTGAGATTAAGGGTTTTTGGGGGAGAGGGGTTTTGGGGTGGGAGGGAACTAATTATTCCATTGATGACAAATCCAGATAGTCTGTATGATGTTTCAACATGTGGGTCTTACTGGTGTTGCTCTTCGGTGAGTTTAATGGGTTTAACAGCCTACTGTTAAACAGCTGGAAGAAGTTCATCCCGAAAATGATCTTTGATCTTAGAAAATTTGCACCATTTCCAGCTTGTTCTCACTGTTTCATGCTTGTGAATCAAGATGTGCGTTCTCAGCATACAGCACCTGCTGCCATTTTTTTCCCTCTCATAATGGATTTTTTAATCCCCTGGAAGCATAAGCTAAAATAGATCCTTTCTTATATAAGTTTCCTTGCCCATATTTTATCACAGGCACAGAAAAGTAACCAATATAGACCCTGTCTCAATAACTATGTTCTGAATATAATAATTAAATAAAATATAAATATCTGTAAGTACATGTTTATATATATCTTTGTATAGCTAATATATATGTATTGCATTTCCATAACTTAAAACTGATTTTTATTGAAGTATCTACCTGAGATTGAACTTTTTCAGCCTCTCTCATTACAGCAATGCATGCTCAGTAAGCACATAAAAGGAACTAAAGAAAAAAAACCTACTAAAAAAATAATATTAGCCACAGAGCTGTGAAAGTTTATCATAGTTGAAAAGATATTCCCAGGCTTCCTAGAGTCACTTGTGAAGTACAAACTAATGGCCCCAGGCAAATGTAAATCCATAGAAGAGAGTTTATATATTCAAAAAGAAATATCTAAGAATAGCAAGCTTAATAAGTTAAAAAGTATTCAAACGCAGTTTCTGAACATCATTTGTGAATCTTAGCACTAAACATTTAGCAGAAAATATTTGTCATGTAACCAATTCTGATGTCCAAAACCTAACAGCAAAAGAAAAAAAAAAATAAGAAAAACATAAGCGACCATTTGGTAGGGAGAGACTTTTTTTTCTAATAACTGGCTCACATGTAAATAATTTGCAAGACTGCTGAATAATTTTGGCCATTATATCTGAATCTGTGATGAGAAAGAAAAATATTAATTTCAGATTTGGCCCCATGCAGTTCTAACTTGTTAATACAAAACCATCACAGATGATTGGAATTTAACTCTGATGTAGGGCTTTATTTACTTACTTAGGTACTTGGGTGTGGCACAATGGGAAATCATTTTGTTTGGAATTTAGCTGTATGAACCATTTATACACTATCATATAATATCTCTATATCTCTTTTGCAGAATGTATTCATTCAAATTCAAATGAGTGGAATTGCAATTGTATGTAGGATTCATTTGAGACACTGAACAATAACAGCTTAATTCTTATAGTGTTTAATCAAAATTTCTTTTCTTTTGAGAAAAACATATCTATCACTAGATGCTCTATACAGACAGACATATATAGGATAGTGCATTGGGTACTTTTTGTTGCTGCGATAAACTACAATGAGTAAATGTGACTTAGAGAAGAGTTTATTTTAGTTTACAGTTACAAAGGTAAGTCCATAATGATGTGAGGATGTACAACAGCAGGCAGCAGACAGATGAGAGATCACATTTTCAAGGGCATATACATACAGGGGACTAAAACTGGGTGACATTATAAACTCTCAAAGTCCATCCCCATGACGTTCTTCTTTCCAAAAGCCTCCATCTCCTAAAGGTATCTTGACCTTAGCCAGCATCACTACTAACTGTGGAAAATGTATTCAACCCCCTGAGTCTAGGGATGTAAAAGTATCTTTTATTTGGCAGGTAACATTGTCATCCGAGAAGCTTACTGCTGAATAAGCTCACCCTTCCTCACTCTTTCTGAACTCTTTCTGGGTAGTTCAACTCAGATGTTCTGGCTCAAACTCCTCTCCAAGTTGACTGATTCAATTTGGCTTTTCTCAGCTTCTGACTGAATTGCTCTGCTTGACTTCAGACTAACACTGGAAATTTGTTCTCATCTTCTGGCTCCTTCTTATTCTCTGGCTTGAACTGCCTCTGCTGACCTGCACTGAACTGTATGAACTCACAAGTGAACTCAACTCCACTGCCCTGCTTTGACTTCCAACTAAGTGATTCTTTCCTGTCTGTTCTAGTGAAGATGGACTTATCCTATCTCTGACCCAGTCTGTCAAATTGTAACACCTGGGCCTAAACCCAACAGTAGAACACTAATACAAAACAAAGTTAATGATAACATTTAGTTTGTTTTTTGTTTGGTAGCTATGTTTGTGACCTTCAGACATGGCTATTCTTTCTACAAACTAAACTTACCTTCATTGTTTGAGATTAAAAGTGTGTACTAAGTGCATGCCTGTATTCCAGGCAGAGGAATTAAAGATGTGTCATTTCAGCCCAATTACACAAACCTAGATCTTTGGATATGATCTCATGCCAGAGCAGCCATGTTGCTGAATTAAAATTCCTCTACATATAGAGAATATTTCTTTTCATTTTTACCTTTGTATTGAAAATAGATCATTTTTCCACTTCCCCTTCTACACAATCTAAATCCTTTATTGCTTGTTCTCCCCCTTCTCTCTCTCTCTCTCCCTCCCTCTCTCTCTCTCTCTCTCTCTCTCTCTCTCTCTCTCTCTCTCTCTCTCTCTCTCTTTCTCACACACACACACACACACACACACACACACACACACACACACACACTCAGGACATCCAAAAACAAACAAAAAAAAAAAAAAGAAAGGAAGATAAGATAAAAAGAAACAAAAGAGTAAGACAGAACAAACAAGAACAAACAGAAAAACAAAAAGCAAAAACAAAACCAAAAAACCACAAGAGATACACATAGGCAAGCACAGAAATCCATTAAAAAATTATTAAATTGGAAACGTAAGAAAAAGGCATGTTGGGTAAGAAAAAAATGAAAGAAAATATATTAAAAAATGTTAAAAACTCAGACAAAATGCAGGAAACAAAAACAACTAAAAAGTTACCATTGACTTTGTTTTGTTTCTACTGCTGGGTTTAGGGCAGGGTCTTAATGGTTTCTCTATCCAGTGAGAATCCTTTGGAGAAAACTGATCTGTTTTTGTTTGGTTGAGGCAGGGTTTCTCTGTGTAGCCTTGGCTGTCCTTGAACTCACTCTGAAGAACAAGTTGCCCTACAACTCACAGAGATCTGCCTGTGTCTGCCTCTCAAGTGTTACAGGCATGTGCCACCACCACCCCAGCAAACATTAATCTTTATTTGTGAGTAGTTAGTAATTGGAGATAGCTTCTCAGTTAAAAATGTAGGCTTGGATCCACTTTTCCTCTCAGTGATGGAAGCCCATGCTGTGCTGACCTGTGCAGTCCCTAGGCATACTTCCATCCTCTCTGTGAGTTCAAATGTGTGACAATCCTGCTGTTAGAATACCTTGTTTCCTTGTTGTCTTATCATCTCCTGTTGCTTTCTTCTTTGCCTCTTAATATTCTTTCTGCCTCTTCTCTATATGGTTCCATGAGCAATCGGTTGACAGAAACATCTCATTTAGGATTGAGTGTTCCACAGTCTCTCATTATCTGCACATTGTCCAGCTGTGAGTCTCCATATTTCTTCCTATCTACTGTGGGAAGAAGCTTCTGTGATGATGACTGAGCAAGACCTTGATCTATGAAGATAGCAGAATGTAGATAGGAATCATTTTGTTGCTGTGTTCCTTTAGCAGAATAGTTTTATTGCTTTTACCATAGGTTCCTGCATTATAGTTTCAGGTTCTTGGCCAGTGGTGTAAATGGTTTCATCTCATGGAGTGATATTTAAACCCAATCAAATATTGGTTGGTTACACCTAGGAGATTTGTGCCACTATCTTCTAAGTTCATCTAACATGCAGTTCACCCTTACAGACTGAAGGATGTTACAGGATATTTGATCATACCGTGAACACCCTAGATTGTGTTTAAAAAACAGAACAAAACATTTCTAACTGTGGTGTGGCTCAGTCTTAGCACATGCCTTTAATCCCTCTTACTGGAATACAGACACACCCTTATTACACATCTTTCATCCCAAACAATGACAGTTACTTTACAGTTATTTTGTAGAAGGAAGCATCCATGTTTAAAACTGATGTCCAATTGAGTGGCAGACAAAGTGATCAATCAGTAAAATACTTGATAGAACTGGATAGAATAGAATAGGAAAGACAGAGGCCACTTAAGAGGGAGATGCATAGAGGGGAAAAAAAGGAGGCAATTTTACTGGGAGAATTTTACAGAAACATACTGCAGAGAGACAGAATGAGCCAGAGAAGGAGAAGGAGAATGAAAAGTAACCAGAATATTAGAGCACACTGCCAAATTTTGAATGAGGCCAAGCAGAGCAATTCAAGAGAGGCAGAGGGAGAAGCCACATTGAACAAGTCAGCTTGGGGAGGATTTTGAACCAGAACAGCTGAGCTGAACGAGTCAGCAAGAGTTCAGAAAGCACAAGACAGAGTGAGCTTACTCAGAAGTAAGTCTTAGAGGCAGAAAACAGTCTAGGCCTAGATAAGATTGTATAGAGGCACAAGTTTTCAGTACTAGGACCAGGTTACCAGACTGAGACAGTAAGCCTCAGAGATGACAACTCTGGAGAGTAAAAGATGCTTTACAGATAGGATTGTAGCTGTGTTGGTGTTTACCTTTCTTGTTTGGTAGTGTACAGAGTATCTTTCAGTTCCATTAACAAAAATCACTAGGGGTAAAGGCTCAAATTCTCCATGTTTAATGAGGTATGTAGGTGTTATCTTCAGCAATAGGGCCTTATAACCAGTTTTTAGAGCAACCAACAGCCTTTAGAATAGTTTGGGTTGTTTGGGTTCTCCCATGGGGCCTCTTTGGCCAACAACTCCATTAGATGTAATCCCTTCTCAGAATTAGAGGTTTACTTTGGTGACAAGAGATGCCCAACTGGGGCTTCTTATACTCTGTTATTTGGTGATTCCATTTGACCACCTTCACACACACACACACACACACACACACACACACACACACACACACATATACACACACACGAAACTTCTATTGATATTTCTTATTCAGTGCACGGAAGATGTAAAATTACATATATATATATATATATATATATATATATATATATGCATATTTATCTGTTTATCTATCTATCTATATCTCTCTACCATCTATCATAATTAAGACTTCTTCTTCCTGAACAATTTTAAAATAAAATAGAATTGTGCGTATATACAGAAAGTGGAGTCCCTTCCTGTCACAGTTGATTAGCATTTCACTAAGGATATACCAGTTAAAATAAAATTTTCCATTAAGAAAGAGAAAAGATATGAAAACATATAATTTCTCTGAGCAATATTTGTTTTGATTTGAATAGATCTGTAATTCAAACTCGAAGCTGCCACTGCTTGAGAAAAGAAAATGGTGAAAACATGGTAATTGTATAATTAACTAGTATCCCTGTTCTGCTTAAACTAAAGTAGCATTATGAATAATCATCATTCTCTTTCCTAAAGGTAGAACCAAAGATCCAGCCATCTCCTATTTTATAAATAGGCAGTGTTGCTAAGGAAAGCCAATAACGCAAACTAGTTCTTAGACTTCTGAGAAAATAAATAATATTGTTGCTCATTAATTCATAGGATATAAAGAATTACTTGCGTAGTATGTACATAATATTTTTATTTGAATTTAAACTGTTTTTATTTTAATCAACATACTTTATTTACTATAACATGATTTTATAACATGCATATTTCCTATTTTACCCACATGTTTTTGGAATAAAAAAAATCTCATGATAGGATTATTTCTATTATCTGATAATAAAGAGATCATGTGCATGGAACATAAAATTTAAAAAATCCCAGTGCTCCCAGAGATTGGACCACCAACCAAAGAATACACATGGAGGGACCCATGGTGCTGGCCACATATGTGGCTAAGGAGGGCCTTGTTGGCCATTAGTTGGAAGAGAGGCCCTTGGGTCTGAGAGTGTTAGATGCCCCAATATAGGAGAATGCCAGGAAGGGCAGACAGGAGTGGGTGGGTGGGTGGGGGAATACCCTCATAGAGGCAGGGGGAGGGAGGGATTGGATAAGGGTGTCCAAAGGGGAGACCTGGAAAAGGGAAAATATTTGAAATGTAAATAGAGCATTAAATAAAAAAAATCCCAGTGCTAAAGAATATAACAGGAGCTGTGGAAAATGAATGGTAGGATAGGCTACTTTGATTGAAAAGTCAGTATTATTTTCTCTAAAACATGTGTAGAATGAGACAAGAGGAAATACTCATGGGTCATTCTCTGTGATTCTATTTTACAGCAAATCAATGAAATTTATTCTTTATTAAATAGAAGTACCTTAAGTTTTTTGCTGTAGAAACACAAAATGCTAATTATAAATGAACAGAGGAATTGAAAGAAAATAAAGAAAAAATTGAATGCCATATTTCTCTAAATGTTTTAGTCCATTTTATCTATATCTAAAACCATAGGTACATTTATTCATGCATATATGAATTCATTCCTATAGCAAATATTTGTATTGGGACTTTTGAGAAACAATTCATACTATAGTTCTGAGAAGAGATTTGTTGAATTTATATGTATTCTAAGACATGTTGGCAGAAATAAATGAAAAGTCAAAAAGAAAATTCCTGTTTTGTCTGATAGCTATGGAAGCTGGTAGAGGAAATCCAGAAACAACTATGCAGTGAGTTTAGCTGATTTGTGTAGGGAGTGTTCAAGATCACTGATGTACCTGACCTGCTAAACAACACTTGATAATTCAGAGAAATAGACATAATCCAAATCTATGGGACAGGTTCATGTGTCAGGAATCCAAATGAGACAAGAGTGCTAATCCAAAGGTTAGATTGAAAAGATGTCAGAAATTTTTCATTTGGAATTCTATTATATATAATATGTTATAAAAATATAACAAGCATTCTTCTATTTCATTAAGATAGTTACTTTTACTTTTGAATCTATATAATGCTTATGTCATGTGTGTGGGCGGCAACTCAAAGAGCACACCAGAAGATATCCTATCACCTGGGGTGGAGGTAGAGGCAGATCTGAGTGGCTATAGATTCTAGGAATCAACCCCTCTCCTCTAGAAATGCAGCAAGTGCCCTTAGCCATAGAGCCATTGCTCCATCCCCTATTATTTTCCATTATTTGAATTCCAATCTTTTCTAGAATTTTCTATGTCTTTGGTAACAATCCAATAACCTTTCTTTCCTAGTGTGTTGGTTCACTTAATGTTTCCAATATTACATAACAGATTTTAACCTCTTCAGATCATGTGTTGAAATTTGACAAAAATACACATATTAGCTAGATCTGCTGGGGAAGGTCTACAATCTCATCATTTTAGAGGTTAAGACAGAAAGAACAGTGTTTCAAGGTCATTCCTGCCTTCCTAGTTAGGTTTAGGTCATTCTAAGATATATGAGTCCCTGTCTCAGGCAATTGAACAAAAACCACAAAATAAAGCAAAATTAGAAGAAATATGCCTGATATTTCACACTGCTTGGTAAGGAGTCTCTCAATCCTTCAAGAAACTTTTATCTCCTAGCTGAAAATGATGCTACATTAACTTCTGCATTACGACCAAGACCATCTGTTTTCTATTAAAAAACATTTTCCATAGTATATTTCGTCATTATCATGAGAAAGTAGAATGGCTGAAGGGTGTGATGATCGTTCTAAACAAGCCCCATTTGTATGGTTCTAGTCATTCAGTGAGCAGCACATCTACTAAATATGTGTCTTTGATCATCTGCCACAAACCTTTACATGGACAGATTGTATTGGATTACTCCACAAATCTAATTTAAAAGAAAAATTCTGAGTTGATAATGCTTTATAGTAACAATTGAAAGATATTAGCCCAGATAATGTTTTATAAATATTTCTAAATTATTAACAAATCAAAGCTATACTCATCAGTAGAATATGGTGTGACATTCTAGGGTAGATTTTCTAGGATTTATCATTTTTGATGAATTAGAAATATTCCCTACTAGTAAGTGATTTTAAATATGAAATTAATTCTTGTCATCCTTTACAAAAATCTTTCCTTAAGCCACCTGTCATGTGTAAGTCAGTAGACAAGCTGCTTCTGGAAATCAAGAAAAGAAATGCTTTTTGGTTGGGCTTTCGAGGACTCATCTAGTTTAGTCACTTACTTTTCTTTCTTTCTTTCTTTCTTTCTTTCTTTCTTTCTTTCTTTCTTTCTTTCTTTCTTTCTTTCTTTCTTTTAATTTGGATAAACCTTTCTTTTCTTTTTTTAATTTTAATTTTTTGATACGTTATTTACATTTCCAATGTTTCCCCCTTTCCAGGTCTCCACTTTGGAACCCCCTTTCCCCTCCCCCTTCCCCACCTCTATGAGGGTATTCCCCCACCCAAGCACCGCTCACCCACTCCCTTAGCATTCCCCTATACTGGGGCCACTAACACTAACACTCTTAGGCCCAAGGGCCTCTTCTCCCCCATTGGCCACTCCCTCATCTGCCACACATGTGGTCTGAACCATGGGTCCCTCCATGTATATTCTTTGGTTGGTGGTCCAGCCTCCAGGAGCACTGGGGGTCAGGCCAGTTGAAACTGATGCTCCCTCCATGGGGCTGCAAACTTCCTCAGTTCCTTCAGTCCCTTCTCCACCTCCTCCATCCTGAACCTCTCACCCAGTCCAACAGTTACTGTGAAGTGAAACTTGGGTATTCCGAACTTTTGGGCTAATATCTACTTATCAGTGAGTACATACCATGTTTGTTCTTTTGTGACTGAGTTACCTCGCTCAGGATGATATTTTCAAGTTCCATCCATTTGCCTGCAAATTTTGTGAAGTCATGGTTTTTAATAGCTGAGTAGTACTCCATTGTGTAAATGTACTACATTTTCTGTATCCATTCCTCTGCTGAGGGACATCTGGGTTGTTTCCAGCTTCTAGCTATTATAAATATGACTGCTATGAACATAGTGGAGCATGTGTCTACATTACATGTTGGAGCATCTTCTGGGTATATGCCCAGGAGAGATATAGCTAGGTCCTCAGGTAGTATTATGTCCATTTTTCTGAGGGTCTGCCAAACTGATTTCCAGAGTGGTTGTACCAGCTTGCAATACCACCAACAATGGAGAAGTGTTCCTCTTTCTCCACATCTTCGACGGTCACCTACTTTTCAAGATAGAGAGCTATGCTTCTGTCATGGTTTGGGATTATGATTTATGTTATTTTCCTCAGAAACTTAAGCTCAATACTATTAGCTGCTTTTTAAAAAATAAAGTTGTGTCTGTCTAATGCTTTTATTCTACCTCAAGCCCAAAATATCCCAGCCTTGAATAAGGAAGTCAGCTTGGATAGGGCGACTGCTTCGGTTCTCGTTGCCATGTCTGAAAAGGATCTTGGATGACACTGTCTCTCACTTCCCATCCACTAACAAAATGAAATAATTGAGAACATGAATTACTCAGTGATTTGACTTAGGGTTAAACACATCTTCCACGAGTGAATACAGACATGGGGGAATAAAGAAAGCTGGCTTCAAAGTGCATACCTAAACCTTCCGCAGTTTTGATTCAACTTAAATCACAAGCAGAAAATTGGCATGGTTGTAATATTTGCAATGGAAGACTCCATGTACAGTAGAAAGCACTTGACACACAAGTCCCTTAGCAGTCAGTTCTGCCTATCCTTTAAACTCAGGTGATGGCTTTGATTTTAATTACATCATCTGCCACAGTCCTGTTCATCCAGCTGCCCCCTCACTACCATCTCTTTCATAGTGTGGCCCCAGGGTTGGGGCTAGAGTTCCCACATAAAGTTGCTTCTCCATCTTAGATCAAGGTTTCATGCCTCCTGTAGATTATATCCTGAAAGTCTCCTAAAAGCTTATGTTTTGAAATCCTGGACCTCAGCTTGTGGAAATATTGTAATATCCTTAAGACATGAAACATCTGCTCTGAACATTTCTTAGTTGCCTGCAGTGCTTTCTACAGGGTTGAGGTCTCTTAGACCATCCCCATCCATCTTTAGCCCATATTATAGCTATTGTCTTTGTTCAGCTCATGTTAAGGCAGTCATATTAGTGACATATTATGAACATAGCTTCTGACATTAAAGGACACAGGATCTCAAAGAAAAACTCCCAGATCTTCTAGCTCTCACAGTCTTTTCATCCCTTCTTCTGCTATGATGACAGGACCTTAGTTACAGAAGTTATTCTGTAGATGTATCCCATGGGATTTGCTTCACAAATCTGAATTTTGATTGGTTATAAGCTGCTGAGAAAAGCATGGAAGTGAAACATTTTTCCCCCAAAGAAAGCATAAACAAACTGGTTTTCCAATACCAATGTGCTCAGTTGTGAAATATAGGAATAGTATACAGACTAAACAAGTTACATTAGGAAAAAAGATATAAATAATATATATTTATATAATTATAAATACATACATATACATATATATACATGCGCGCATATATATATATATATATATATATATATATATATATATATATATATATATATATATATATATATGGAGCCCCGCCTGGATAAAATTATTGGAGCACCTTTCCCCTCCTTTTCCTCTCCTTTCACTTCCTGCTGTAAGGAAGTGGGTAGTTTCCATGGAAAAACAGATTTTCTAATGGTGTGTTGTCTTACCAGAGGCCAAAACCAAAAGAACTATTGACTATGGAGTGGAAGCTCTCAAACAAGGATGCAAACTAACCTTTCAACTTTCCAACTTGATTATCTCTGGCGTTCTGTCATAGCAACCCAGAGCTGGCTGACACAGTCCCTCAGCAAATGACATCCTGTTTTTCAGCTAAAACTCTCATTAACATCCCTGCTAATTTTAGCATTTGCTTATCACTAGCACTTTGTTCTTCAGTCTTCTAACACAAATGCTTTTACATCATGTTGGCTGTTTATTTTACCTTTGTCTCTGAACAAAAGATTTTCTTAGCCAAGAGGCTCTAATTTCAACTAGTCTATTTCTGACACATTTGTGCTTGGCTAACATTCCTCCTATTTGTGAATTAAGTTTTAGTCATTTTTATTCCCTGATAATCTCTAATTGCTTGTCACCCAGCTCAGCTGTATTCAAGGAATTGAACCCAAAAGAAAACATAAGAGATAATAGAGTTTTAAAAACTACATCATATATCTGTTAATTGAGTATGAATTAGATTTACCTTAGCTCCTAGTTTGGATTCTTTGGGTCCCAACAGCTTCTGATGTTATCCTTTACAATGCAAAGACAGACGATTAAGAACATTGTTTTGGTTAACATTTGATAAATGTCAGTGCATAGCTTTCCCCATTGTGTCAGTGACCTCTCTCTGATTTTAAGTCTGTGTGCTTTTGTCTCACAGTGAGTGTTTCAAATGTGAGCTCTGTGGGAGTCAGATATATTCACCAGGGTTTTGCAAAATAATGAAATAGGACATCATAATGAAAGTGGGCTTCCCCAGAGGCAGGTTTCTTTGTAGATTCCCTGATCATGTAAGTTCTGTGATTTAGGCTTGGAAGTGCCCCTGATAAAATAAAATAGGGATCAGCGCACTCCACAGATATCTACTTCTTTCTCAGTGCTTCCTGTCAAGCATACTCCTCTTTTCAAATATGTTAACATGGTGAAATACACCTAAGGAGTAGGAAATGACCTTTAAAAATCTATTGTGTGGTACTCCTTCTTTTCCCTACAGCTGACTGCTTAACCAAAAGGTTTGTAATTTAGAGTAGGCCAGAAAAGCTCCCTGACCTGTAAGAGATCATTTAGCTCCTGGTATTAACACTTGTTCAGGATCTGGGCTAACAGAGGATATATGCAATTTGAGAAGTTATAAGTCAAGATTTGTTTAGTACCAATGAAAAACTTATTTTTAAATTTGCATGTGTGTGTGTGTGTGTGTGTGTGTGTTAGTGTGTGTGTGTATGTGTGTGTGTGTGTGTGTGTGTGTGTGTGTTGGTCTTTGCAAATGAGTGCCAGTGCCCACAGAGGTCAGAAAGGATGTTGGATCCCAACATGTGTGCTGGAAATTGAACTTGAATATTACAGAGAAGTGCATATTCTTTATTGCCAAGCCATCTTAAATCTCATAGTTTAAGTGAATTGAAAGTATATTCTAAGCATCTCTCCATTACAATGGAAGGCTAAATCTTTGCCTCTGGTCTGCTGCTTCTCTGGGTTGGACTATAGCTTGCCTAATGGGTTTACTTTCCTTCCAGTTCCACTGCAGGGGACCACTCTGGTGAATTAGGATGCTCTAGAAAGAAGTTCTTAGCTTTGGAGATTTAGAATTTGTTTCTATTTTGTGTATGCCTTTGTTTATTGAGCTAAACAGTCAACTGAGCAGTTGGATTTGCTACCACAGTCTCTGCAGCAACCAGGATCAAACCTCTCAAATCACAATCTATACAAAAATGTGCCTCTAGAGCAATTTTACATCTAATTCAAGCCAGAAAAGCAGCAGACCGGAGGCAAAGATTTAGCCTTCGGGGTTATATGACTTTATTCTGTGTTTAATGTAGGGTTTAAGGCTCACACTGTTGGACAAGAGGTTTTAGACTTCTGAGCAGGAATGTACTACACTTTTAAAAGAAGAACAAGCAGTGAGAACACCATTCCCTCTCTGTCACATTAGAGGCAAGACTAGCTCTTCAAATGCTTCCTGCTGGTTCCCACGGAGCACAGGAAGCAATGTTCTGGTGATTAAGCAGCAATATCATTATAAAAGCCAAATGAATAATCATTGTGTTAATGAACTTTATCTCAGAAAAGATTAGGTTTTTAATGTTAAGCCTCTTCCAATATGAAAGAGAAAATGTATTTCCATTTCATTTAATCAACCGAGATGTTCATCATCTATATAATTTCATATCCTCGTTTTCTATATCTCCAAAAATAGTGACTTCGAAAGATGCTATCTGATCATTCAAGCAGAGTCTAACCTTTGCCCATCTCCTTTATTAGTATATTTGCTGCTCTGTGTGTTCCTCTCTTCCACCCTTCTGTTCATCGGTTCTCTTTCTGTTTCTGTCAGTCTCTATGCCTCTGTGTGTTGGTGTTTGTCTCTCTGTCTGCCTCTCTCTGACTGCCTCTCTCTCTCTCTCTCTGTGTCTCTCTCTCTGTCTCTCTCTCTGTCTCTCTCTCTCTGTCCCTCTGTCTCTCTCTTATACACACAGACACACACACACACACACACACACACACGCACACGCACACACACACACACAAGTTACATCTCTAGAAATACATCCATAGAGTCTTTCATGAATTAGATTTGTCGATAATAAGCAGTCTGTAGTTAACAGGTTAGCAACAACAGTTTAACTTCCCAGAAGCATGTATTAATACTTAAAAGAAATTCAGAGTAGCTTTGTGGCTTTTTAGATACAAATATAAATAAGAATTCTTTCTTATACAATGATTTTCATCCTGACTTGTGTTTCAGAGAAAAATCCTGGGGAAAGAAAACAAAACAGCAACAACAACAACAAAAACAAACAAACAAAAAACAAAGGTTTTTTGTTTTTGTTTTCAATATATCAATTTAAAAAAAATCACTCCTCATTATAAGCCTATATATGCTAATTTGCCTGTTTCATAAGATATGCGAATGGATTTCTATGGGCATATAATTATTGCTAACTACTACTGTCACTAACCCCCATGTTTCTTTCTTTTGGCACCACTGTACTCAAAGCGAACATCAAAGGAGCTCACCAGGTAGGGTTCCTGCTGACAAGAGGTCTATAGCTCAGTATGTACTTTCAATCCGGACAGGATCATCCATCAAGAGCTGTGGGCTTCCCCACCACCTCAGAGGAATTGTTCATGAAGTATTTGACAGACATTTTCCCTTTAGCTAAATTGTGTTATCAGAGGCCTTGAATAGAACTAGCTTCTGGTGTCTTCTCCATACCAAAAGCTTATGTGCAACATCATTCTATGTGATACATGAGCAACACATTAAAAATGGCTTTAAATATGTATTAATTAAAAGGAATTGCTATCATATTGCAATGCGATTTTACACCTAAATTTTACCATGTTTGAGACTCAATAATAAAGTGAATCAATTTAAAACTCACTTTGTAATGTTCCAGTATAACTCTAAGTTAGATTTTAATACTGGTTGGAGAAATGATGTCTGTATGTGAACAAAAGCAAGAAGAGCAATTGTAAGTATAGTGACTTACCAATTTTGACAGCAAACAAGTATAAAAATGAGTACTGTTGTCTAAATTTGAGTTCTTTTCAAACAAGATGTGTATGTGTGTGTGAGTGTGTATGTGTGTGTGTGTGTGTGTGTGTGTGTGTGTATAGTGTAGAGTACATGTACAGATGTTCTCATGGGAGCATACATGTATGTGGGTGCATATATATGGGGTGTATGCATGTTTTGGGGTGAATGTATGTGCATATATATGATTGACTTACTCTAGTAGCTAGCTCGCTCCAGGGGATCTTCTTTTCTCTGCCTTCCAAGTTCTGGCTTTACGTCCTGGCTGCCACACTCACTGGCTTTATGTGGATGTTAGGGATCTTGAACCTCCGACTCCACACTTCTGTGGTGCTTTATCCACTGAGTTTTTTTCTTAACACTCCAAAGAAGGTATTGTCAAAAGAAAAAGGATACTTACAACTCATTTAAACAGTAATGTCAGAGACTGTAGAAGAATTGAGGAAGAAGAGTATTGAGAAACAGGAAGTCAATCAAGGTATGTGGAGGTTCTGGCTAATTGGGCTCCAACATCCTGGAGACATTCCGACTAATATCACTGAATATACTACAGTGCTGTCCCACTGAGGGGCTTGGATGCTATGTGTGAACTCATCAGCTCCATTTTTTACTGGGTGGCAAAAGCTCCTGGCACATTAGTCTCCTACATCTTCTGTCCAATTTTGAAGTGTCTAAGTGAACTTTAAGGATGGGTGCATCACTAGACAAAGACACACAGGGCATGCACAATGATATAGGAAATGAGAAATGACTGAATGTCTACTGCTCTAAATGTTATCAAATTAGTTTAGATGCTGTATAACTGACCCATGATGCCTGAATTATTTTTTTCTGGGGGTTTACTTTTAGCTGCATGCTAATTCTGGTAAGTTAACTCATCACAATATTATTTTTGTAAGTGGACAAACTCACTAACAGGGTTACTTATTTGACAGTTAGGTTGAATCTGAAGAGTAAATATCTATGAAGATAATTTTATTTTCATATGCAAATGTTATTTGAGAATTCGGTAGATACTAACTTAAACCTCCCAAATTTTGATGTTGTAGGCATGTACCACCATGCATAGCTTTTTATGTTGCTTTTTAAAAATGTCAATTCGGTACCTTAATTGTTTTTCCTTAAAAAAAATAAGGGTATTTGTTTTTTTGGTATTGAATTGAATTCTGGTTGGACTTTGAATACCGGAGACATATTTTTCACAAATATTTTCTCTTATTTTAAAGGTTCTCTATTCTACTATTAGTCCTTTGTTGCAAAATGAATATTAAGTTTGACATAATACAATTTGTCCTGTTTTTTTTCTTTCCTCTGTTGCCTCAGCGTTGCCATATTAAAATTATCATTGCTAGATCAACATAAAACAAAACAAAAGAAAACAAAGCAACTTCCCACATTCAATGACTATGATGCTTCCAGAATCTAGGCTATATTTTAATTACAGAAATCAGAAACAAAAGACAAAAACAGAGATATATTTGGAATGAAAAACAGAAGAAAGATCATCAAATGGTTTGCATTTCCATGAGACTCCAACGGGACTTTTAGGTCATCCCTTTGCAATAGCCCTCATAGCACTAAGGATGTGTTTGTTCTGTACCCTGCTTGTTCAAGTCCATTAGGTTATACTTCACTAGGCTCACACTCAATTCATTTTGTGGTAGACGCCTTTAAGGTAGTCAGACACTTGATTTTTTGATGTGCTTCCTGGAGTCTGCATTTCCTCTGCTTTAGTCATCTTTTAGTTTAATCCACCTCATTATCTACCCTTCAGATCAGCTCCCCATAATACAGGCACCATGGGGTTTCAGATTTTCAGAAATAGGAACATTAATTGGGACATAAACCCATATTTCCGATCCTTGGTTGAGATGTTAAAGTCAAAGTGAACCCTGCAGTTGTAAAACTGTCTTACTCCAGTGTAATATGAGTGTGAAGCTGGGTTAAGGGCAGACAGTGGAATCCTTCCTTGTCACTGTTACTGAGTCTGAGAGGTCTGAGGGACTCACAGAGCAGTTAGGTACTGTAGGTTGGTACTACATGGATGGGCTTTTCTTTCTCTGTTGAGCTTGTAGATGAGAGTAAAACCCCAAGAAGTCCTTAGGAAGGGGAAAGGAGAAAATAAAAATGTCAGCCATGCTGGACAGAACTGTTACCAGTAAAAGCAAGGCAAGGGAAGCGATTGTATCCATATTGTTTTCTAATTATTTATAGATAAAAATGAAAATTTATCAGCCTTTATTTGGTACCTAGGACTATAGTTTATTTTGGAGATCAACCACATAAATCTTTTGCAGAGGAGGAGAAAGATTTGGGAAAGTAACCTGTAAACTTAAAGTCACATCAAATAAACAAAAACAAGATAACAACAAAAACAAAAGCAACCCCCACCAAAACACAGCCCCTAATCATTATATGGCCCTCCTTTGATCTGATACCAACTTGAAACAGGTTAGATGGCAATTTGAAAAGGTTATTGACTTGATATTGAAAACTATTGTCAAAATGTGGCTATTTCAGTTAGTTTTGATGGTATAAATGACCATTTTTATGTCTTACTGTTTCAAAATTCATTAATTTCAGGAAAGGTATCTTAAAACATCTAAAATGGAATGAGAGTCAAAACTAAAATAAAATTTAAAATTAAGACTTCTTTGTGGGTTGATAGCTCTTAGATAATTGTGGTTCTGTCACAGGGTGTGGATTTGTGTATATTTTGATGTGGTGTATGTATCTTCTGACTCCCTTATACATTCTGCTTCTAAGATTTTTTGTAGCACTATGTGTTGTGAACAAATCATGCCATTTCCCACAATGGCTTTTACTTTTAGAGTTTGATACAAACTCTATATTGAAGTGTTCTGTCTCTGGTTATTCACATCAGTAGAGACTATATGATACATCTGATAAACCAACAGAGAAGCTCTCACCTTTTGGGAAATCAGCTTTTAACTACTTTTGTAAAATTAGAAAAGGCTATAACCTAAAGTGATTTCTTTCTTCGAAAAACATGGAAATCTTACATAGGTATCTAGGAGAGTTATTGCAATTGAAAGAGTCCATCCAAAGTTCACCTGGTAGACCTTAAGTGGTCTATGATAACATTTAGATGCAGGAGTGCCTTTCAGGGATGATGAGGTTGCTAAAGGAGATCTACTTCTTTTCTTCAAGAGTGGGATGATAACTGCCATATTCTGCTCTCCAATACTGGATGAATAACTGCAGAAGTGAGAGGTTATGGAGAGAGCCTCCCCTCATGTTCGCATCTTGTACAGGTACCCACTTTTCATGTTACTCCTATGATATATTGGAAAAACACAGAGTTCTTTGGGAAGTTGAACAAACATGAGTGCCATGTTCTTGGATTTCTTAGCAGGCAGAACCACAAGCCAAATAAGCTTCTACTCTTTTTAAGTTATTCAGTCTCAAGTATTCTGCTATAGCAACAGAAAAAAAAATGACAACAGAAGATGAAAGCCTTCTAAGGAGAGGAGTACTATCCTTGAGACCCATGATAAACAGATTCTAGGAATTCAGTTTCTCAGCGTTTATTCTTTAAGAATTCGGGGAAATAAATTCATAAATAAAACCTATGCAATCACTTGTCACTGATAAGCCTTCCACTGCTTAGAAAAGAAAGCTCTTTTTGTTGTTGTTGTTTTTGTTTTTGAACATTTGAGTTAACGTTCATTCTTTGCTTTATTGAAAGGGCAAAATTAATTGCCTCTACTTCCTCTATACCAGAATTATACTTTAGTTCTGTCCAATTTTTCTGATACTGAGATTTACAGTGAAGACGTGGACATTAGAAAAAGTACAGTGTTAAACATAACTAGCCCAGAAGACTAAATTTTCTATCCCCCCTCCTGGGAGATTAGCAGAAATATCCCCCAGTTAATTCTGAGTCAGGCCTGTTCTCATAAGCCTTTCTCACAGTGAACTTCCTGTTTTGCTCAGAACTGAAATCATACCAAATGGCTCAGTGTCGCTTGACTGAATATTACATACTCAGTAGTATGGTTCGAAAATAGTTTGGGAATTAACTGTCTGTCCATCAATGCACAAAGAGGAAACTGTAGCTATAGTAAAGCTTCTTAACAGTCTCTCCCACAAGCAGTCTCTGAATTCTGAGTCATTTTCTCCTGTAATACTTGATAAATGGAAAAAGAACTGCTGTGCTAAAATAAAATGTCAATAGTTCAGAAAGAACAGTGTGGCAGGACCAATTGAAAAGTCTTGCTTTGTGGCTCGCTCATTCATTCATTCACAAACTCCTTTTATTCCTCTATAAGTTAAGGTAAGATTACAGAATACAGTATGAATATCACACATTCTCACCGTGGAAAAGTGATAAGGTGGATGAATACCATCCAAGACATATTTCATAATTACTTTGCAGTGTGTTGGATACTATTTAAAACATATTGGGTAGAGTTCTTCATTTCATCCTTGCGTCTCTATAAAGCACAACTATTATTATCTTTCTATTCAGAGAGCAAATTAATGCTTAGAATATGGAATTCCCTCCCAAGAACTGCAGCAGAGAGAGAAAATGGTTTGCTGGTTTCTATAATACTATGAGAGTAGGGAAGTGACTGATTAATACTGTCAGAGGTTTAGGATACAGACTTCTAGGAATGTTATAGCTTTTAAATTTAATTTTGATAGAAAAATTGCTTTCTCATTCATGTTCTCATAGAGATCGAGAAACAACTGTAGGATCATCTAAAAGATACTATTTTATTTAATTTATGTATCTACATATTCTATGTGGAGGTACACTTCAACCTGTTTCAATTTAAAATGCTTGATGCCATGGAATGAGTTCAGCTTACACAGTTCCAATAACCATATTTTGATCTCTCAATGGTGACTCAAGGAGGTACAGTAAAATAAACTTTCCAGAATATTAGAACAGTAGTAGATACAGCACAGGGGAATGAGTGTAAACTTGTTGATCAATGAATCAATGGCAAATTGATTTTTATATATTAAATTTATTTATATGTATATTACATATAAAATGTGGAGTTTAGAGAATGTTGAATATTGCATATTTTCTCTCATGTGAAATCTATCAATCTTTTATCACCATTTTTGCATATGTCATGAATGCACACAGGAAGAGACTGAGACAAAGAGACAGAGACAGAGAGACAGAGACAAAGGCAGGGATAGAGGAGGCAGAGCAGAGAAATGGAATGGACTTCCTTAAGTTTCAGAGATAAGAGCAACAGGACATAAAGATAGAAAGAAACAAAATATCCCAGAACCTACCCTAACTGCTTCACAGCTGGGGGACATGGTGTCTCCTTATTTAGGAATGAGGATGAGGGAGAGTCCTAGCAACTTTTCTTGGTGAAGCAGTGGTAATATTAATGAGTGGAAAGTTCAACACACCCCATATCTCCAGCCTACACAGATAGGTAACTCGGTATATATGCAGTATCATTACTTTCAGAAAGATTTTCCATCAACCCCAGCAAACACCCATGATGAGCATCCGGGACCCACCTTGAGAAGTAAGATACTAAATGAGTTTGACTGAGAGAAAGGTTGAGAAACCCATTCTACTGGCATGGACAATAGCTGTCTGTACTATAAGGGACAGAAGTTATACCAGAGGGCAATTGGTATTTCTGATCTTGAACACTAAATATCAGGCCAGTGAGATACTCACTACAGACAGAGCAAAAAGAGAACATTGTCATTCCTGCTGCTGCCTCAGTCATGGAGGCTTGTAGACGTGCTTTCACTCCTGGTCTTACCAACAGAAATATAGGTTTGTGGGAGTATGGAGTCAGCAGAAATCTTGCCTGGCTCTGGAGGCGCCCTGATACCATTCTATTCCATGTGGACACTCCAGATGAAGGAATGGGAAGGAGAGTCCTCATCATCCCTGGACGTGGCTGAAGGGGCATAGTGCATCTCTGTTCAGCTCTGTTAGAGGCAACACTCCTTGCAATACACCGATAGAGTACCAGCAGGGATGAGGCTACTGTTCCAGCTGTCATACCATCTATAAAGCTCATGCTCTCAGCCACATCACTACTTGTCTAAGCATGATCTCCCAGAACAGGCTATGAGCACTGCAGTAGTTCTAGCCATAGTCTCCCCCATAAAGAATTTATACTCACACCATCAGATGGCTGGAGAATAAGAGCTTTAGATTTGTTATTAATGCAGATAGGATAGTGCCAGATCCAGAGGACTTTGACTTTTGGAGGATCACCATTAAAAGTCCTTTATAAACTTTCATCATCTGATAGAAACTGGTACTTCCATGCTGGAATAGTCACATCTGAGTATCTTGTAACTGCTGCTATCTACATCACCTGCCTGATAGATAAGCTGTCCTTACTCCTCGAGGCACAGTAGAACATCCAGCTACTAAATGGGCAAGCCGTGTGCCCAAATCACCTACAACTGCCAAGGAAGCTGAAAGGAAGCTCCTTGATGGTGACTAGGTAGATCTATAGCCAATGCTGTATAACAAACATGCCAGAAATCATTATTCTGAGAAAAGTACTGAGATATCCACCATGGAAATGATACAGAGATACTTCATGTCTAGATTTCCCCCTTTTATGGTGACAGCAGAAAGAGGTTTAGGGGTGACATCAATAGTTTTTGAAGGATTAATGGGATTCAGGAAAGGAGAGAGAGAGAGAGAGAGAGAGAGAGAGAGAGAGAGAGAGAGAGAGAGAGAATATCTAATCTTACTCATGACCTGCAACTTTGAAGGCAGCTCTAGCCCTAAATCTGGTATTTCAGGGTAAAATACAGAAAAGGCAAAATTTTATATTTTATAAAGTCTTATATAGTAGAATAGAAAACAGTCTTTGAATGTCTCAAGTATTCTGACCATTATGTAGGTGAGATATTTCTATGGAGTCTGCCATTCTAGACCCTTTTCCCTTCTCTACAAAGTGTCTGTCTGGTATAACAGGCAATTAAACTTTAAACATGCTTAGTTAAGATCTGCCAAGATATATTTGAAAAATGGTTGCAGAGACAGCTCAGTCTATAAAGCACTTGCTGCACAAACAGGAGAACCTGAATTTGATACCCAGAACTCAGGTTTTAGAAAGCTGGATGTGATATTGTGTATGAGAGAAAAACTTTAGCATTGAAAGAAAAACTTAAATGAAGCTGGCAAAGTCCACCTGGATACCGAATGTCTTTAAATGAAGCACACAGAATTCTTGTGTTCTTGCCATAGGATTGTTGTAGAAAAAGTGTGTGCATGTGTGTGTGTTTGTGTGTGTGTGTGTTTGTGTATGTGTGTGTATGACAGAAAGAGAGAGGGAGAGAGACACATACACAGAGAAGCATAAAGGAGATAGATCATGATGGTAAACAGACAGACAAATAAATAGATAAATAGATAGATATTCATTCTGTTCTAGATTCAGGAAATTCCTCTCTGACCTTTCACACAAAGATTCTGATTGCATCTACTAGGATACAACAACAGAAACCCTATCATCAATTGACCCAAAAATAATGTATTTCCATTATCAATAATCCAGAAGCACATGGCACATCAGGTATAATGCAGCTGCCTTCACAGCTATAATTTCTCTAGATGCATTGACTCTGCTTCACTTGATGGGTGGACCTCATTTTTAAAAAGGTAATGGCTTGACTAGAACAATTGAACTGATGACAATGTTTAGAAAGTGTGTGTGTGTGTGTGTGTGTGTGTGTGTGTGTGTGTGAGAGAGACAGAAAGACAGAGAGAGATAGAGCAAGAGAAAAATAGAGAGAAATTAAAAAGAGATAGTCTGATGATGATTGTGATGAAGATAGATAGATACATAGATGATAGATAGATAGATAGATAGATAGATAGATAGATAGATAGATAGATAGGTAGATAGATGATAAGTAGATAGACTATACCATGCCTTATTAGCAAATTTTCCTGTATACTTATTGGCTCAAATTATTCAGTCGTCCCATATATGGAACTACTAGAGTGAAATATATTTCTTAGACTTACTCATTAGCCTGTAAAGAAAAAGAAAACAGAGCACTGATGGGGTTAGTAAAGCTTGAGATATGTGAATGTAAGAAGCTACTGTCACCCTATTCCTGCAAATTAAGGGAAGAAATGGAGAACCCCATCCTTGAAAATGTTTCTGCTGCTGAAGAAACTGCTACTTTGCTATGGGGAAGGAACCCAGGAAACCTCAAACATCTACCAGGCTCCACAGATAGTGCAACCTTGAGTCATTTACCAGATCTGGAATCAGGTAGACAGATGATTTCCTTTGCCACCCTTTCTTATTTTTTTTCTCTAGAGTCTCTTAATATCAGTAATAGTATATGTTATGTCAGAAACATAGACAGATCTCTATCTTCTATATCAGAATTCACTGAATAATTATACATTCACAAGTTATATCAGTTTCATAGTTTTCATCTAGCCCTGATTCCTTTTATAGATTGCAGTGGTATAAGCAATGTCATTGACTTCAATGCTATTTACTATCTTTAACTCTTAAATACTAAGTTACCTATAAAACAGTAATGTTATGCATGTGTAGAGAATATAAATATATATATACATATATATGTATATATAGTGTCTACATACATACACACACAGATACACAGACACACAGACACACACACAGTACAGAATGTCTGTGCAGTATTAAAGATGCCATTGCAGAGTTCAAGGAGTTTATGAAGGTTTTACTTGAGTCAGGGGAGGAAGGCTTAAGGAGATGGAAACAGTGGGTACAGCATTTAGACAAGATATTAATATATCAATCTAGAACGTTTTACAACGTTCCTAATGCTGCGACCCTTTAGTACAGTTTCTTATGCTGTGATGACTCCCAGTCCTAAAATTATTTTCATTTCTTCTTCATTTGACTTCCAAAGGAGTGATGATCCTACAGGTTGAGGACCATTGATCTAGAATGTCACTGGAGATCTATAGTTGAGACAAGCTGCAGGAGCTGAAACATCACGCCTGGCCTGACAGCTGAGGCTCGGTACAGAGGTTTGACAAAGAACCACAGGTCTGTGGAGGCAAGTGCAGGACCTAATCTCAGCAGTGAATAATAGACTAACAGATCATAATTCTTATAAGCCACACCAGTGATGCGAACCAAACTGAACTAAAGTATCACTGTTGGTCCCTTGACATACATGCCTACTGGTCAGATAGCAGGTAATTAGGTTCTGTTGACATTACAATATGAGGTGGTATATTTATGAGGTCCAGGTAAGGGTACTGAAATATTTTATAGTCAGGTGAGTCATCAAATTCTCATAACTGGAACTTATGGTATGGATTCAATGTGCCCATGCACTTTTAGGGTCCCAATGTATTTTTAAAAGTTTACAAGGTGATATTATTTTTATATTTAGAACTAAATTGTTTATCACTGTGTTTCTTAAGTGTTGCTAGACAGGAGAGATTCTTTTTACATGTAAAATAAATTGCATGTTTTCAAACAAAAGTGTGCAAAATACTACATTAAAATGGAGTCACCCAGAGCCAGGAATAGACCAAAGCCTTATTGTGACTTTTTTGCACAATAAGGAAAAAATCAGAGCAGACCACAAGGTGATCTCAAGAACCTCAATTGAAATAATATGCCAAGAAATAAATACAACTTCCAAGCATCCACTCTCCTGCTGGATGGTGCAGAAGAAGAACAAATTATTAGCAAGCATTCCCATACACCAGACAGGACGGTGTGCAAAGCTAAAGTGGATGTGGGTGAGAGCAGAGCTTTAGACAGAATCAATGTAACTTGGCTCTTTGGAAAGAGATAAATACCTGAATAAAAATGGGTTCTGCAGACTCTACAAATGCTGATGCCTTGTCCAAATAAGTAAGGAAATTGTGGAGCACATCTTTGGTATTCAAAGTTCTTAGGTAATTTAATGAATCTTTTGGTAATCCAAGAAGAATGCTTATTAATGCTTTTATCATTTGGCTTCATAAAAAACCATCTACTGGGCCAAGAGGAAAAATGCCTATGGTGGATAAGGCTATCATTGCAACACAAAACCTAAAAGAAATCTCTAATTAATACGTTAACCTCCACTGCCTCATTAAGATGGAATTTGTTAGATATGCTCACACACAGTATCAGTGAGTTTGACTGCTTTATTGCTTAATTGATGCTAACAGATTTCCATCTTCATGTTTTCACTTCACATTGGCTCAGCGGGAACCCAAGCATCATTACCAGACAACTGGGAATAAAGTGCTTTGCAACTCTTTTCCCAAATGAGCACGCCATTTCTGAGAAATCTGCAGGGCAAGACAATCTAGGTTTCCAACACAGCAGGAGTCCTGTGCCAGGCTCCTACTGGACCTATGCTGAAATACTTGGCAAAACACAAAAGATTGCTCTTACTACTACTTACACAAAAGATTAACTTACTACTACTTCTAGAAAATTCTAATCCCTATTTTGTGAAAAAGAGATGTTGTACTTAACACTTACCTTTGTTTTGCAATCATAAATATGTCACAAATGACTAATCAACTTTCTATAAAGTGTGAATTACTCCATATTTTTTATCTAGATATGCAGCCACAGTACCATGGATTGGCTGGATCTGAGGAGTCATGCAATCTCACAGTAGCTTTCGTCTGACATAATCAGATCATGCCTATCTCCTTCCTGCTTTTCTTAGATTCTATGCTCTCATTTCTGTGTTGATAATGTAATCCTTAGCAAAATGATGCTTTGTTTTTAAAACTACAAAGAAATTTTAGCCAATTGTAACCTTTCCATGTATACACATGTGTGTAGAAAATAAAATGTATTGTTCCTTCTCCTGGTCCCTAAAATCTTTCCAATCTTTAAAATCCCCATTCAGCGTAACTTTCTAGAAATTTTATTTCTAATTAACAAAATATTTAAGAGTATAGTGTTACAACGTAAGACACATAAGGATAGAGAACTTCTTGAAGGTCAAGTGCTTAGTATAGTATTTTACATGTAGCAAGCTCTAATAAAAGTTTATTTAAGGTGATTGAGTGATGTTTAAGTGGTTAAGAACACTGACAGCTCTTTCAGAGGACCCAGGTTCAATCTATAGATTGGACTTCCATGGCAGCTCCCAATTATCTGTAATGCTATTTCTGGGGGTCTGATGCCTTTTTCTGGCATCCTTGGACAGCAGACCTGGACATGCTACACAGACACACATGCAGGCCAAAATCCACATAAAATAACTAACTAAATAGTTTATACAAATAAAACATGATTCTATTTATCCAGTCTAGATTCTAGGTTTGCTGATATTTTCCTATATTTGCTTCACAGTACTGAATACTGAGAGATAAATAATACATATTCAATAAAACTTCATGTTATAACTTTTCTTCTGAAAGACTTCCCTCTGATTCCTCCACTAAATGGACATCTTCCTGAGAAATAAAAAGTGGCTAAGGTCCTACAATATAATTATTTGTACATCTTGTTATGTCTCCTTCGTTTGGTAAACTTTTACATGTACTCATGTCCATAATCAACACTTGGTGTCACACCTCTGTACTTTAGAAATTATCCAGGTGCTGATATCTGCACCACATTATTTTGTAATTTGCATTTTTGTACCTCAAGTTTCTGAAATTTATTTGTTGTTGTTGGTGGTGGTGGTGGTGATGGTAGTGGTGCTGGTGGTGTGTGTGTGTATGTGTGTGTGTTTGTGTGTGTGTGTTCTAACTTTGTCTACTTGAAATGAGTCATCACGTGGTTCATGAGGACACACACACAATCACAGATTCCCCGGACAGACCACTACCTCGTGGGGTGCATCCATGTTTTGTCTACAAGAATTCTCTGAGTTAATTTTCTTAATAACAGTCTCCAGGTTCGTTGGATCCTACCTCTCTACTTATAAGTGACATGTTAAAGCATTCAGATCTTTTGGCAATTAAGGAAGGAAATGATTCCTGATTCTAATTTTATTTTGGCTTTTATGAAAAGTACTGGGCATAAACACACTTTGCATATTTACAGGTCATTTGGCTTCTCTTTTCAATGAAGTATGGCTTGCTTACTCTGTAGTGAGCCATTATGTTTGTTTGTTCTTCTGTTCCTTTGTTCACCATTTACTCTACTATAAATAATTGTTGACTGATTTACATTACAAATATTCACTCTTGCACATATCTTATTCTTATTACTATGTTTGTGATGTGTTAATTTTAATATACTCAAAATTTTCATCAATTTTCTTGCTCTATTTTCCTTCTGCAAAAAGGGTAAATCTTGTCCTTTGACAGCTTTAAAGGTTTTTTTTCTTGATATTTAGGTCTGTAATCTCTCTAGAATATATTTGCATATGGTATAATACAGATACATTTTTTCCTTTTTACCATACTAATAACCACTTGTCTCAGCATCACTTATTAGGAAATCCATTTTGCCCAACTTTTTCTTTTTTTAGTGTCAGATGTTTGCTACTACATGTTCTCATACATTCAGCACATTTCTCTTGGCTCCCTAATTAATCTTTTCCATTCTTCTATTCTTCCCACTAACACCATGAGATGCTAATTTAGGAATTATTATCTAGACTTCATGGTACCAAGACTTATAAAATGTTATTATATTTTATTTCATGCATGTCTACAGTTTCTGGAACAATGTTATTTAGACTACAAACTTTTGGTGGGACCTGATTCTTTTACTTTCTGTAGGCACTTTGGTCCACTTAGTCTTCTCTAGCAAGGTACATATAAGATTTTGACTTTTGTGCCTAAGAGAAGGGGTCATCATAAGGAGAAAAATCTGAGAAATTTCTATGAACCAGTACAATCAAAGATTTTTTGTGTGGACTCAAAATGAGAAGAAACCAGAAGAAAAGATTTCAGAATGATAAATGTCATGAGTTTCCAGTACCTGAACAGGATTATGTAGGTCCCAGAGATTGAGGTAAAATAACTGTTCAGTACTAGTTCCCAAGAGAAGGGTCATTGCAGCCTCATTTCTCTCCACCTTTACCGGGGATAAGTCTGTAAATAGCCCAGAGACCACAATTGTTTATTTTTTTTAAATGTCATCCAAACCAATAGGACTTATTATAGGACTTAGAGCTGAACTAATGTTCTTATTGCCTCTTTGCAACCCTGAAAATGCAGGATTGTGCCCCGATGACCACAGAAAGTAGTCACTGAAACAACAAAGAGCTGGCTAGACTAAGAAAGGGAAAAACATGATTTTCTTACACTATAAATTACCAAGTTCTCCCTCTGGTATGACAAAGAATGATGCTTTGAACCTAAACATCCTTCCTGATAATTCTGTGTATCACCTGTTAGAAAAGTAACAAAGTTTCTGTCATTCGGTGGTGTGTCAAGGCAGGTGGATAGAAGAAAGAAATTTTAGGCTGCCACTGTCCTGGTGTCTCTTGCTGACTTCCTTCACATGACTTATTAAATTACTGTATTGTGATTGTTCTTTGTAGTGACTCACTCCTGTAACTATTGAGAACACCTGAGAGGAAGGAAAAAGATGAGGTTGAACATTGTCTTCCTTATTACAATGCCTGGAGAGAGGATGAGGTGCTGTATGGAGTGTGAAATTAAAATCACAATGGAGAGACTTCTGTCAGTGAAGCAGATAGCCTGACTACAGGTCTTCACTTCTTCATTTGCCCTTCCAGTTTGATCTTCAGCTCTGTACCATAACACCTGCTGCAGTCGGTTTTTCCACTCTGACACCATCCTCAACAGATCACAAAGACCTTCTCAAATCTTCCTTTCCCCAACTCATCCCGTTATCCCAGCCTCCATCATTAGCAGGCATTCCTGTGAACAAACCAGCTGAGCAGTCCAGGGAAGCAGGTCAAATTCCCCCATATTATTCCCTGTGCTGTAGAAGACCTTCTGGGGATGCCTCACTTCACAGTCTACCTCTGTTCAAATGGGGACTACCTAAACACATCCTACTTGAACATGCTGTTCTCCTTCCTCTGAGAACCCTTTCAGACCCCTCGCTCACCTCCATTCCTAAAGTGTCATCAGAATACTCAGAACCACGTTTACTTTCAACCTACTGTGGCCACACATATCAAGACCACAAAAATTTCCCACCAGGCAGTACAGCCATTGCTTTCTCCTAAAATCAGCAGAGAAAACTGAAACCAAGGAACAAAACACCCATCCAACAAAGAAAAAATTAGAAAGAAGTACCTAGATCTATAATCACCACAACCCTAGATGCTACCATAAACATACAATCAATAACTGCTAGGGTAATATGTCTCCACTAGAACCCAGCAACCCTTCCACAGTAGGCTCTAAATATTCCAACTTAAATGAAGCACAAGAAAGAAAGAAAGAAAGAAAGAAAGAAAGAAAGAAAGAAAGAAAGAAGGAAGGAAGGAAGGAAGGAAGGAAGGAAGGAAGGAAGGAAGGAAGGAAGGAAGGAAGGAAGAAAAAGAAAACAGACCGTAAAACTGCCAGTCTGAACATAATAGAGGTTGTTAAAGGGGAAATCAATCAATCCCTTAAAGAAATCCAGGAAAACATAAACAAACAGCGGCAGGAAAAAAAAAATTAATCCCTTAAGGAAACCAAGTAAAACACAAATAACTGTGAAGAAATTGAATAAAATTGTTCAAGATCTGAAAAAGAAAATAGAACCAAAAAAGAAAACCCAAACTGAGAAAAAGCTGGAGATGAAAAATTTAGAAATTCAAACAGGAATCACAGAGCTAAGCTTCAGCAACAGAGAACAAGGGATGGAAGAGAGACCCTCAGGCATGGGAGATACCATACAAATGGATATAATGGTTAAAAAGCAAGTTGCATCTGAAAAAAAATACCTCCTTACATAAATCATCCAGGAAATCTGAGACACGGTAAAATGACTAAACCTAAGAATAAAGAATAAAGGAATAAAGGACGGAGAAGAAAACCAGTTCAAAGGCCCAGAAAATATTTTCAACAAAGTAGTTGAAGATAATTTCCTAGCAAAAAGTGAAGATTCCTATAAGGTACGAGAAGCATATAGAAGACTAAACAGATTGGACCAGAAAAGAACATCCCCTTGGCACATAATTAGAACACTAGGGACACTGAACAAAGGAATAATATTAAAAGCTGCAATGGAAAAGGTCAGCATAACATATACAGGCAGATCTGCAAGAATTACACTTGAGTTCTCAATAGAGACTCTAAAAGCCAGAAGGGCCTGGACAGATATTCTGAAGATTCTAAGAGACCACAGGTACTGGACCAGAGCAAATACAAAGAAAAAGTTTCAACCACCATATATATTGAAAAAAAGAAGATATTCTATCTACAAATCTAGCCCTACAGAAGATGCTTGAAAGAAAATTTCATTTTATGGGGTTTAACTATAACTATCAAAACATACAAAATGAATAACCTCACACTAGCAAAATCAAATGACAACACACACACACACACACACACACACACACACACACACACACAGAGAGAGAGAGAGAGAGAGAGAGAGAGAGAGAGAGAGAGAGAGACTCCCAAATACCACCACTACCACCAAATAGAACTAAGAAAACTGGAGGAGAGTAAGGACATACAATCTGAAAAGGAAGAAGTCAAAATATCTTTATTTGTAAATGATATGTTAGTATATATAAGTGACCCTAAAAATTCCACCAGGGACCTCTTACAGCTGATAAATACTTTCAGGAAAGTATCTGGATACAAAATTGTCTTAAAACAATCTGTAGTTATTCTATACACAAATGCAAAATGGACTAAGAAAGAAATCATCAAACAACACTTTTTACAATAGCCTCAAGTAATATAAAGTCTCTTGAGGTAACGATCTCCAAGCAGGTAAATGACTTATATAATAAAAACATAAAGTTTTAAAGTAAGAAAGTAAAGAAGCTATCATAAGATAGAAAAATCTCCCATGCCTATGGAATAGTAGGTTTAACCTAGTAAAAGTGACCATCCTGCCAAAAGTAATCTATAAATTCCTTGCAATCCCCATCAAAATTCCAACAAAATTCTTCACAGATCATAAAAGGACATTTTTCAGGTTAATATGAAGAATGAAAACATCCAAGATATCTAAAACAATCCTGAATAATAAATGAACTACTAGAGACCTCATTGTTCCAAATTTCAACATGTACTACAAAGTTATAGTAATAAAAACATTATATTGGCATAAAAAAGACAAGTGATCAGTAGATTCAAGTTAAAGACCTATATATAAAGCCACAAAATTATGGACATCTGAAGTTTAATAGAGATGCCATATATACATACTGGAAAAATACAGGGTTTTTAACAAATGGTGTTGCTCAGACTGGATATCCATATGTACAAGATTGCAAAGAGAATATACTTATCACCTTGTACAAAACTCAACTCCAAATGCATCAAAAGTTTAATATAAAATTAGATGCACTAAACCTGCTAGAAGAGAAAGTTGGGGAAAAGCCTTCAATTTATTGGCACAAGAGAGGACTTTCTGAACAGAACACTGATAGTGCAGACACTAGGATCAAAAATTAATAAACTGGATCTCATGAAACTGAAAGTACTCCATCCTTTGGACAAAGTATCAACCTGTAGAATGGAAAAGTGTTTTTACAAACACTACATCTGACAGACACACACAGCCAAATAGTGGATGGAGCTTGGGGACTCTTATGGAAGAATAGGAGAAAGGATTTTGGGCTCCAAAGAGGGTTGGAACTCCACAGGAAGACCAACAGAGTCAACTAGCCTGGACTCTGGGAGCTCTCAGAGACTAATCACCAACCAAAGAATGTACATGGGCTGGACCCAGGCCTTCCCACACATATGTAGCAGATGTGCAACTTGGTCTTCATGTGGCTCCAGAACAACTGGAGCGGGGGTTATCCCAAAAGCTGTTGCCTGTCTGTGTGATATGTTCTTCTAGCTGGGCTGCCTTGACTGGACTCAATGGAAGAGGATGCGCCTAGTCCCACAGAGACTTGATGTGCTAGGGTGGAGGGATACCCAGGTGGGTTACTGGGAGGAAGACAGGGAGTGTGATATAAAATGAATAAGTAAAATGAAACAAAAAGATAAAAATATTGTATTTGTTTAAAAACAATGAGCAGATGGATGAAAGAGTAAGCTAAATTCAGGATGTGCTTGCTTATGATTAAAGACACTGGCTTGTGATTAAAGACAGTATGTAATCTTAATGAGAGACGGACACGTTGTTTTAAATTTTTTTTATTCTACTAGCTATATACTTACTATAGCTGTCAAAATGGCTAAGATCAATAACATAGAGACAGCTCATGCTGGTGAGAATGTGGACTAAGAGAAACCCTCCTCCATCACTGGTGGGAAAGTAAACTTGTGCAGCCACTTTGGAAATCAATTTGGCACTTCTTCAGAATGCTGAGAATTAATCAACCCCAGGATCCAGTGCTACCAGTCTTCAGCATAGACGCAGAGGATCCTAGCACAAGAAGACTTACTCAACCATGTTCATTGCTGGTCTATTCATAATAGTCAGAAATAGGAAACAACCTAGATTTCTCTCAACAGAAGATGTATTAAAAATTATGTGGTACATTTCCATAATGGAGTATTACTTGGCTGTTAAAAAATAAATTATGAAATTGGCAGGCAAATAGATGGAACAAGAAAAAAATCATTCTGGGTGAAGAAACCCAGACCCAGAAAGATAAATATAGTATGTATTTGCTTATGTGTGGATATTAGCCCTTAAACGATAATCATGCTAAAATCCATAGATCCAGACAAGTTACTTCTACAGGAAGGGGCTGAGAGGCACATAGACCTCTCTGTGTGATGGAAATTGAAAAGGTTTTATGGTGGGGGGGTCTGTGGGCAGTGAGGAAATGGGAAAGGAGAATCAGGTGGGGAAGAATAAAGATGATATTGAGGGAGGTAGTAAGAGGAGACAGCTAGAATTGAGAGGCATTACACAGTGGTATGGAAACCTAGTGCAGCAAAACTTCTTAAAATATAAATGCAATTATAATGAAGTCTCTAAATAATGGGGCAGACAGAACCCCAACTGGCTATCTCCTGTCAATAAGACTTCCAGTAACAAGACTGGATTTCAACCAGTTGAGTTGTTGGTCAAATAGGCCCCATGGAAATAACCAATGCTGTTGCCAAGGCAATAGATTGTTCTCCACAAACTGAGAGTAAGGCTCCATTGCTTAAGACAACTACACAACTCATTGAACATGGAGGGGAAACTGGTGCCTACCTAGTACCTTTCTCCAATTACATTCTAGTGTCTTTCAAACGGGAAGGTATTCCACAGGCTACTAAAAGAGAAATGCCACAAAACAGGTGAACTTCAATCTGTACTGCATAAAAACACATAGTGAAATGCTTGTATACATCTTGTGGGAGTAAACAACCAATGTTTTATTTGATTGAAGGTCTGTTCCACAAGATGGAAGCCATACCTCAAACTGCTTAGGTGACCAGAGACTAGGTAGCCTAGAGACAGAAGTTAAATCAAATACTACTGCCCTTTAAAACAGAAACAATAAAATAACTCCTAGTGATATTCTGCTATATTCATAGTTCAGTGCCTTCCTCAGCTAGCATCAGTGAAGCTTCCTTCTGCTATATCATTCAGCTGTATCTGAAACGTACATGAAATGTCAATTTCATGTTATAGTGGCATGTTTCGTATTGCCCCAGATCAGGTTATTTCAGCATTACTCATAAAATGCCAGTGATCTAAATCTCATTTGAAATGAAGTAAGCATACACAGTAGACACAGGTACTGACTGGTCACTCTTGACAAAGCCAAACTATGTCTCCAACGTTCTCATCCTGGAAGTAAGAGATATTCCAATATTGTAAAGCAGAGACTATAATCTCTCTAGTTCTACACTTGCATTCCTCATAAAAGACAGTTTGAGTAAGTGAGTTTAGGAAGATGCTTTATTGTTTCTCTAGCAGCAGATGGAAAAAGATGTAGAGACTCATAGTCAGACATTACATAGAAAGGGTGTCCGTTGAACACACAGCTCTAGCTGGAATGTCTCCATTTAATACCTTCCTTCCTTCAGAGCTCAGGGAACCCTGTGGAAGAGAAAGAGGAAAAGGAAACAGTGTAAGAGTGAAAGAGATGGAAGACACTAGGAGAACAAGTTCCTCTGAATCAACTGAGCAAGGCTCATATAAACTCACAGAGATTGAAGCAGTGAGCACAGGACGTACCCGACTCTGCACCAGGTGCTCTCTATATAGTATAGCTTTCATCTTAGAACTTTTATGGGACTCTGTAGTATGTAAATGAGTGAGTCTCTGATTCTTGTGTCTGCTATTGCTAATTCCATGTGATTTTGTATTTTTTTTTCAGTGAAACTATGTAATGATCAAGGATGTCAAAATTAGCAAGGAGAAAGGCCCCAGCATTCATGCTACTTTTATTAAAAGATGATAGCAGGCAGAAATAAATATATAATCCCATAATTTTCTTAAGGAGTAATGTGTCTTTGGAGACTCTGTTAAATATTTTCGGAATTCTTTTCATAAAATAAAGGTGGATCTGTGATCATTCATTTTGCACATCAATCTGGAAAGTGCTTTATAAGAAATTAGTATGTAATATAACAGTACTTTTAGAAAGCAGCCTGTTTCCATAATGAAGCTGGATCCAATTCAATCAGTTGAAGGCCTAAAAGGAGCTGAAGTCTTGCAGGGCTAAACAACAGAAATTGTTTATTAACGTAGTCTGTGCCATGAAGCACTTCCTGGTCTCTAGCCTCCCAGCTCACACCACAGGTTTTGATCCAATCCACTTCTGTATGTGTAACTTATTATTTATAACATCCTACTCCATGACCACTGTGGTGTAGCCATTTATGCCAAGTTAAAAGACTAGCCTCAGGATTGTTCTGGAGCAAATAAAACAACTTTACACCTACAGAGCTCAGACTTGTCAGATTCACAAGGCTACTCCCCAGGGTTATGGAAGCCATAAGCCACTGACAAGAAGGGAGACTCAAAAGGGACAAGCTACATAGAGAAGACTTTCAGAGCCATGGAGCTGCCCACATGTCATGCAGAGATTTCCAGAATTCCAGCTCTTGAGAGTTAGCCCTACATATTGTGGTATATTTTTTGTTGAGACAGCCTTTGAATCATCTGCTATCTTTCAAGTTAATTCCTTACCTAAGCTCTGTTGTGTGTAGTTTTATGCTCTGCCTGCCTCTAGCTTTGGGAAATAACAGTGCTACTAGTCCCCAGCCGGCTTATCCCGTGAATCCTTGGGGAACAGACGCACACACACACTTTGTTTCTTGGGCACTACTATCTCCCACCTGGAAAAGCACATCTTTACCAATTTCTTGTCTCCATCTCTCCCACCTGCCCTAAACGTCAGTGGCTAATCCCATCTGGCCCCTGCCAAACATCACTGACCACCCACCTGTAGTAGTGGCCTCAGGCCCCAGCTCCTCTCCAGACCTCACATGGCTGCTGGTTTCTTCTCTCTCCAAAGCTTTATTTTTTATTTATTTTTTATTCTTTAATCTTTGTTTACAGTCCAGTCTTTATCCCCCTCCTGGTCTGCCCTCTGACTTCCACATCCTATACCTCCTCTCTCTAGCCCCCCATCTCCACGAGAATGTCCTCACACCCTCACCTCATCAGACCTCCCCACTCCCTGGTCCTCAAGTCTCTTGGTCTCTTGAGGGTTAGGTGCATCTTTTCTGACTGAGTCCAAACATGGCAGTTATATATATATATATATATATATATATATATATATATATATATATATATATATATATATATGTGTGTGTGTGTGTGTGTGTGTGTGTGTGTGTGTGTGTGTGTGTGTGTGTGTTCGGGGTCTCATATCAGCTGGTGTATGCTGCCTGATTGATGGCTCAGTGTCTGAGCAATCTCGGAGGTCTAGGTTAGTTGAGACTGCTGGTCTTCCTATAGGGTTGCCCTCCTCCTCAGCTTCTTCCAGCTTTTCCCTGATTCAACCACAGGGGTCACATGCTTCTGTCAGTTGATTGGGTGTAAATATCTGCATCTGACTCTTTCCTGCCCTCACCACCTACTCCAAGATTCTGAGATCCCATTGTAATTAAACACTGTAACACAAGCTAATGTCCAGGTGGTTAGGACAGCAAGTTATTGACAAATATATAATTCACACTCTAATATCAACAAGCAATAATTATAATTGACAGTAGGAATTTGGGAAGTTGGTGTGAGTGCTGCAGGAGAGAGGAACTGAAGAGTAATTGAAGAGGCTACACTTCTAGGGACAGATTAAAATGATAGTATGTATACAGAGCAATAGGATTACAAAACTGAGCATTAACCACAAACTTAATGTGCATCTGTGTACAATTCCTCACATATAAGGAATGTGACACCGAATACTTTCGTCAAGAGTACAAACAAATCCTCAACTCAGAAACTTAACAATTTTTTTCAACAATCTCAGGATGTAGATTATAGCTGAATTTGTTTCTCATTATTTGCACTGATCTTTTTCTCAAGCTCTAATGGTTTCTTGGATCCAGGGCTCATTAATTTCTATAATATGACCATGTTTTACATATAAAATATTATCCAAATATGAGCAAGGCCACATAGGTAGTGGTAGCAACAAAGCAAGCGAAGTCTAGACCCCTAGGGTCACCACCTCTCACTGTTTACTTGGCATGGCAGAGGCATTTGTTTGTAATGCAGGAATGGAAGGAAAGGACATCCCGTGTTATAATCTGTTTGAAGGACAAGGAGCAATATAACATGTCTACAATGACTCCCTCTGCAATTTTCCACATTGAGAACAATTTTTTACATTATTCAAAATACATTTTCTCATATTTGAATAAGCACGATTATTGGGAGAGTACAAATCTGTAAGAACCAACCAAGAAAAATGTCCTCCGGTATCATATGATATTTCATCTGGTAATTATTTACGATTATTGTCTCTGGCATTCGGATGCACGGCATGCAGTCTTCCGTTTCTTCTTTTACTGTTTAGTATGACATAGCAAATATTTTTCACACCATAGAAATCTGCATAGACGAAACCACAGTAACTGAAAATCATCTCATCCAGGGTTGTCTTTGCTGTTCCAAGTCTTTATCATACATATTTCATCATGGGCTATATTTGCACATCATTTTTTCTAGCTACTGTGCTGTTGTGATGCCTAGAGAAATAAATGATAGAATGCTAGAAATAACATTTACATTCTATAATGTTAAATCTTATGTGGACTCAGAAGTTAAATGGCAGATGGGATATTGGGACACACTAGTAAAATTAAAATTCTGACTCACTGAGTCTGGGTGGACCTTGGAATTCTCCACTCTAACACTATTTAAGGGATGTCGATGAAGATACTCCTGTCTCACACTTTGAAAGAGAAACATTAATGATGTTTAAAAAATTGTCAGTGTGGGCTGAGAGACAGCTCCCAGTTAAGAGCATTCAAAGTTTTTCCAGAAGACCTAGGTTGAATTCCCACACACACATGACAGCTCGAAGCTGTCTGTTTTAGCTTCAGGGGATCTGAAACCCTCACACAGTTATTCATGTAGTCAAAGAAAACCTGTCAGTGTGTATATATTTTTGTGTGCTGCTGTATTTATACCATTTTCACCCTTTCCCCTCCCCCCTTCAAACCCTCCCCATCATGCTGTTCACTCCCTTCTAAGTTATGAGCTCTTTTATAATTATTGTTAAAGTCACACACACGCATTTGCACATCCACACAGGTACATGAGTGGTGTTTGTGTGTGTGTGTGTGTGTGTGTATGTGTGTGCATGCACAGGCATGTGTGTATACACACACACACACACACACACACACACACACACACACACACACACTACTGAGCCGACATAATATTGACCATATGCACATTTTCTTAGGGCTATTTGCAATTAGATAGCCTATTGCAGGCTCAGAAGACTCATTGTCCCTCTCTCAGTAGCCACTGATTTCCTGTAGCACTTCATGTATGGGTAGAGCCATGTGCTTTTTTCTCTATCCACACTGGCAGGCCAACTGGTATTATCATTATACTATTCTTGCGTAGGTGAGCATATTGTTGAGATTTCATGGGTGAAGCAGCATTGTTATGTCTATAAGACACTATCTCTGAGTAGACATTCCATCCTGGTTCTCTGGACCATATGGCCTTTCTCGCTCTTCTTCTTTGGCGTCCTCTGCATGTAAGGGTAGGGACAATGTTGGCAATATTGCAGCTGGGGCTGGGTACCCCAGAGTCTCTTATTGCCTGCTTTTTGATCAGCTGTGTATTTCTGTAGTAGCCTCCATCTTCCGCAGGTGGAAGCATCTTTAATAAGGAATAAGAGCTACACAGGGCCATGTCTTTGATTATGTCTGTAAGGACACTGGTATTTAACAAAGGAGGTACATTTCAATATTCATATATGCCCAAGTATCATTTGCTGTCATTGCTGTCTAGGAAAATCATCATAGATGGTTGTATAGTTTTAGGTTTATTACTATGCTTTACAAATGCTGTAGATAATTCTACTACTTTCTGGCATTTGTTTAGCAAGAAAGACGTCTAAGGACATTAACTTTTCTTTCATTTCACATTGGATAACCCATTACTTTTTTCTATTGTTTGCTTCTAAGATTATTATTCAAGTGTTCTGGGTTATGGCAAATTCTCTTGCTAGCCATGAACCGTGAACAATTAACTATAATTATTTGTATTGTACTATATTTTTATAATCATCATTATTTTATATTAATTGTTATATTATATATTAATTATAACTATAAACAACTAATGATATATTGTTTATATTATATTGTTATAATGAAAACAATATAAATGATTGTTCAAAGACTTTGGAGACTAAGAAAATACAGTGAGCTTCTACAGGGGACTGACAATTAGAAATAAAGAGCTTAGAGTAAGGTATTGAGTGTAGACCTTTTATCCGGAGAGTAGGCTATGGTCAGTATCATGATGATACTTCATTTTCTACAAGAAAACAAATAGTTTTTTTTTTTTTTTCTGGTGAGAGTAAGCAATGGCTAAAGCTTTGTAAAATCACTTTTATTCAATATCGAAAAGCAGTCCTGGGATGGGGGACTTGAAATGAAGAGGAGGAAGCCCCAAATCTGGATCAACCCTTGCTATGTCTCTAATGATCACTGCACTATGAATAGGAAGAATACACTGTAATTCAGAAAAGAGAATAGGAAATGGCTTGATATGTCAGTCATGGAGGAAAAAGGACACAAAGTGGTGCAAGCGCTTAAGTTAGAATCTACTGAAAGGAGTATAAATGATATAAAGATATTGAGAGACAGCAAAATAATAATTAAAATAAAAAGGTTTTGTTTTGTTTTGCTTTTTGTTTTTTGTTTGTTTGTTTGTTTGTTTTTGGTTTTTTGAGACAGGGTTTCTCTGTGTAGCCCTGGCTGTCTTGGAACTCACTCTGTAGACCAGGCTGGCCTTGAACTCAGAAATCCACCTGTCTCTGCCTCCCAAGTGCTGGGATTAAAGGCGTGCACCACCACTGCCCAGCATAAAAAGTATTTTTAAGATGTCTATTTACCTCATTTAAAGCTATTTAAGGAAACAAATAACTTAGGAAAAGAACCAGTAGTGGGGGAAACACATATTTTGCAGTGACAACCAATAACGATAGGAGACTTGATGAAATTCAGGTCCCTCTTGGGGAGCTACCATAGTACAAATTATCATAAACAAGGTTTATCAATGGATGTTCAAACTATGGAAACCAATTTACTTAAGGAGAGGATATTTATACAGTTTTAATATTCTTGCATAGAAGATGCAAAAATTGCAAAGAGAAATTAAGAACAAAAGTTGAGAAGTCTGAGGAACTTTACTTCATTTTAATCAAGACATGACCTAAATGTTACCAGTGATGGCGAAACAGAGAGAGAACCTGTACTCACAGGCATCCTTCACTTATTGTCTCATTTAAACTATAAAATTTGACTTGGATCATGAGGAATCCACGAGTCTAACTCAAATTATCAAACACTCTGTAAAATGATGAAGCTCTGGCCATGACCACTTATTAAAGAAAGTTTAATCTGGCTTTATGGTTTTGTTATTAGAGTCTATGTGAGTGAAGGAGTAGCTGAGACCTTGACGCACAAGCATTAGGCAAAGGATGATACTAGGGATGCTTGTCAGAAATGTCAAACCTGATCCCCAGTGACATTCCCGCCCCAACAAGGTCACACTGTCTAATTTTCCCTTTACCATTCTGCCAGCTGGGGACCATGCATTCAAGCTTATGAATCTGTGGGAGGTATTCTCATCCAAACCATGACACTGGTCCTATGCCTTAGCTGAAGAGATCTTACCTGAAATCCAAAGATCAAATTTTACCTACAGCTCCTGTTCCTTTGTTCCACTCATTAACAGGAGGTTTCATTTTCTTGAACTTCAGACCATTTTTCATTTTGTGTTATAAATGGCAGCATTTTGATTTTCTGTTTTCATGGACATATGTTACACTTTGATTGTAACTGCTAGATTACACATGAATAAAAGTAAGGGCAAAAAGAAAAAAAAAATCAGCCAAGTACCAAGAGTACAAAGTTTCTTATAATCTGGATCTTGCTTCTTTGGTAGATAGTGCTGAGGTCTTCCTTTCTCTTCTCCAATTCCTTTCTATGTAACATACTGTAAAGATTTTATCTCTCTGCTACAAGCAGTCAATCACTGTGCTTGCAAGATCACTTCCTCGGGATTCAAACTATCCTTGTAAATTCCCTCTCTTTACACAGTTGAGTTACTAAATCCTGGGATACACTGTTTATTTAACATCATTGTTTTTGAATTAGAAACAATGCATAATCAGTTTGCCATTGATAGAGATCATATATATTATTTGAACTTATGACCGGTAATAAACAGAGGTCTTCATTACTCTCAGGCTATACTAGAAACAGTGAGTCAGAAACAAATCCGGTGTAATCATTCATTGTAGACCCTTGAAATATTTGGAAAAAAATTAAATTGCAATAATCTTCAGCTCTTAGTAATAAAATGATTTTCAGTTTCAGAATGTTAAAATAAAAACATTGTGGGCTTAAATGAAGTTAAGATTTGTTAGAAGATCCATAACTACTGGTTACTCTGATCATATAACCTAGATTTCTTCATCATTTAGATCACAAAAGATATTTTCATTAAGAGTAGAATCAGTTTTTAGGCAAAGCAACAGTCCAACTGGGAAAAGAAAGATGTCTAATTATTAATGCAAGTGATTAATGGTTATTTTCCCCTCCTGATTTGTGACCTTTTGTTTCTTCAGCATTTTTTCAAAATTCATATTTTGATTTGAGCAGTAACTATAATCTGCAGAACCAAGAGCATGTTCTGCATTCTGAAAATTGCTACAAAGGTACATATCTTAAAATAAATCAAGTTAAGATATAACTTTTGTTATTAGTTTTTAGCTGTACAGTAATAAACTGCAGTGAATGTGGCTGGATTTATTTCTCCTTTTCGGGATTTATTGGTGTTTTCGTTATAACTTGATATATGAGCAATCATTGTAAATGTTCCATTGGCTCTTGAAAAGAAGGAGCAGTGCTTACATAGGATTTAGGATTTGAAATATAATCACACATAAAATAAACCCTATTAATATATTACCCAGACCCATTTTTGTTTACTTGCTCTGTCAGAACATTGTTAAAGTTTTCCAATTAAATTTGTGTTGTTGACTAGCTCTGTTTATATTTCTTTTTCCATGTTATATATTGAAAATCCTAGGTTAAAGATTCACCACCGTGCTAGGTGTATACCTGAAGGCTTATGTTTCCAGCTCACATATAAATAAATTATATAATGCACATGTATAAATACTATATTTTACTTTATTTTCAAGGGTAAAAGGTTATGTTAAACTTTATGACTATGTTTTTAGTTAAGAATACACATAACTTTAATTTTTATATTTTGAAATTGGATTGTCAAGTGCTCTCCTCATAGTTTTCTATTTTTATGAAGTGTTTTAAAACTCCCCTCTCTGCATTAAATTCCATCTTTAACTTTACTAGGATATTATTGAAATTTCTATAATATTTTTACATTAAATTTTTTTTAAGTCATCCTATGCTATTTTGTTTTGTTCTATTACTAGACAATCTAAGACATTTGTCTTTTTGCATGTATCTTGTTAACAGTATGAAATTCATTTATAAATGCAATATATATTTATAATATATACGTATATGTTTATATACATTTTATACTATTTCTAAAAATATTTTTAAATTAAGAAATGCACTGACATGTGAAAGAGCAAATCATTCTCATTTAAAATATTTACGTATTTTTATATGTATATATGTATGTAGCATGTATGTCCCTGTACCACATGGCTACAGTGTACATGGAGGCCAGAAGGGGTGTTGCTCTTTGAGCTGAGGTTACAGATAGTCGTGACCAACCATGTGAGTCCTCTTAAGCACAGTCATTTCTCCTGGATAGATCATACTTATACACACAGTTGGGTGAGTTGCATGGATAACCATTTTTCCTTGAAGGCTGAGAACATAAAGAATAAGGATATAAGTCTATAATCTGTGACAAGAGAGATGAAACTGGAAGCAACTCTGCTAAATGAAGTAAAGCAGGCAAAGAGGAAGTATTCTATGATTTCTTTCATATGTGGACTCCAAAACACTTGATTTTAAACAAGCTAGAAGTAGAATCCTGGTGACTGGAAACTCTGGAGAAGTGGGATATTAGGAGAGAAAGGGACAGAGTAAGGTTATCCCATAATACTGAACCAAGGTTACATATTAAAATCAGTTCTATGCTGCTGCTGAAGGATAATTAAAATATACTAATGTGCTCTATGTTTCAAAAAGCAAGAAAGAATTTTAGAGTTTTACCACAAAATAATAGCCAAGAAAAACAACTGGCTACCATTATCTGGGTATTATTACATATAATTATATTTATGTATATTGCATGTATATTTGGTGTATATATACTATTATAATTATAAATACTTATATTTTATTTATATTTATTTATGTCATAAATATATTTAGTGTGTATATACACTATATATGTATACCATATATAAATATTTTTTCTAAATATACACATAATTTTACGTGTATCTTTTAAAAACTTCAGTTACAGAAATCAGATATCAGGCATCAAGGAAAAAGAGGATTCTGAAAGTGACATGAACTGTGTCCTCCTCCAGTACACATTCTAAGATAGTAAATACTGTTAATAAACAAAGATGGAACATTAAGTTCTTAGGAGCTCTTACACTCTGTATAGTATCTCATCGTACCCCAGCATGTCACTCACTCAACAGACCATAAAGGCATCATCCATCTGTAGCTTAATGATGATAATCATTACTGTTATTCTAGTAGTATATAGTACTACACAATGTCTAAAGTATGTAGTAGTTGGCCAAAAGGAAACACAACTTTGGTAATCAAATGTAGTTTATTCACAAAAGAACATGAGAAATCAAAAAACTCTATAAAACATTTTAGTATTGTGTGCGTATATGTTTGCATGAGAGTCTTGTGTGACACATATGAAGACTTGGTAGAATGGCCTCTCACTCCCCACACTTACTGAGTTCTAGAGAATCAAACTCAGTCTTCCATGTCTTACATGGCAAGCACCCTTATCCAGAGAGACCACTGCAACATGTTTCTGCTATTGTTTTTTTTTGTTTGTTTGTTTAATGTAAAAGGCATTTTTAAATGAAGTACTGTAAAAAAATTATTTGTCCTGTTGTCCCTAGTCATCATTCATCTAAATGTCACCATATCAAATGCATATGTAACAGTTATGTCATTCAAAAGAGAGTTTTCAAGATTTGTCTGTGTTGACGAATGTATTCACATTTCACCCGTTAAGTTTCAAGAGCATTGCCTTGAATGAGCAGATTTATAATCATTTTAACGTTATTGTTTACCTTAGCACATTTAGGTCTCCTTCCTCTCGCCCCATTTCTGCTGTTATACAACATAGGATGCTGTGACAACCTCTGAACAGCATTTTCCTGGACAAATGGCCTCTTTTCTAGTTAGTGTACCATGCAGTGGACTTGCTTCCTGTGGCAGGGAGGCATCTAAAGTCTACGTAATCACCACACGGTTCTCCAAACTGATTAGAATGTTTTAGGTTTCAGTGTGCTGTGCATTGGCTACATGTATTCAGCTTGGGTACACGGAGGAAGAATGACGCTGGGCCCCTGCAAACCTTTGAATGTTCAGAATAGTTAGAAGCATTTTTATTTTAATACTAGAACATAATTTGACTTTTCTTTCACTTTGACATCTGCAGGAATACAACAAAAGCAGTTTTAGATAAAAATAAATCTGCTATATGTATATTTTTTTACATAATCATACCAGTCTCGATAAACTGCATGGAAGTCATTGTTTTATTCACAGTGGAAAAAAAATGGAGGAGACAAGGAAAACCATGTAGGGCAAAATCATGAGTGTCCTGGAGGAATGTGCAAAAATGAGTAATTTAACTAACTTGAGAACCTTGATGACATTTAATTTTAATATTCTTTGTGACTTGATGGGACATACACATAATACTGACATGTTCTGAAGTAAAATGGCTATTTTGACAAAAATTGCCTTAATTATAAGTGACACTATTTGCTTTTTAAAAAAAGAACATTATTTTTCTAAAGTAAAACTACGTCTATTCACAGTGAGTACTTAGTACACATCTTTTAAAAGTTAACAGTTTATCACTTCAGGAAAAAAAATAGTGACAATTTTGTCAGTGACAAAACAACTTTTTAACAGAACTTTGAAGCTCAGAAAACTTCTGCCTGCTTTCTAGTACTTAAAGATGCATCTGAGAGAATTGATGACAGCAGTAATAGATGTGGCTTTCGAGATCACACAGGGCAGTGTGTCAACTGTGGAAAATATACACTATTTAAGGAGCCAACACTGAAAACAAACAAACAAAGAAAGAAGAAACCAGTCTAGGATTGTTAGCATTCCTTCTAGGCCTCCTCCCACGGTTGCCTGGCAACAGCCAAGTATGCCTGAGTCACTATAAAAGGTGCTGCTGGCCCCCTTCTAGTTCTCTTATCCTCTTACTCCCTGCCCCATCGCCCTCTCTCCCCATCCCCCTCTACCTCTCTCTCCATGTGTTCTGGGGACCCAGCCTCTCTGCACGGGCCTGCTGAGGCACCTCCCACCTCACCATACCTGGCTCTACCAAACATATCCTGGCTCTTTCTTTCTGTTTTTATAAAACGCAACAATGATATTATACAATGATTCTTGAATGAAAGATACACTCAAGACTGAGCAATGAATGGGTGTCACTGTAACAGAAGGTAGAGAGTTTATTTAAAGTGCTAAAGTGACTGAAAGCTTTTCATAAAATTGGTTGCTTCAAATGTTAAAAATGTATCTTTTCCAAGTTCTGTGTACTTATTTTTAGGCCTTATCTTGTGTGTTTAGTTTCTGATGACTTCTCTTTAATAAGGTTACCAAGCCTTTCTATTTGTGTGGCCAGTGTTTGCTAATTATTGACCTCCCTCTTCCCTGCTCTCATCATGCTTTTCTCTCTGCACTGCTTTCTGTTTATCACTATCTCTCTTTCTTGTATTGAGGATTGAATCTAAGGGCCTTGTGAATGGCCTGCAAACTCTACCTCTGAGCAATATACCATACCTAATATACTTTTTATTGTTTTTTTTTTAGAGACTATAGTAGTCATTTGAAATTTTGATTGTGTCTTTCTCTCAAATTGATTTCCTCCCAACCTGTAAACATTCAAGCTTTTTTTTATAATTGCTAGATTCAACAACAGGGTTATCTGCTTATTTTCTCTATTATCTTTCATTGATAATGATTCGAGTGTATAGCAATTTAATTGTATACTGGGAACTGTAGATAACCTTTTTGTGGACCCTCTGGAGCTGATTTTCTTCCAAATATATAGATTTTGTCTAGCAGAAAAGCATTTAAATGATCATAGATCTCTTTGATTTTGCAGAGTCTTCTTAATAATGAATGCATCTTCTGACTTTACTGAGCCATTAAGTAAATAAGTTTTAGTCCTGGGTTCACTAGGGAGACAGTAAGGGACACTCTATACAGTGTTGACTGAGCTTATCAATACTTCTTTAAAATCAATTTCTTCCCAGCATCATGAATATTTTAAAATTCTGGCTTCCTAACTCCCGTTTCAAAATTTATTAATTCCTTTTTCTGCACGCTCACTTTTATTTTATTTTTGGATTTAAAAAGAAGGTAGGAATGTATCTATGTATTGATACATGTGTATGGGTGGCTGTTGAGGCCAGAAGAAGGTGTGGGATCCTCTGGAGAACATGGCAGAGGTGGTGGTCAGCCTCCTGATATCAGTGCTGGGAACCAAACACATGTCCTCAGCCAGAGCTGCAAGGGCGTTTCCTTCCAAGGCATCTCTCCACACCCTTGGATGAGAATTTTAGCACAATGTTAACATGACAGGTTTTGTATCAATAGTGCCCTCTTCTTTCAGTCATTTTTTCCAATTCTCAGCAGCTATGGCAACTGATGATAAGACTGCTCCGTGGCATGGTTAGGATAAAGTTTGTTTGTTTGTTTGTTTGTTTGTTTTTTGGTTTTCTTTGAAAATGTAAGAGAGAGAACAGCCAGAGGCCCCTGGAGAAGTCTAGAGCAGAGAGAGAAAGTAGACTGAACATGGTGTGCGTGCTGGCTCTCTGCAGGACCATCTGTCAGTGAGGAGGGAACAGCAGAGGATAGGGGATAGAGAACAGAGAAAACATAGTAAGAGGGGCAGAGAAAAAGACAGAGAGAGAGAGAGAGAGAGAGAGAGAGAGAGAGAGAGAGAGAGAGAGAGAGAGAGAGTTTTAAGAATGAGTGAGGGGGGTTGAGAGTCCCTTAGCTGGAGGGAATTTAGGTTAGGGAAGGAAGTGGAAGGGCTAGAAAACTACACTGGACTTTGAAATGTGTAACAGGCTGTGGAAGCCAGGAAGCCAGCAAGGTCTTTAATATGCTAACAGACTTCAGAGATAGCCAGAGATCCATTCTGCCCAAGGTAAGGGAAGTGACTGATTTTGTAGATGAGAACAAGTTTCCCAAGTTCCTGAAAAAGGCTGGCTTTTATCTAACTACTAGAAATCTCCTATAGTCCAGACTGAGCTCATTTCTGGCTATTTGGACTGCCTTTGGCGTTTGGGAAATTGGCGATTTCTTCGGATGTAAGATCCTTACCTCTGAGTTTTATTTTTATGGCCTATAATTTCAGAATACAGAAGCAAATCTTCAAGATAAAACATCTTGGCATTTTTCTTTCTGTTTGCTGGATTGTGGTTTAAGACCATTTGCTATTTTGTGCGGAATTTATTCATGTTAATAGTCAAAGAATTAATGTAACACAATATTTTCTGCTGTTTTCAAAACTAGAGATCCCCTGCTGATCAGACTAATTTTCTTTCAATTATGTTTATGTTATTAGCAATGAGAGTAGCAAAAATATTTGATCTGTCATACTATTTCATAATTTTATTTCATATAATTTCTTGCTATGATTTTTTCATTATCATTCTTTTTTAATAACTGGTAAACACTGAGGAATAATATTCTCAGACAAGAAGAGATGGGTCCATGTGTTCCCATGGAAGATCAGAACAGCATCAGTTTTAATGCTATATAACTGATCAATGTCATTTATAAAATGTGTGTGACTAATCCTTGCATAAAATGGCAGCCAATTGGAAGCAGATTGTTCAATAAACATTCTTTGGGCTGCACCCAGGCAAGAGAGATCTGACCCAAGCAATCTGGACACTAGTACCAATGTAGTAATTTAATATACTCACCTTTCTGAAAATCATTTGGTCTCCAACTTCAGGTGTTATAAAATATCTCTGCATAGTTACCAGTGTGCTCTGTATAGAAAGATCATGTCTGACCATATGATTACTGTTCTCTTTTTGTATTTAAACTTTTTCATTAAAACAAAAAATTATATTCACCATCAAATTGCTTTAAATTGTATTCCACTATGTTCATACATTAAATATTTTCTAACCTATTTCTCTGTGTGTGATGCGTTGGCCTTCGTGAGTTTCTTGCACGAACCTAGTTGGGATTTTCAGAAATCCTAAGGAATTGTTCATCAAATGATACCAAGGAAATTGGATTCCCCTCTTGGGGTTCTTAGAATCATTGACGACAGCTTTTACGGAAAAACTAAGAGGAGACTTGAAGAAAAATTTGAGAGAATTAAAGGGAAATCTCCATGGCAGGAAAGATGTAAATTTCAGCAGCTTCTGGGAGGAACTAGATGAATAAGAGAAAGAAAAAAAAAAGTCACTCTGCTTGAGTTAAGTGGGTGTTAAGGTCAGCTATAAGGTGTCAGGCAATCAAATGGTGAGGAGTAGATTTCGAGAAATAGCACAAGGGCTAGGGCCCCACAAGCTACTGTGCTTTGGGGTGGGGATTCTGGGAAGAAAAGGAGCATCCTCCCATTGAGGTAAACCTATGTTCCTAGAGGTTAAATCAACTTCCTGACAGTGCCCAGGAAGCCAGGAGGTTGACCAGCCTATCTGGGATGTCAGGACTTTGCCTAGGCCAGATATTTCATTCTCCTGACCAGAAGAAAATAGTTTTGATAGGCCTAAAGTGCCGCAGTCCTGTCTCCCCCTTTCCTCTGGCTCTTCTTACATTCTTTCATTCCTTCCTCCATGTAAGCAATAAAACAGTGAATGAAAACCTGCTTCTTTGAGCAGATAAAAAGGCTGACAAACCAAGTAAACCAAATGTAAGAGAGAAAGAAGACTAAAATTAACAGAATTATAAACGAAAAGGAAGACATTACCACAGATACCACTGAAATCAGGAAAATCATAAGGATATATCTTAGAAACCTCTATTCACCAAAGTTGAAAATTGCAAAGAAATGTACACATCCTGGATCATATAATATAGCAACCTTAGGCCAAGATGGATTAAATAAGTTAAATATATCTATAACAGAAAATGAGATTGAAGCAATAAAGTCTTCTCCCCCCATCATCCCCCCAAAACTCAGGATTTACTGTAGGTTTCTACTAAAACCTCAGAGAAATGTTAATTAGTTAGAAAAGACAAAATTAAATAAATTACAAACTGATGTTCTTAATAAACACAGATATATTTTTTCCTCAAAACTTTTATTGTCTTTCATTCATTAGACAAATGGATCCTCTACTTTGATTCATATTCAATATACATTTTGTGCGTAAACTTGTTCTACCATGCCGGTATAGAAGTTTTACATAGTCAACATCTGACTGTCACTATCACATTGTAAAGCCATTGATATAATTTCATAAGAGCACATAGTGCACATGAACATATGTTGGGCCACGGCAGGGGGAACGAGAGCAAGCGTGGACAGAATCTCCTGGTCCCGGTTCCTGCGGAGGCCGCCTGGGCCTTGCGCCAGTTGTTGGGCCGCAGCAGGCGGAGGGAGCACAAGCAGGGATGGAGTCTCCTGGTCCCGGTCCCTGGGGTGGCCACCCCGCACCAAGTTAGGTCCTGGTCACAGCATGATCCCCATGAGACCCGCCTGTCGGTGCACGCCCCACCACTTGGCTCAGAGAGTTGATCTCTTTTCAGGCCGAAAGTGTTACAGCTTGTTGGACAAAAGGCTCTTGGATACCAGAGCAGTTTTGCACCTTTACTCCTTCTGGATGGTGCGTGGCCGGCACGCTCAGAAGTGGGCAGGGCAGGCAGGTGGAGCAGAGAAAGAGAGAGAGCTACTCTGGTCGGAATGGTCTGATATACTGTTTGGGAGGGGTCAGAGCTTTGGCAACAGAGACTTTCCATTGGCTTTGTCTGGGGACTTTGTAGTGCCTCATTTGCTTGTGGGACATGCCAGGCCTCTCTCTATACAGGGGTTGTGAAAGCTGTAGCTGTTTTACAGGAGTCTTCCAGGAGCATTGGCCAAAAACATAATCTGGGCCCTTGTGAAAATTTCATGGAGTCTCCCAGAATTTTTAGCCTGTGCTCAACTGGGTGTCAGATTGCCTGCCACAGACCACTACCCCACAAACATACGTGTCAGTGTGGTTGTTCTACTATATAATCTGGTCTTGACACATTGTTTACCCTAAAGGAAGTGTTAGCTAATAAGAAACATTGACACAAGAATGAACATGTCTTATCAACTCCCTTAGAAGCACTAGCTCAAATTTCATAAAACTGGGATTTAGTCAATCTTGAAACTTAAAAAGTCTGTCAATTTTTCTGTTCATTGCATAGTAATTATACAATGGTAGATTTCTATGTCACTGGTAATTTTTTCTTCTAGTCCTAAAATTTAATAACTTTTTAAACTCATATAACCAATTATCAATTTCCTCTGGACAATACAGTGATTTTGCATAACATTTAAACAAAAATTAGTCTTTTAAGGAAACAAAAGTCTGTAGCCCAGTTCTTACTACCTTTTCATATGCATCAGAAGCATCATTTAGTGAATCTTGTGTCTAGCGCAAACCATATATGTAATTTTTTTTTCTATCATCATTTTATAGAAACGGAAACTGGGATATATAGAAATAAAATGATTTTTCCAAATTCATGCATTATATATGAATGATAAAGCTAATACCCCAAAACAGCACAGAATCAAGTTCAACGCTGTGAACAAAGGAACGATGTTGCATTCAATGCTCTATGTAGCTACAGATCCACTTAAATATAAATCTTTTCTGAGACTAGTAAGGTTTAGTCTTGGTCTGGAGAGAGGAGGGAGAGTGGGGTGGTAGTTACTTGACAAAAGTATTATACAGCAAGCGAACTAGAACTACAGGAACTCAGTAAATATAAGCAAGATATTTAATTAGTTCACTCCTATTTTCCCATATTTATATATTGTAAAGGCAAAAATAAAATGTAATTGAAATGTTTACAAAGCTCAAAAAATGGCACTTAAGAAGAAAAGTTTAAAAAAATCAACTAAAATATTTCTGACTTCTTGCATTTAAGCTCTGCATTACCACAAATAAGAACATTATTTATAAAATACAGCTGCAATAGTGCTTCCTGGAGATTAGCATAGAGAATATATATCAGCAATAAAATCATAAATGCACTAGGCAGGTGCAATATCCTAGTGGTGTTCATTAATACAGTGGTATTTGGGTCTGAGTACAACTTCAGATGCAGGATAGTTTTTATTGTTTAATCTTGGTATTTAAAAATGGAATTAGAATAGTTTGTAATGGTGTGTAAAACTCTCTAAAATCTTGATAGAGTTTAAGATTAAAGTACTGTGTATTCATTACAAAAAATACAGAAAACACTGGCAAACAAAAGCAATGAAGTCTATGGTTCCACTACTGATAGCCAACCACAGGCAATGCTCGGATACTTCTCCTTTGTGTGTGTGTGTGTGTGTGTGTGTGTGTGTGTGTGTGTGTGTGTATTTATGTGTGAAATATCTGTTTGCAGTGACATTAATGAAAAAAATACCATGTGGCTACTCTATTGCTCCACTCATTCCAGAGTCCTTATTTTTATAAATTCTAACTGTTCTGTTTGTGGTTGCAACTTCCCATTTGAAAACAATCTCCATCCAAAGCCACTTGATATTGTCTCTAAAAATCTATGTGAAGAGCATCCTTCTGACGTTATCATTCAGTGAGACTTCCAGTCTCCCCATTCTGTAGCACATGCTGTCATTTGAGGCTGACCATCTGGGTTTCTATAAACTCATCCAATGTACATAATGATTTATATAGATGAGGCATTTTTAAGATTTTGTTTCAAGATCTTGTATCATAATGACTCTAAGCCCAAACCGAAAGAATGAGCTTAGATGAAGTTAAAGCTACTAATAAATTCATTTAAGTTTCTTGGTATTTTTCCTATATGTAACAATGTGCTGTTTTATGTATTTATGCATAGTCAAGTCATTTTTATTTATGAAAATCATATTTTTATGTTTCAAAATAATGGTTCTTTTTTTCTCTCTTAATGGAAGCTTTTCAGTTAAATTCCAATTTTGTTATATGGTCAGTTTTCTTTGTCCATATTGTGTAACCTCAATTTAATTTTATTTAATCATTGTCCCACAAGATTATGTTTCCTTCCTTCCTCTCAAGCATGGCAAAGAGATCTTCCACAATCCTGAATTTCTGAGTCTACTGGAGGAGAACAAGAGAAAAACTTCATGGTTTAGACGTATGAAAAAAACCCGTCTGAGTAGGATCTCAGTAGCTCAGGAAATTGACATATGAACCTTGAAGATGTAGCAGAGTAGTAGAGAAACATTTACTGTGCAGGAGGTCATGACTTCAATTCATACCCCAAAGTGACAGATAGGTCTGAGTTTGTTTCAAATGCTTCTGCATGTTAAATGAAACAATCAAAAGTGTTTAAGGAAGGAGAAGACAGAGGTGGATCTCTACCAGCTCTTTACCTAAAGATTAGCAAATGGCCATCAAATGAGAATCCTCTGAGCAAATAAACAAACCATCAATCAATCAAACAAACAAACGATTAAGAAAATCTAATACTGATACTCAAAATCTAATACTGATCCTCTAGTCTTAAAGCTGAGACTTTCTCTTGACCCTGTGTGATCAGGCTGGTCAAACCTTCCTGTTCCTGGGTAGGCAGGGTGTATATCCTTGTTCAACATGGAAAGCCTTAAGAAAATGAAACTTTGGCCACTGTCACCTTTTAAGATTAAGGGATCAAAGAATCCTAGGGAAGTGTGGCAGGTTAAAAACACAAGTTAAACAAAAGGGGCACAGGAAAAGAAAGGCAGAATGTGATTGTAGTCTCTCACCAGTTGAATCTCTGAAACTAGGCCAGAAGCAGCAGCAGTTCAGGTGAAATTTACCAACATTTAGACAATATTCCTATGTCATGAAGAGATGTTTTTCCAGCAAAAATGTTAAAGTTGCAATGATAGTTGCTTAAGAGAACACACACACACACACATACACACACACACACACACACACACACACACACACACACACACACACACACACACAAACACACACACACATTCATCTGTAAGCCTGTAATATATTCCTATGGAAAAGCTATAAACAGTAGACTATATTTATTTATAAGCAAAGTGTCATGAAACTCATATACTGTAACTTTTGAAATCTTTTGAGCTCCATTTTTTATGTTTTCAATCTATAAACTTTAATGCACTTACTAAACTGTTTCATAATTTGTTTTACTAAAAAAAAAATCCTTCACATGAAAAGAATATCAGAATATTTGGATATCCATTTAAGGTTTTTAATGCAGGTGACATAAAAAAAATACTAAAATGTCAAACATATATGTTTTATCCTTTGTAAATACATACATTTATGCCATTTAAATGTGGCTTTGTTAAAGAACCTGAAGTTATTCAATGTGTATCATTGATTTTTAATTCAGTCTTGTATATTACTCTGTCTCTTCTTGCTCTCCTTTCCCTTATTCTTAACCTTTGCACTTAAATCTATACCAAAATATATTCTCCATAAATATCAACTTTGTTTCATAAAAAAGGACTCAAAAATTAACCATCTAACAACCAAATAATTAAATCAATACCTAGGTAAATGAACTGAGCAGGTGTTTTTAATGTGAAGTACAAATGCCTTTACAAATATGTAAACAAATATTTGATTCTTTTAGACACCAGAAAAATGTAATTCTGAAGAAACAGAGCTTGCTTTTTACCCTACACAGAATAGCTAGCTTCACTGAAGCAAAAGGCAGAATGACAAGATGATCTGGGGGAAATTGGACTCTGTACATTGCTGGGAGTGTAAAGTGTGCACCCACTATGCAAATGAGTATGAAGCTTTCTCAGCATATTAAAAATTATTACCAAAGGTTTTTTTTTCATAGTATATATAGCTATCTGCCAAAGAAATTTAAGTCAATATACAATAGAGGTACTTAAAAATCCATTTATGTTTCCCTTTACATAATCAAGGTTAATGAATAAGCATATGGATAAATGTATAGAAAGAACATGAATGTGCAGATATTTGATTCAGCTTCAAAGGAGAATCATGTATAGTCTCATTTTCAGAAAACACTGATAGACCTCCATATTGCCACATTGACTGAAATAATTCAGACCTGTAAAAAAACACACGTAGCAGTTTTTCTCTTAGGGAGTGTGTTCAAAGTAAAGTGGAGGCTCTTTTAAGGGATATGTGCACAGTCCACATAAGTGTCACAGTGGGTTTTCAGCACATTTATCTTCTGTACTCATTCCCTTATTACCTTGTCCCCTACAATTCTTCTAATCTGCTTTCACACTGGGAAAAAACAAACTACAGTTAAGGGTAGGTGCATGCCATTAGTAGTCGGCCAACAGGAAACAAATACAAGGGCATCCTTGGAGGTTCCTCATCTTTTATGTTTTATGTAAAATTACGTTTGAGTTTTTCTTCTCTGTTTAATGTCATTTTATTATTGTATTTTGTATTATTTTAATTTTACTTTTAGCTACATTTTTTGTTCTCTCTCTTTTTTTATCCTACATGTCTTTTACACATGTCTAATGGATTCCAATATAGAGATTTTATGGAATTCTTTAGTATGGGACTGAGTGGGCCTCTGTTTCTTCTGCCTTATCTTGGGCTCGCTTTCTTTCTTCCTTTCTTTCTTTCTTTCTTTCTTTCTTTCTTTCTTTCTTTCTTTCTTTCTTTCTTTCTTTCTTTTTCTTTCTTTCTTTCTCTTTTTTGATTGTAGCTGTTTTGTCCAATTTCTAATTGGACAGTTTTTGTTTAATTTTATTATATATTATACAGATGTTGAGAAAGATCTTGGATATCTGATTATATTGTCCTCATCCAAAAAGTGCACATAATATTGGTGTGTTCTATCTCCAGTTTATACAGTGCTTAAGATAAACCCTAGGAGTCTTGAATGCTAAGCAAACATTCATCAAACTGAGCCACAATCTTAGACCTTCAAAACTGGGCAAATCTAACTGTTAGAAAATTGAGCTTTACTCTAGATTTCCAGGATTTACACAATCTAGACATTGCTGAGTTGAACAGAAATCCAAGTGATAACCCATACTCTTTGTCTCTTCATACCACTAATGCATTTTTCAGTTACTAAATTGGCTTGTTTTTTTCCTAATGTGTAACAATATTCCTGGGGATTGCTGTATTAACTTTGCGATGAAGTTCAAGTATTGAAAGGATTCCCTAAACAAAATATTTTTCTGATGTTTTAATCAAACAATACCTAACAGTTTTTTATCAAGCCTTCAATCCAGATGAAGAATCCAAGCTACCTAGTTTCACATCCTTTGGAACCTAAAATGTAATTGTTGTTCTCTATTAAAATAGCCAATAGTTAGACCTCTTAGTTGCTGATGAAGGTTATGTTTTTTAGTCTATTATTCAAAGGCCATAGAATTTTTTATCCAGGGAGAGAGAGAGGGAGAGAGAGAGAGAGAGAGAGAGAGAGAGAGAGAGAGAGAGAAGTAAAATTTCTACTGTCAATCTCAATTTTTGGCATGTTGATTTTTCTATTTTCTGTCTCTTCCTTTCCTAGAATGTGCCCCCATGACACATCTGAGATTCACAGTACTCTGCCAGCAAACAACCTGCAATACGAAGGATTTATCTCCAGCCATACAATATTTTAGTTTGTTGGCAGCTTCTTCCTAGTTGGGGTAGATGGAAAGGAAAACTAACCACATGACTCTGAACATACTGCACAGATTTCCCACATATGTCTCTTTGGTTGGTCTCTAACAAACCAAGATGGCAGAGTCTCTCATTTATAAGCTGAGTAACTCAGAACAAAAATAGCTTGACAATCTCAGAAGTTTTGTGTCGCAGTCAAAGTTACATTTGAATTTGTAAGACTCATAAGCTAGAAAGTATCTTATGAATAATAGTTTTCATTATACAATTATACCCACTGCTAGCTACCTACAGTGTCTTTGACGAGCTTGTTACATGTAGCAACAGTAAATAAGGACAAACATAAATAATTTTCCAAACATTTTACTCTTACAAGATCATTTACTAAAATCATCTCTGTGGACTGATAAGATTCTGCCACTAAGTGCCATGCCTATGGGAGAGATACATAAAGTAAAGCTTACAATTTTCATTAAATTCAATGGAGGTAAAACCAACAGGGTCATTTGCTATTAAAGGTTTGGAAGTTCACTGTTATTGTTGATCCAAATTCCAGAGTCCAGGCCCAGTACTTTCCTGTGATGACATTCTCAGTGGCCTTGCCAAGGAGAGCAGGAAAGTTGGGCTTAACAGGACTGTGTGATATTGTAATACCCAGAAGCTTTTTTTGCTTCTTGCTGACTTTACATCATTTGATGATCTTTACACACTACTCTGTTTCCTCTCATCTTCTCCTGGATAATTACTCTGTCCTCTGATTTCTTGTCTTACTTCCTGGGAAGAGATTTCCTCAGACTCCTATAAGGTAATATGTTGCTTTATTTTTCCTTCTCACTGAAGGCTGACCTTCTTTATCGCACGGAGTGATGATTTATAAATACTTGTTGCTCATTACCAATCCCCCAGGGAAGTCTCCTGCAGGCCACAAACTGTTTGTGTTTCTATTAGGATTGAAATCCCAAGTACTAGCAATTTCTTGCACATATTACAATTTTATTTTTATTTATTTATTTATTGATGCTTTATTTACATTTCCAATGTTTCCCCCTTTCCAGGTCTCCTCTTTGGAAACCCCATTCCCCTCACCCTCCTCCGCCTCTATGAGGGTATTCCACCTCCCACCCACCCGCCCACCTGCTCCCGTATTCCCAACTTGAGATTCTCCTTTACTGGAGCCTCTAACACTCTCAGGCCCAAAGGCCTCTAATCCCCCTGATGGCCAACAAGGCCCTCTTCTGCCACATATGTGGTCCGAGCCATGGGTCCCTTGATGTGTATTCTTTGGTTGGTGGTCCAGCCTCCAGGAGGACTGGAGCAACTTGACACTGTTGCTTCCTCCATGGGGCTACAAACTCCCTCAGCTCCTTCAGTTCCTTCTCCAACTCCTCCATCTGGAACCTCACTCTCAGTCCAGTGGTTACTGTAAAGTGAAATTTGGGTATTCCGAACTTTTGGGCTAATATGCATTTATCAGTGAGTATATAACTTGTTCATTCTTTTGTGACTGAGTTACCTCGCTCAGGATGGTATTTTCAAGTTTCATCCATTTGCCTGAGAATTTCATGAATTCATTTTTTTTAATAGTTGAGTAGTACTCCATTGTGTACATGTACCACATTTTCTGTATCCATTCCTCTGCTGAGGGACATCGGGGTTATTTCTAGCTTCTGGCTATTATAAATATGGCTGCTATAAACATAGTGGAGCATGTGTCTTTATTACATGTTGGAGCATCTTTTGGGTATATGCCCAGGAGTGGTATAGCTGGGTCCTCAGATAACTGGCGGTTTACATGTAGAAGAAAGAGAATTGATCCATTCCTATCTCCCTGCACAAAGCTTAAGTCCAGGTGGATCAAGGACCTCCACATAAAACCAAATACACTGAATCTAATAGAAGAGAAAGTGGGGAAAAGACTCAAATACCTGGGTACAGGGGAAAAGTTCCCAAACAGAACACCAATGGCTTATACTCTAAGATCAAGAATCGACAAATGGGACCTCATGAAATTGCAAAGCTTCTGTAAGGCAAAGAACACTGTCAATAGAACAAAACGGCAACCAACAGATTGGGAAAAGATCTTAACCAATCCTATGTCTGATAGAGGGATAATATCCAATATATACAAAGAACTCAAGAAGTTAGACTCCAGAAAACCAAATAATCCTATCAAAAAATGGGGAACAGAGCTAAACAGAGAATTCTCAACTGAGGATATTCGTAGGGCTGAGAAGCACCTAAAGAAATGTTCAACATCCTTAGTCTTCAGGGAAATGCAAATCAA
>CM052700.1:39196019-39239190 GCA_028551405.1 Uromys caudimaculatus
GTCTGAGATTCCACCTCACACCAGTCAGAATGGCTAAGATCAAGAACGCAGGTGACAGCAGATGCTGGTGAGGATGTGGAGAAAGAGGAACACTCCTCCATTGTTGGTGGGATTGCAAGCTGGTAGAACCACTCTGGAAATCAGTTTGGCGGACCCTCAGAAAAATGGACATATTGCAATTTTAACTGACACTGGTGGATAAACTATTTCTGTGCGCTGGGTGTGTCTACCAGGTATCTACACAAAATAATTCCCTTAAGTTGCAGCTAATATTTGCTCCCATTGAACTTCTTGTACACATTGTTAGCTGTGTTATTTTTAGCATCCCAACAACAAAATATACATCTGACCTGAAAATTGATGAGTAAGAGGCATAGTTGCATTTAATACAGTTATGACAACTATTCACTGAAATACAATTTTAAGAAATCAATTTCTAAAGGATTTTATGTCATTTCCCCACAAGCAGTTAAAATTTTCTTGACAGCACAATATATTGTAACAGGAATTTCTACTATTTATCATCTGTCTTATTCCATGTGGTATTAATGAAAACAATCCAGGAGCCTCAACTTGGCAATGACGACTGTGTTTTATCACTTCAGGCAAACTTTAAAAGCTGTATTGTATATATTTAAGCACATATTTACCATGTATGCATGAATGGTAGTTTATATATTTACTACTTGAATAGGCAAAATGATCTCTTCATGGCTTGAATTTTCTTTCAGATGTGGGCAGTCTTAGGATATTCCCACACCATTTGGTTTCTGTCTTATAATTATGTGTTACTTGAATCCATGATTCACCTACTTGGTCATTTTCCCCAATTTCTGTCAAATTTTAACCTTATGGATTGTTCTATCCTTTTCCTTTTAACCAATTTATATTCGTTTCAGCATAGAAGAAAGTTATAAAATGTAAGCCAAATATTTGACATAATTCTCTTTTCTGTAGTTTTCCTTGGATTGTTTGCCTTAATATTCTTATGCTTTAGAAACAAGCAACAGGAGCTATTTTTCCTATGTAGTAAATAGTAATGAAATGTCTCAGTATGTTCATAGCTGCCTTATTCATAATAGCCAGAAATTGGAAGCAATTCAGTGGAAGAATGGATGCAGAAAACGTGGTTCACTTACACATTGGAATACTATTCAGCTATTAAAAACAAGGAAATCATGAATTTTGTAGATAAATGGATAGAATTGGAAAATATCACCCTGAGTAAGGTAACTCAGACTGAAAAGGACATGCATGGTATATACTCACTGATAAGTGAATATTAGTCAAAAATTACAAAACACCCATGGTAGAACCAATGGACCCTAAGAAGTTAAACAAGAATGAAGGCCCAAGTGAGGATGCTTAAACCCCATTTAGAATGAAGAACAAAAATAATTATGGCAGACAGAGGGATGGAGGAATCTGAGTGGGAGAAAGGAAAAGAGAGACAGTATCAGGTATTGAGAGAGATAGGAGAAAAACCCAGAGGATCAGGAGAATGAATGAAAATATGCAGCTTCCAGGGGTAGTGGGTGGGGGGCAACCTCTAAAAAGCCCCAGAGACCTGGGATCGGAAACTCCCAGGACTCAATGTGAATGACCTTAGCCAAAGTGCCCAAGAGTGGGGATCTGGAACCTGAGGAAACTACCTCCAATAGTCAGACAACCCCCCTGCAGGGATGGGGACACCAAACCACCTTCAAAGTTTTTGATCCAGAATTGATCCTGTCTAAAAGAAATGCAGGGACAAAAGTGGAGCAGAGACTGAAGAAATGGCAGATCAGTGACTGGTCCAACTTGGGATCCATTCCATTGGTGGGGACTAATCCCTGACACTATACTGGTGCAATGTTGTGCTTGTAGACAGGAGCCTAGCATGACTGTCCTCTGAGAGGCTCACACAAGAGTTGACTGAGATAGATGTAGAGAGTTAAGGTTGGGGAGCACTATAGAAGAGTTAGAGGAAGGACTGAAGGAACTGAAAGGGATGGCAACCCCATTAGAAGACCAACAGTGTCAGCTACCCTAGAGTCCTGGGACCTCCCAGAGACTAAGCCACCAACCAAAGAGCTGGTCCAAGGCCCCTTGTACATATGTAATAGAGACTGACTTGTCTGGCTTCAGTAGGACAGGATGTGTCTAACCCTGTAGAGACTTGATGCCCCAGGGAACGGGGATGAGGATGTTGGGCACTCTCTCAGAGGTGAAGGGGGTGAGGTGGGGTAATGAGCTCTAGGAGGGAGGACTGGTAGGGGAGGCAAAATTTGGGATGTAAGTACATAAAATAATTTATTAATAATAAAATGTGTGTCACTGGCTGTGATAATCTCTGTGACTAGAAGCTGCATCTCCATTAGCAAGCCACTGAATATTTGCTTTTTATAAGTCATGCAGAGTGCTTGCCTCCAAAGTAATTTTCTTAGATCAGTAGTGAGTGAGTTTGTTTGCGTGCGTGCGTGTGTGTGTGTGTGTGTGTGTGTGTGTGTGCATTTGTGCTGTGTTTTAATATAAGATTTTATATTTAGTTACGTCTACCTTGGAAATTATTCTCCCTTTTACAACGTTAGTCATGCTATGTAACACAACTTAGGTTTAAAAATAAGATCCTACTCATTTAGGGGGCTAGAGATCTTTATGATATGATCCATACGATGTTAGGAAGATATCTAACTATGGTGTTTCTCACAGTTTGCATTAAGAGAACATGTTCTTACATGAAACCCACCTGACATATCTATGTGTATTTGCTGATTCTGAACTGATACCAAAGAAAGTCTCAGATCATGAAGAAAAAATATACTGTAGAGGAGAGAAATCAGGTAGTAAAGTGTCCTTGGTTTGAGGAATCAGAAACAGAAGTAGTCCTAAACACAGAACTAGTTGTCTCTGTAAGACATCAGTGAGTCCTAGGAGTCTGGAGTTCCAGAAAGATCCTATTGTTGCATCAATGGAGGAAATACAGAAAATTCCTATAGAGGGCAGAGATTTTCCACAAATGCAGTGCTTACATAATTGAAAGCTAAAAGTTTTAAGAACTTAAAACTGTACTCAAAACGTTTTGGAACTGAAGGACCAGAGACACAGCTATTTAGTAGCCGGAGCTGTGTCCTACCCAAAGGGGCAGATACACGTCTATGACTGACCAAGTCTCACAAACATTAAAATGTAGCTCCACCCCTTATTGTAGTAAAGTGAGCACTACATACACTATTTGCTTTATTTGAAGGAAGCTGCAAAATGAGTTGCCGTATGATAGCCCATGGAGCCCCTGCACTTCATCTATATATTTTATTTAGCAAACAAACAAAAAAGTACAGCTGGGCTTGTAGTTTAGCCATAGCAGGGTGTACTTCCTTAGCACTATAAGGGGATGGGTTCAGTCTCTAGCACAGAAAAGAAAACAATTTAAAAATTGCTGTCCATGAAAAGACAGAAAAATATGATTATCTAAGTAAATTACATAAATCATAAAAATATTTCTACAAATAAATCTGATCTTTGAGTAGGAGACAAGGAATGAAAAATAATTAAGATTAGCAGAATGACACAAAAAAGGAGCAAAAAAATGAATAAAAAGGTAAAAGATATAAAGACCAAAAAGTAAACTGTGCACTTATCAAGATGCAATTCTAGAAATTAAGACAAACATGTCAGAAAGGAAAAGATTATTCATTAAAATTATAAGGACAGCACCAATGTAGGAAAACACATTTGTTGAGGAGAAACCATTTAAATATGGCTCCAATATCATAAACATAGCAAGATATATAAACAGTCTTGGTCTAATTAAGAAAACAGTCCATCGAGTCAATTCACAGGAGTAAAACCAAGGACATTATTATTAATGTGCAATGACTTGTACATGAATTGGTTTCTCTGTAAAAGAAAACAATGACAAAATGGCCAAATTATAGTTAATATTATAGAGAATTTTCTAATTTTATGTATATGTATTTTCTGTATTACATTATATTTTTAGATTTCTCTGGAGTCATGAAGAATATTTGGTGCTATAAACCTTACGTTATTCACTTTTTGGCCACTTTTTTCTTGAAAATAGTTTTATATCAATGATTATTTCAATTGCATATCAGATTGTATAGGATAATTGGTATATTTCATATATAAATAATTGCTCTTAATAATTATAGTACTAGAATTATTTGTATTTATTTTTAAATGTATGCTTATATCTATTTAGATATTTCTTGTTTTTTTCAGAATATGTTTTATAAGTAGGCAAACTGATGCAATCCAATAACATGAAATCATTAAAATATGTTTATTTATAATCACTTTGCATCTAATTAGGAAGCTTAATCACATCATATATTTTGTGGTTTAACAGAGACTTTTGTTCACCTGTCTTTCTGGTTTGTTCTTTTCAAAATAAAAAACTCCAATTCTAAACTTTAGAATTGAAACTTGGAGACCTTCTATGGAAATGTATTATAAATAGTCAATTGAATGAAAACAAACTCACATGATGGAATAGACCAAAATAGAATGATTTCTGTTTGATTTCTAAGAAAACATACTCAAGACATATCACAAAAATACGTTTTCATTCATTGTAATAAAAAGTAACGAGATTCATGTGATTCTATGAAGCCAGTTCCTTGGTAATATCAGATAAAATATAGGGAATTGAATTCACCTCATCCTAATGTCTTTCCTTAAAATAGGATGCTTTGGAAGGTAGAAGGTTCTTGAAACTCCACAAAATTCTATGAAATACTCACAAGTAAAATAAAATGTAGTATAGCATGAGCAGAATGGTGGTTGTTAATTGTGAAATGAATCAAGCCGTGTTTGAAATGCATTTTGAATTATTAAAATCTTACATATGCTTAATCTTGCTAGGAAGGCCATTTGCTGGTGATCTCAATCATTTCGTGTTTTGGTGCCTCATAGACAGGTCCCTTATTCCCCATGATGCGGGGAAAATAAGAGGGTTTTGCGTTATCAGTCAGTAAGGTTTTTGACCTATTAAGAATAACAAGCACACTTTGAGACAATTATTTGTTGGAACCTGGGAAAGGCATAAATTTCTATTCATCTGTAAAAATTCTGGATAAGAAATTAGTATTTGTTCTCATTTAAATTTCCATGCCATATTTTATATTCTTATTCTATGTCCAAACGTAAGAAGTATTAGGGAATACACATTGACGGACTTATGGTTTGGACCACATATGTGGCAGAGGACGACCTCGATGGCCATCAGGGAGAGACAAAAGGCCCTTGGGCCTGAGGATGTTAGAGGCCTCAGTAAAGGGGAATATCAAGGCGGGAAAATGGGGATGGGTGGACGGGGGGGGGGGAGGTGGAATTCCCTCCTAGAAGCGGGTTGGGGAGGGGATGGGGGGTATACAAAGAGGAGACTCAGAAAAGGGGAAACATTGGAAATGTATATAAAGTATCAAAAATAAAAAAGGAGGAAAAAAAAAAAAAAGAAGTATTAGGGAGACCCAGGGGCTCTGTTAAATGCAGTGCTGAAGAATTTTATAATTTTCAAAATTCTCATATATTTTATCTCATCAGATTATTCTAGTAAACTAGAGATTTAAGACAGCACAGGATAATTAATAGTTTATATGTACTTGTGAGCATCATATTATGAATAACATGATAGAGCAAATCTATGTGTGAATGCAACACTTTCAAAAGATGTCTTGTTTCTCCCTCTAGAATTTAATTTAGCCAGATGACAGAAAACAAAGAAAACTTATATTCATATCATGTAGCCTCATTTGTATTCAAACTACCTTTCCCAGATCACAAATAGCAGCAGGGATAAATACGTAAGGATAGTTGCAGAAGTAATGGAATTATGCCATGCTGTTTGACACTGTTGGAAACTCCATCAGTACGGGCTTCAGGCAAGAAGGAAGAAAGCTTTTCACATGGGGAGAATAATGATAATTGGAGAAGAAGGTTCTCACTGCTTCCCACAAACCCTGTATGGCAGAGTCTCACTCAAGTGAACAATGAACCTCCTTACTCTTTATGGAATCCAGTCCCTTAACCTACTTGTCAGACAGAGAGGATAAAGGAAGGCTTCCTCATGCCCAAAGGGAGTGGAAGCAGGTCAGGCAGACGTTTTCTTTCTTTCAGTTTTATCATCCTTAGTATACATGCTCAATCCACCTGCTCTTCTGGTTAATTATTTATTGCTTCATTTATCTAGCATTCACTACTTTTATTCATTCTTGAGTCAGATCTAGTTTGCTGCTCACCTTAACTAGGCATTTTATTATTTTTTTTATTATTATTATTATTATTATTATTATTATTATTATTATTATTATTATTATTATTTATTTGCAAAAGTTCTCATGCCCACATTTCCTTTTCCTTTTTAAATTTTATTTTATCTTTTAGAAATTATGTGTAATAGTGTATATGTATGTACATATGTGTCTGTGAGTGTCTGCAGGCCAAAAAAAAAAAAAAAAAGCATTCAATCACCTGTCACCAGATGCTGGAACTGAACTCAAGTCATCTGAAAAATCAGCCAGTATTCTTAACTACTGAATCATCTCTCTAACCCTTGTGCTTAGTTTTGCTTTTTGCTAAGTTCTTGAATTGCTACATTTGTTTCTCACCCCACTTCCATCTGTTAAAACCCCCTCTTTCCATGTTTCTGTTTTTTTTAATGGTATGAAATAGTGGCTTTAAGGGGCTGACCATACTTAACCAGTAAACTTGCTGCCATATGTTCTTTGATCATTAGCTTTGCTTGTACCATACTAGGTAGTTCATAGATAACTGATCAAAGAACACAGTGTCAGTTTTGTTGGAATACTTGTCTTGCGCTTTGTTCTTTATATCTTCCCTTATTCCTTTACCTCATGTACATTCTTGATACCCTACTTGATGTACTACCCATATTTCCTCACAATGCTTTGTGTTATTGTTGTTTATATGGCATCCTACCATGTGCTTTATGCTTGAGGACTTAGATTGTGCATGTTAACATTAAGTATAAAATTACTTATCAAAGTGTCTTCTTCAGTTATGTGTGTTATTACAAGCCTTTATTGCTAGCACTCAGAAGGAAGAGCAAGTGGATCTCTTTAAATTCCAATCTACCCAAGTCTACAAACTCAGTTTCACAACATACAGAAGTACAGGATAAGGCTATGTATCAGGATTATTGAAATTAGTTGCATATTAATTTATTGCCAGATTTAGACATTGGTTTATGGAAACTAGATCATAACTACTATGATTTGATATCCTGAATATTCTACATGTAGAAGCAGCATGCTGCCCTGAGCTTGAGGGCAGTAATTGAGCCACAGCCCAATAAAACACGTGTTCAATCATCTGATGGGTCTCCCTTCATTGCTGAAACGATTTCAAGCCAATGGATTTTGAGAAAGCAGGATGATTCCCTAGGAAATGTAACTGGAAAAAAAAATCTAATACACAGCTGGATCAGTTTTCTTACTATTTTCAAAAGAAGTCAGATTCCTTTGAACTAAGGGTGGCTATGTTCCCCCAGGTGAGTCATGTCTCCTATGGAGACAAGAGAAAAAACTGCATTGTCAGATCAGGGGCATTGTGACTATTTAGCCATTGTAAATATTGCTAATAATTATCATGGCAAAAAAAAGATTTATCTACGAACTACCTACTATGGTACCAGGCACTTAAGGCTCAGTATCACATTTTATTGTCCCAAAAAACAAAAAAATACCTACTTCACACTGGTTCCTGAGAGCTCCTATATGAGCTTCATAGTCTTCAATTCATTGTTGATACACTGGTAGGTTGAGATTATTCAAAATGGGAAACCAATAGTTTTCAAATGTTAGTTTGAAATATAACTCTCTCTTGGAATCATGATTTTCATTTTATAATTGAGTAATTAAAGCTCAAAGGGATATCTTGTTATTCACAACACAGTTGTCAAGTCAGTTTTATGAATAGCATTTTATTCTTGTTCTGTGACTTTCCTATATCCTTCTTAATGTGAGTGACCTTTAGAGGCTGTTTACCCCACTCAAATATCATGGTAACCTGTTTTGTTTTTTTTTTTTTTTTAAACAATTCTGCAAAAACGTTATTATCCTAATATTTTAATTATATACAAATTTTAGTAGCAGCTTTCTCCAACATACTTTGTTTTCAGGATATGGTGTGTATTATGAAGCTGATGACCATGAGCATTTAGGGCCACCTTTTCCTATCAATGTCATTGATACATCAATATTGATAATTCAATTTTTATATACCAATTAACAAATTACCAGGAACCATAAGTGAATGACAAGGCAGGAGGTAGGTGTCAAAAAAGGTTAATTTTTTTTATCAAGAAACAAGGGAAAACATCTTTTCTTCTAGAAAGTATGACAAGATTACATTTAGAAGTCTCTGCCTTACAGAAGCTTTGCAATTTTATAAGCCCATTTGTCAATTCTTGATCTTAGAGCATAAACTATTGGTGTTCTGTTCAAGAAAATTTCCCCTATGCCCATGTGTTCAAGTCTCTACCCAATTTCTTTTGTACTAGTTTCAGGGTATCTGGTTTTATGTGGAGATCCTTGATCCACTTGGACTTGACCTTTGTACAAGGAGATAAGAAGGGGTTGATTTGTATCTTTCTACAGGCTGACCACATGTTGGCCCAGCACCATTTGTTGAAAATGCTTTTTTTTCACTGGATGATTTTAACTCCTAGGTCAAGGATCAGGTGAACATAGGTGTGTGGGTTCATTTTTGGGTCTTCAATTCTATTTCACTGATCTACCTGCCTGTCACTGTACCAATACCATACAGTTTTTATCACTACTGCTTTGTAGTACAGCTTAAGATCAGGGATGCTGATTTCCCCCAGAAGTTATTTTATGGTTGAGAATAGTTTTTGCTATCCTGGGTTTTTGGTTATCCCAAATGAATTTGAGAATTGTTCTTACTAACTCTATGAAGAATTGAGTTGGAATTTTGATGGGGATTGCCTCGAATTTGTAGATTGCTTTTTGGCAAGATGGCCATTTTTACAATATTAACCCTGCCAATCCATGAACATGGGAGATCTTTCCATCTTCTGAGATGTTCTTCGATTTCTTTCTTCAGAGACTTTTCTTCTTCATTTATCCTTTGAGCAGAGGAAAGCTACTGATTTGTTTGAGTTAATTTTATATCCAGCCACTTTGCTGAAGTTGTTTATCAGGCTTAGGAGTTCTCTGGTGGAACTTTTGGGGTCACTTAAGTATCATCTGCAAATGATGATATTTTTGGGGATTTTTGATACTTTATTTACATTTCAAATGTTTACCTCTTTCCAGATCTCCCGTTTGGAAACCCCTAAAATCTCCTCCCTCCCCCTGCCTCTATGAAGGTATTCCCCCGCCCACCCACACACCCACTCTCATCTTCCCTCCTCAGCATTCCCCTATACTGAGGCATCTAACACCCTCAGGCCCAAGGGCAGCTCCTCCCCCTAATGGCTAATAAGACCCTCCTCTGCCACATATATGGCCAGCACCATGGGAACATCAATGTGTATTCTTTGGTTGGTGATCCACTCTCCGGCAGCATCGGGAGGTCAGGCCAGTTGACACTGTTGCTCCCTCCATGGGGCTGCAAATTCCCTCATCTCCTTCAGTCCCTTCTCCAACTCCTCCATCTGGGCACATTCTATAAAGTGAATCTTGGGTATTCAGAACTTTTGGACTAATAACCATTTATCAGTGAGAACACACCATGTTCATTCTTTTGTGACTGAGTTATACCTCACTCAGGAAAATATTTTAAAGTTCCATCCATTTGTCTGCGAATTTCATGTAGTCATTGTTTTTAATAGCTGAGTAGTACTCTATTGTGTAAATATACCACATTTTCTGTATCCGTTCTTCTGTTGAGGGACATCTGAGTTGTTTCCATCTTCTGGCTATTATAAATATGACTGCTATGAACATAGTGGAGCATGTGTCTTTATTACATGTTGGAGCATCTTGTGTATGCTCAGGAGTAGAATAGCTGGGTCCTCAGGGAGTTTTATGTTCATTTTTCTGAGGGTCCACAAAACTGATTTCCAGAGAAGTTGTATCAGCTTGCAATCCCACCAGCAATGGACGAGTGTTCCTCTTTCTCCACATCCTTGCCAGCATCTGCTGTAACCTGAGTTTTTGATCTTAGCCATTCTGACTGCTGTGAGGTGGAATCTCAGGGTTGTTTTAATTTGCATTTCCCAGATGATTAAGGATGTAGAACATTTCTTTAGGTGCTTCTCAACCCTACGAGTTTCCTCAGTTTAGAATTCTCTGTTTAGTTTTGTTCCCCATTTTTTGATAGGGTTATTTGGTTTTCTGGATTCTAACATCTTTAGTTCTTTGTATATATTGGATATTAGCCCTCTATCAGACTTACTATTGGTACAGATCTTTTCCCAATCTGTTGGTTGCCATTTTGTCCTATTGACAGTGTCCTTTGCCTTACAGAAGCTTTGCAATTTCATGAGGTCCCATTTGTTGATTCTTGATCTTAGAGCATAAGCCATTGGTGTTCTGTTCAGGAACTTTTCCCCTGTACCCATGTGTTCGAGACTTTTCCCCACTTTCTCTTCTATTAGATTCAGTGTATTTGGTTTTATGTGGAGGTCCTTGATCTGCTTGGAGTTTAGCTTTGTACAGGGAGATAGGAATGGATCAATTTTCAGTCTTCTACATGTAGACCATTTGTTGAAAATGCTGCCTTTTTTCTACTGGATGGTTTTAGCTTCTTTGTCAAAGATCAAGTCACCGTAAGTGTGTGGGTTCATTTCTGGGTCTTCAATTCTATTTCATTGATCTACCTGCCTGTCACTGTACCAATACCATGCAGTTTTTATCACTACTGCTCTGCACTACAACTTGTGGTCAGGGATGCTGATTCCCCCAGAACTCCTTTTATTGTTGAGAATAGTTTTTGCTATCTTGGGTTTTTTGTAATTCCGTATGAATTTGAGAATTGCTCTTTCTAAATCTATGAAGAATTGAGTTGGAATTTTGATGAGGATTACACTGAATCTGTAGATTGCTTTTGGCAGGATAGCCATTTTAACTATATAAATCCTGAGAATCCATGAGCATGGGAGATCTTTCCATCTTCTGAGGTCTTCTTTGATTTCTTTCTTCAGAGACTTGAAGTTATTGTCATACAGATCTTTCACTTGTTTGGTTAGAGTCACACCAAGATACTTTATATTGTTTGTGACAATTGTGAAGGGTGTAATTTCCCTAATATCTCTCTCAGCCTGTTCATCCTTCGAGTATAGGAAGGCTACTGATTTGCTTGAGTTAATTTTGTATCTGTCACTGTGCTGAAGTTGTTTATCAGCTGTAGCAGATCTCTGGTGGAGTTTTTCTGGTCACTTAAGTATAACATCATATCATCTGAAAATACTGATATTTTGATTTCTTCCTTTCCAAGTTGTATCCCTTTGACTTCCTTTTGTTGTCTAATTGTTCTAGCTAGGACTTCAAGTACTATATTGAATAGATAGGGAGAGAGAGGGCAACCTTGACTAGTCCCTGATTTTAGTAAGATTGCTTCAAGTTTCTCTCCATTTAGTTTGATGTTGGTCACTGGTTTGCTGTATACTGCTTTTATTATGTTTAGGTATGGGTGTTGAATTCCTGATCTTTCCAAGACATTTATCATGAAGGGATGTTGAATTTTGTCAAATGCTTTTTCAGCATCTTAGTGAAATGACCATGTGTTTTTTTTTTTTTCTTTGAGTTTTTTTTTTATGTAGTGGATTACATTGATGGATTTCCGGGCATTGAACCATCTCTGCATCCCAGGGATGAAGCCTACTTGATCACAGTGAATGATCGTTTTGATGTGTGCTTGGATTCGGTTTGTGAAAATTTTATTGAATATTTTTGCATCAATATTCATAAGGGAAATCGGTCTGAAGTTTTCTTTTATTGTTGGGTTTTTCTGAGATTTTGATATCAGTGTAACTTTGGCCCATAGAATGCATTGAGTAGCATTCCTTCTGTTTCTATTTTGTGGAATAGATTGAAGAGTATTGGTATTAGGTCTTCTTTGAAAGTCTGATAGAATTCTGCACTGAACCCATCTGGTCCTGGGCTTTTTTTGGTTGGGAGACTTTTAATGACTGCTTCTATTTCTTTAGGGGTTATGGGACCACTTAGATGATTTATCTGATCCTGATTTAACTTTGGTATTTTGTATCTGTCTAGAAACTTTTCCATTTCATCCAGATTTTCCAATTTTGTTGAGTATAGGCTTTTTTGTAGGATCTGATGATTTTTGAATTTCCTCAGAATCTGTTATTATATTTCCCATTTTCAATTCTAATTTGTTAATTTGGATACTGTCTCTGTGCCCTCTGGTTAGTTTGGCAAAGGGTTTATCTATCTTGTTGATTTTCTCAAAGAACCAGCTCCTGGTTTTGTTGACTCTTTCTATAGTTCTTTTAGTTTCTACTTGGTTGATTTCAGCCCCTAATTTGATTATTTCCTGCCTTCTACTCCTCTTGGGTCCATTAGCTTCTTTTTGTTCTAGAGCTTTCAGGTGTGCTGTTAAGCTGCTAGTACATGCTTTCTCCAGTTTCTTTTTGGAGGCACTCAGAGCTATGAGTTTTCCTCTTAACACTGCTTTCATTGTGTCTCATAGGTTTGGGTATGTTGTACTTTCATTTTCATTAAATTCTAGGAAGTCTTTAATATTTTTTATTTATTTCTTCCTTGACCACGTTATCATTGAGTAGAGCGTTGTTCAGTTTCCATGTGTATGTGATCTTTCTCTTGTTGTTGTTGACATTGAAGACCAGCCTTAATCAGCAATGATCTAATAGGAGGCATGGGATTATTTCAATCTTCTTATATCTGTTGAGGGTTGTTTTGTGACCAATTATATGATCAATTTTGGAGAAGGTACCTTGAGGTGCTGAGAAGACAGTATATTCTTTTGATTTAGGATGAAATGTTCTATAGATATCTGTTAAATCCATTTGGTTTATAACATCTGTTAGTTTCACTGGGTCTCTGCTTAGTTTGTGTTTCCAAGATCTGTCCATTGATGATAGTGGGGTGTTGAAGCCTCCCTCTATTATTGTGTGAGGTGCAATGTGTGCTTTGAGCTTTAGTAAAGTTTCTTTTATGATTGTGGGTGCCCTTGCATTCAGGGCATAGATGTTCAGAATTGAGAGTTCTTCTTGGTAGATTTTTCCTTTGATGAGTATGAAGTGTCCTTCCTTATCTTTTTTGATGACTTTTGGTTGAAAGTTGATTTTATCCAATATTAGAATGGTTACTCCAGGCTGTTTCTTGGGACCATTTGTCTGGAAACTTGTTTTCCAGCCCTTTACTCTGAGGCAGTGTTTGTCTTTAACACGGAGATGTGTTTCCTTGATGCAGCAAAATGCTGGGTCCTGTTTGTGGATCCAGTCTGTCAGGCTATGTCTTTTTATTGGGGAATTGAGTCCATTGATATTAAGAGATATTAAGGAATAGTGATTGTTGGTTCCTGTTATTTTTGATGTTATTTTAATGTTTGTGTGGCTATCTTCTTTTGAGTTTGTTGAAAGATTACTTTCTTGCTTTTTTTAGGGTGTAGTTTCGCCCCTTGAGTTGGCGTTTTCCATATATTATTCTTTGTAGGGCTGGGTTTGTGGAAACATACTGTGCAAATTTAGTTTTGTCATAGAATATTTTGGTTTCAGCATCTATGATAATTGAGATTTTTCTGGGTATAGCAGCCTGGGCTGGCATTTGTGTTCTCTTAGGGTCTGTATGAGATGTACCCAGAATCTTCTAGCTTTCATAGTCTCTGGTGAGAAGTCAGGTGTAATTCTGATAGGTCTGCCCTTACATGTTACTTGACTATTTTCCCTTACTGCTTTTAATATTCTTTCCTTATTTTGTGTATTTGGTGTTTTGTATAATGTGACGGGAGGAATTTCCTTTCTGGCCCAATCTATTTAGAGTTCTGTAGGATTCTTGTATATTTATGTTCATCTCTTTCTATAATTTTGTTGAAGATATTTACTGGTCCTTCGAGTTGGGAATTTTCACTTTCTTTGATACCTATTATCCTCAAGTTCTGTCTTCTCATTGTATCCTTGGTATCCTGGATGTTTTGGGTTAGGAGCTTTTTGCATTTTGCATTTTCTTTGACTGTTGTGTCAATGTTTTCCATGGTATCTTCCCCACCTAAGATTCTCTCTTCTATCTCTTGTATTCTGTTGGTATTTCTTGTATCTATGACTCCTGATCTCTTTCCTAGGTTTTCTAACACCAAGGTTGTCTCCTTTTGTGATTTCTTTATTGTTTCTATTTCTAATTTTAGTTCCTGGATGGTTTTTTTTTCATTTCCTTCCTAGGTTTGATTGTGTTTATCTGTAATTCTGCCTGTTTGATTGTGTTTACCTGTAATTTTTTAAGGGATTTTTGTGTTTCCTCTTTAAGGGCTTCTAGTTGTTTACCTGTATTCTCTCGTATTTCTTTAAGGGAGTTATTTATTTCCTTCTTAAAATCTTCTATCATTATCATGAGATGTGATTTTAAATCTGAGTCTTGCTTTTCTGGTGTGTTGGGGTATCCAGGGCTTGCTGTGGTGGGAGAGCTGGGTTCTGATGATGCCAAGTAGTCTTGGTTTCTGTTCCTTATGTTCTTGCCCTTGCCTTTTGCCATCTTGTTAACTCTGATGTTAGCTGGTCTTACTCTGTCTGGCTGTGGCTTGCCTTCCTGCAAGCCTCGGTGTCAATATTCCTTGACGACCAGTTAATTCTCTCTGAGAGGAGTTTGGGTTTGGAGAGCTGTGGTACATGGTCAGCTCTGGGGAGCAGACAGAAATCAGAAGGATCTAGTCCATAACTGTTCCTTGGTTCCTCTGTCCTTATGACTCTGCACGCGTACCTCTTGATCCAGTGAATTTGAACAGAAGTGATAGCCTTGCCTGTGCTTGAAGGTGTATTGGCACTTTTGGGATACCAGCTCTCTCCTGGCACTATTTGAATATAGAGCCCTGTGTCACAGGATCTGCTCCCTGGCCACCGAAAGAAACCAGAAGACCATTCCTCAGTCTCTGTGTCCTGGGGATTCCAGGTGGGTCCCTCTGAGCAGCCAGGCTTCCCCACACCCCTAGCTTTCTCCTGGCACTATTTGGCTATGGAGCCCTGGTGGACCAGGCAGAGGTCTCCCGCCACTGATGGAAACTGGAAGGCCCTGTCCCCTGGCTGTTCCTCAGTCCCTGTGTCTCAAGGATTTCGAGTGAGTCATGCTGAGCAGTAGTGCTTTTCTTACCCCCTCTCACGACCTTTTCCACACTCCTGGGAGGCTAGCTTTCTCCCAGTGCTATTTGACTATGGAGCCCTGGTGGCTAAGGCAGAGGTCTCCCGCCACCGATGGAAACCAGAAGGCTCTGTCTCCCAAATAATGATATTTTGACTTCTTCTTTTCCAATTTGCATTCTGTTGACCTCATTTTGTTTTCTAATTTTTCAGGCTAGGACTTTGAGTACTATATTGAATAGGATGGGAGAGAGAGGGCAGCCTTGTCTAGTGCCTGATTTTAGTGGGATTGCTTCACATTTCTCCCCATTTAGTTTGATGTTGGCTACTAGTTTGCTATATATTGCTTTTACTATGTTTTGGTATGAGCCTTGAAATCTTAATCTTTCCAAAACTTTTACCATGAAGGGGTGATGAATTTTGTCAAATGCTTTCTCAGCATCTAATGAGATGATATTTTGGCTTTTTTCTTTTGAGTTTGTTTATATAGAGGATTATGTTGATGGATTTCTGTATATTGAACCATTCTTGCATCCCCGGGATGAAACCTACTTGATCAGGATGGAGGATCCCTTTGATGTGTTCTGGGATTCAGTTTGCAAGAATTTTATTGACTATTTCTGCACCAATATTCATAAGTAAAGTTGGTCTGAAGTTCACTTCCTTTGTTGGGTCTTTATGTGGTTTAGGTATAAGCATAATTGTGGCTTCATAAAATGCATTGGGTCGTGTTCCTTCAGTTTCTATTTTGTGGAATAGTTTGAAGAGTATTGATATTAGATCTTCTTTCAAGGTATGATAGAATTCTGCTCTAAACTCATCCAGTCCTGGGCTTTTTCTGGTTGGGAGACTTTTAATGACTGCTTCAATTTCTTTAGGGGTTATGGAACTGTTTAGATGGATTATCTGATTCTAGATACTGGTTTAACTTTGGTACCTGGTATCTGTCTAGAAAATTGTCCATTTTATCCAGATTTTCCAGTTTTGTTGAGTATAGGCTTTTGTAGTAGGATCGGATAATGTTTTGAATTTCCTCTGTTTATGTTGTTATGTCTTGTCTTATTCAGGGTTTCTATTCCTGCACAAACATCATGACCAAGAATCAAGTTGGGGAGGAAAGGGTTTATTGAGCTTACACTTCCATGCTGCTGTTCATCATGAAAGGAAGTCAGAACTGGAACTCAAGCTGGTAAAGGAGTAGGATCTGATGCAGAGGCCATGGAGGAATGCTGCTTACTGGCTTGCTTGCTTCTCCTGGCTTGCTCATCCTGCTTTCTTATAGAAACCAAGGCTACCAGCCCACAGATGGTACCACCCACAAGGAGCCCTCCCCCCTTGATCACTAATTGAGAAAATACCTTACTGCTGGATCTCATGGAAGCATTTTCTCAACTGAAACTCCTTTCTCCATGATAACTTCAGCTTATGTCAAGTTGACACACAAAACTAGCCAGTACATGTCTTCTTTTTCATTTCTGATTTTGTTAGACCAGAGAACCACATAACCCTATTAAAATGAGGTACAGAGCTGAACAAAGAATTCTCAATTGAGGAATATCAAATAGTTGGGAAGCACCTAAAATTTTTTTCAACATCCTTAGACAACAGGAAAATACAAATCACAACAACCTTGGGATTCCACCTCACACCAGTCAGAATGGCTAAAATGAAAAACTCAGGTGACAGCAGATGCTGATGAGGATGTAGAGAAAGAGGAACACTCCTTTATTGGTGGTGGTATTGCAAGCTGGTACAACCACTCTGGAAATCAGTCTGGAGGTTCCTCAGAAAATTGGACACAGTATTACCTGAGGACTCAGCTATACCGTTCTTGGGAATATACCCAAAAGATGCTCCAAAATATAACAAGGACACATGCTTCACTATGTTCATAGCAGCCTTATTTATAATAACCAGAAGCTGGAAAGAGCCCAGATGTTATTCAACAGAAAAATAGATACAGAAGGTGTGGTACATTTACAGAATGAAGTATTACTCAGCTATAAAAAACGACTTCATCAAATTCTTAGGCAAATGGATTGAAATAAAAAATATCATACAGATTGAGGTAATCAGTCACAAAAGAAAACACATGGTATGCATTCACTGATAAGTGGATATTAACCCAAAAGCTCGGAATACACAAGATAAAATTCGTAGACCTCATGAAGCTCAAGAAGAAGGAAGGTCAAAGTGTGGGTGCTTCGTTCCTTCTTAGAAATGGAAACAAAATACTCATCGGAACAATTATGGAGACAAAGTGTAGAGCAGAGACTGAAGGAAAGGCCATTCAGAGAGTGCCCCACCTGGGCGTCCATCCCATATATAGTCACCAAACCCAGATACTATTGTGGATGCCCAGAAGAGCTTGCTGAAAGGAGCCTGATATAGCTATCTCCTGAGAGGCTCTGCAAGAGCCTGACAAATACAGAGGCGGATGCTCACAGCCAACATGGGGTCCCCAAAGGAGGATTTAGAGAAAGGACTGAAGGAGCTGAAGGGGTTTGCAACCTCATAGGAAGAACAACAATATCAACCAACCAGACCTCCTAGACCTCCCAGGAACTAAACTAACAACCAAAGAGTACACATGGAGGATCCTGTGGCTTCAGCTGCATATATAGCAGAGGATGACCTTGTAGAGCATCAGTGGGAGGACAGGCCCTTGGTCTTGTGAAGGCTTGATGGCCCCGTGTAGGGGAATGCCAGGACAGGGAGGTGGGAGTGGGTGTGTGGGTGGGGGAGCCCCCTCATAGAAGCAGAGGGAGGGGGGATGGGATAGGGAGTTTTCAGATGAGAAACTGGGAAAGGGGATAACATTTGAAATGTAAATAAATAAAATATCTAATAAAAAATCAAAAAAAAAAATATAGAGTCTCAGAAGTTATCTTTTCAAGGGATTCTCATTAGCCAATACGCTTGGCTGTTATCCTCTTCTTGTGCAGAATACAGGACTACCTCTCTCTCCACAGTGATCCTGAATAGTTTCTACAATTGAACCATTTTCCTTGTTTGACTGCTTGTCTTGTTTCTGTAATCTGTTGTTATGGAAATGACTAAGTTGTCAAAACATTTTTCAGTATGATCCCATGGGAGTTGGGGGGTAGAAGAGGGTTTTAGGCATCAAACTCTGAAAGAGGTTTAGAGACAAGGTAAAAACATATTTGGGTCTTGCACTTAAAAATCAAAACACATTTTGTGCTTGGCTGTGCTTTGATTTTCAAACCAATTCTCTTGTTTAGACATGCACTGCTCCAGTGAAAGGCCATGGATCCTATTTTCAATAGTTTACTATACACTCCTGAACTTGAATAAGTCAATGACACCATGTTTTTTTTTTTTCTTTTCTTTCTTTCTTTCTTTCTTTCTTTCTTTCTTTCTTTCTTTCTTTCTTTCTTTCTTTCTTTCTTTCTTTCTTTCTTTCTTTCTTTCTCTTTCTTTTTTTGGTTTTTGGAGACAGGATTTCTCTGTATAGCCCTGGCTGTCCTGGAACTCACTCTGTAGACCAGGTTGGCCTCAAACTCAAAATTCCACCTGCCTCTGCCTCCCAAGTGCTGGGATTAAAGGCATGCGCCACCACTGCCCGGCAATGACACCATTTCTTGCTGCACACCGGGAATATCTCAACCATTATGACTGACTTGACTGGCATAATAAAAATGAAATGAATCAAACCAGTTATTTGGAATAATGGACAGGCTAAATGGCTGATTAAAATGCTCACAGTCTGTCAAATCTTTAAACTCTTTTGTGAATATAGGCATTCATTTATTATGTCTAACTCTTGACCAAATGTAAGCCCATTATTTTGAAATATGTATTTCAGAGCTCAAAGATTTGGTACAATTTGAATATTTGCTCTGAAGTGAATAATGCAACCTTCCAGTATTATGCTAAATACATATTCCTATAAATAAATACATTTATTCTCCCTTATTGAAGGCTTGAAGGGGATGGTTACAGTTTACGTAAATTTTTCCTTGTCTGCTTTTTGTAAACTTCAACTATGTTGTTCTCTTAAAAATAATAAATCTAAACATTCTACAAAACAAGTTAGTTTTCAATTCAGAAAAGAAATATTGAAGAAAATATAAGAAAATATAGAAAATGCTGTTAAATATTTAAGAAAGCTTATTTGGTATATGTTGGTATGATGAGAAAAAGAAAAAATTTAAATTATTTTCTTTTACTTCAACCTGCACTAAGGTAGTAGATAGAGGTATGCTATAGATATTTCTGAAGCAGAATTATCTATTTACTATGTACTCTTTAGAGGGGTCTCTGACATGTCCAAGCCTTTTGATACAAGTTCTTCTCCTGGTAACTAGATTGAATCACTACTGCCACTAAACTGGGAGGTTACATTGATCCCAGTAGGCAGTAGAGGTAATGAAGTCATGTGGCATTTCCTAATAGAGTGAACCATGCCATGGTTAATTAGCAATGTGAGTCTGGCGTGTAGCTTGGGAAGGAAACTTTGTGGTTTAACAGAAGTATTTAAGGAATAAGTTTATTGAGTTGCAACCTTTCTTAAAGCTCAATATATTCTGTGATAAAATGAGTATGAGGATAAAATAGCATTCAAATGTTTTTCTTGTGAAGAAACTGATATGGGACATGCCACATTCCTGTTCAAAGTTGAGGCTATTCATAGATATGACATGCTGATTACTTTGTAAACATTTTTTCCCTTTCCCGTTACATGTCCATATTTATAATAGCACATACACATTTTCAAGTGGCTATAATTAGATAATACAGATGTTAGGAAAGATTAATATTTAAATAAAATGCAAGTTAAACCTTATATTTTCTTCATGCAGATTTGGTGGTTATTTAAACAAAACTGAAATTATTTCTGCATTGGCATGGATTTATAAGGCAGAATTACCTTAGGCAGTTCAAACTATTTCAAGATAATTAAAGTATTCTATTATTTAGATATATCATTTTACTGTTCCTTTCAGTGAAACAGTATTCTATGGCTTTATGCCAGAAAATTTTTTAGGTGATACTTAAAATAGTTTATTTGCATATCTTATATTAAAACTGCCTCAAAAAATGTTTCTTCATATAATCCCCTCTTAACTTTTTAACCTACAGTCAAATCGAAACAAGTCCCTAAATTGCGCGAGTTTTTTTTCCAGATTCTATATAAGGATCATAATGTTGATGATCTAATTTGATAAATCATCACCTAAAGTACAAAAATCTGCCTTTTACTATAGAAATTCTCATAAAAGGTATTGATTATATTTGATGCTATTGTGAGATTCTTGAAATCTCTCTCTAAGAAATTTTTCAAATTATTGTACCATTTTTGAATATTCTTGCTGAGAAAATGGATTTTAGTTAAAATAACAATATTTAAAAGAACATGAAACATGTCTTTAGAAATGAATTATGTGTGGTGGTGGGGTGCTGCTAATATTTGTTAACACCTGATATGTGCCAGGCACTGCAACAGGAAATTTATAGATAATCCTCACAGCAGGCTTGAGATTATCCCACTTTATAAAGCAAGAAAATGATATTTGATGAGTTGAAAGTAACATGATTGACATGATGCCGTAAGTGGAACAGAGTCTTCTTTCTCAGTGAGCTTTCAATTTTAGAATAGGTGTGCACTGAAAGGAGCCCTGCAAAGAATTTTAGAACATTCCTGGATATATCACATCAGCTACCTTCTGAGATCTGCACCAGACCAGTCACAGTGAACCTGACATTCTATTGAATTCTTTCTCTCACCATTCATCATTCTTGTCTCTTTATTACATTAATATAGTGTAATTGCCATATCTAATGAATCAAAATTGATACATTTCCTTCTATCATATACTTTATTTAGGGTTCCTTAAGTTTGATCTGATATTCCTTTGTCCCAGGACTCATGCTAAATTGCAAGCGCCCCTTGGCCGGGACTATTTATCTAACCTTGCTCTGAAGACTTGGACAGTTCTAAGGAGTGGTTATAATTAATGTCTTACATATTAATAGAATATATTTTAATTGGGGTTTGCGGTGATTTTCTTATGCTTACCTTGGGATTGAGGTTATGCAGAAGGATGTCAGACAGGTATAGAACTCTATTCAGCACAACACATTGCCACATAGGCAAAACGTTGTTTCAACTTCTCTCTCTGACGCATAGGTGTGACATGTGTTCTATCAGCATGACATCTCTATTGAAGGTCAGCTTAACTATAAGCTTGAACTTCCATCTGTAAAGCCAGTCTCTTCTTCTACATGTTGTGCTTTGGCACTCACTGAACTCAGACTGTGCTTAGTAGAGGAAAGGGATGAACCACATCCTCAAGAGTGGTGTATATGGAACTTGAACTTTTTCTGAATAGGAGATTTGTCTCTTCTTCAACATTCCTTTTATTGTGTGTCAACTTTCAGGAATTTAATTTACACTTTGGGTTATAAAATCATGCTCTATTGTTTGCTCTAGTGGTTAAAATGCAAAGGTATGAGTTGTCCTTTGACAAGTTTACTTTCTTGTATGGAGTCAAGAATTGGAACATTTTAGCACTTCTTTATTTTGTATTTCTACATAAATTGTAAAGTTCTGGTGGTATGTACCTTCTTAAAATCAGGAATTTCATCAAACAACCTTATTATCTCTTCAAAGACAGATCTGAGCGCTGAAACCTTCTCAATGGTTTGGAATGCTGTGGAAATGTATGTGGTTCCAGTCATTCATTTGTCTATCTCCTGTTTGCCAGCATAATATCTGCCTGTCATCTATCTATCTATCTATCTATCTATCTATCTATCTATCTATCTATCTATCTATCTATCTATCTATCTATCATCTATTTATCAACTGTTTAATTTATCTAGATGTACATAAATAAAAATATGTCCTGATGTCTTGGACTCTGATCTACTTCTAAAGCATCCATTGAGGAAAGTTCATCTCTGTGAACTTAATTATTCTCTTCCAGTACACATATGTGATGGATTGATTGTCAGCCTGTACTCAAAGAGAGCTACTTTTATGGAGTAGCTTGCTTATGCACAATTTCTTTTTGTTTTTATAATTATAAAATGCCTACTTATTTATAGCTACTTAAGTCAGACCCTACAATCCTTTGCAGATAATTCAGTCCATAAAATTTAAGTAAACAAATTTAGAAATTTTGGTACAGACTTTATTAATCCTAGTGTCTTCTAAGTTCTTAAATAAAATTATTCTTTCCTTAACTTTTACACTTTCTTTTTTTTTTTTTTTTAAATTTTTATTTTTGATACTTTATTTACATTTCCGATGATTCCCCTTTTCTTTGGGAATCCCATGTCCCCTCCCCCTCCCCGCCTCTGTGAGGGAATTCCTCCTCCCACCTACCCACCCACCCATTGCCATATTCCCACCTTGACATTCCCTTTTACTGGGGCCACTAGCACCCTCAGGCCCAAAGTCCTCTCCTTTCTCCCTGATGGCCATCGAGGTGATTCTTCTGCCTCATATGTAGTCCAAATCATGGGTCAATAGATGTTTATTCTTTGGTTAGTGGTCTGAACTTACACTTTCTTCTTTAAAGTTTTATTAATTTTGACAAATGAAATATGGTTGGGATCTAACTTTATAGTATTATGAAAAAACTGATTAAGTGACCTTAAATTCTCCTATATCTAACCTACTCAAAAATTTCCCTGCTCACAACCAGGGCAACTACTGATGGTTCTAACATCACACATACAACACACACACACACACACACACACATATATACACACACACAAACACACACACACACATATTGTTTTGTCTTTCTTACAATTTCATATATATTGAAAGAAATAGCATGTAATATGAAATATTGAGAAGTATGTATTATTGCATTTTCATTGTTTAACAGTTCATGTTATTATGTAATTACCAGAGCATTCTCTCCTTCTTTGCTAATTTGCTTGCTTGCTTCCTGCTTTCTTTCCTTGTCTTCTATCATTTCTTTTATAGAGTCTTAGAAATTCCAGACTGACCTCAAACTGGCTATGGAGCCAAAGTGACAATAATTGTTAGATCTTCCTGTCTGCTCATTGTTGAGAACCAGGATTATAGACATGTTCTCAACATATCCAGTCTATGCGAGCCCAGGATTTGACCCTAGGGATTCTTGTATGCTAAGCAAAGATGCCATCAATTTAATATCCCCAATACAGAGTTTGTTTATCCATTTTTCTACGGAAGGACAAAAAGTTTGATTCTTTTTTCATGTGATTACAAATAAAACTAGAAATACTACTTGCTGTCTTTTTGTGTTCATGAGTTTTTATATCAGCCTGGCAGATACTAAGGGTGCTATACTGAATTGCATGATAAGATACTTTTAACACTGTTAGAAACCAGGGAAGCATGCTGAAAATCAGCTGAAGTATTTTATATTCTGTTAGAAATGATTCATGATAAATTTGGTTTTAGAATTTAACAAATGTAATAGGTTTGCTGTGATAGTTTATTCTTAATTTTTATTTCTTCAGTGACAAATATTTTTAAACATATATTTTAAGAGAACTTTTATTTAAAGAAGTCAAATCACAGCAATATTTCTCAGAAAACAGAGCTAGTTACTTTCTTGCTCCTTCCCCTGCCCATACCTAGCCTTCTATATTCTTGGGTTTCCATATAAGACATCTATTGTAAAGCTTGTATTGATGTTCTATCTTGGTGCCATGTGTGTTTCCACAAACCTATTTGATTTGAGTAACTCTTCTGAAAGGCATCTGTTTGGGATCTGAGTCCCTCTCTTTGTAGAAAATTTGCTTGGTACACACAAGATACTGAGCTCAAATTCCAGTAAAGAGTAAATAGTGGAAATTTAAATCAGATGTTTGAAATTTTTTAGAGAAGGCATATATGTAGGCAGTGTACACTTGAAAATAAAAGAAAAATGCTCAATAACACTATGGTGGAAAAGACATGTCAATCAAAACCACAATGAGAAATCATGTCACCCCAGTGAAAATGGCTATGTAACAAAAGACTCATGAAAACAACACCTATCCTCAAGGATGGGTGAGGAAAAGGAATTAGTGGTGATTTGTGTAAGCCCAGCCATCAAGGAAAAGAGCAGGGAGGGTCCTGAAAGGTCAAAGACTGTAGTATTTCATGGAGCTATAGTCCCATTCCTAGTTGTAATTCTAAAACAAATGCTGTCCAGAATTTAAGAAAAAGCAAATTAACTGTAGCTAGGAAATACCTATAACCTACATGTTCCTAGACAGGAAAATAGAAGTAGAAAATGTGAATGTGGCACATGCACATAGTAGACTACTATTCAGTCACAGAAAGAAGTTTTTAAAAAAGAATTATTTATTTATTTTATATATAGGAGTACACTGTAGCTATCTCCAGACACACTGGAAGGGGCATTGGTTCCCATTACAGATAGTTGTGAGTCATCATGTGGTTGCTAATACTTGAACTCAGGACCTTTGGAAGAGGAGTCAGTGCTTTTAATGGCTGAGCCATCTATCCAGCCCCCACAAAAGAATTTTTATTCCTGCATTTTAAAGTAGCTTGGATGGTTTATTATGCCATATAATGGATATACAGAATGACAAGTACTTTCTTTTTCTGATCTGTGGAATCTATGCTTGATTCAGAGACAGATGTTTAATGGTGCACAGGAGCTAGTGAAAATGAGAGAAGGGACGACCAGGATAGAATGATCAGAGGCTAGAGAGGTGGAAGGGTATGACTGCTATTCTTGGTTGTTAATCCGGTTGTATTTGGGATTAACTAAAACCAAAATGACTGAGAAAACCTGTAAGGATATTTTTCTTAATTAAATCATTTGAAGTGTGAAGACCCACTTCTAATCCAGGTCTTTGAGGGGGGAATATCCTTCTTTAGTCTGGACCACACCTTCTCTTTGAAGCCTATATACACGACATGGAAGAAGGAAAGTCTCGTTTTTTCCTTGCTTGGTCTTACCCTCACTAGCAAGCCTATCTCTTTACAAGCACTAGAACCCACTTTTCTTGGGTTCATGGAATGAAAAACTATCGAGATTTCCATTCACAGGCAGACATTGTTGGATTAGTTGGAACAGGGCCTGTAATTCTACTGAAGTGCGCACACACACACACACACACACACACACACACACACACACATACACACATCATTGTTGGATAGGAGCAAGTCCTTTATAGGCTACTGTTAGTAGGATGACTGTACACAGCCAGAATGGAATGTAAATTTTATAAGGTAAGAAGAAATGTGCAAACTTTTTACCATAGAGAAATGGTGTTCAAGAAGATAAAAATGCTTAGTTCAGTTAAAACATTCGGCACTGTAGACATGTATGAAAATATTGTATCATAATACAATAATATGTAAATTCTTTGCTAGAGGTCAGTCATATCTGTAGTTCTGGTTCTCACTTGAAGGTAGCTGAGGGGAAAGAGCATGTGTGGGGCAAGACTTGGTTTTGTGAGAGATTTGGATTGTTTTCTATAATAACATAGACCTATCTTGACTTTAAGTTACTCTGAGGCCAGATGCTGCATGAAGCAGAAAATGGCTACATTATCTTTTATTTGTTGACTTTAGATTTTATAGCCTTTAGACATACATTCACATTCATACACACACTCAGGTTGGGCCTAGTCATCTGTCTCATGATCTCCACAAGTATTCATGCATGCTAGCATATGTACACATACTTCTTGATATGTATCTACAAACAAACAGAAATATACATTTGGATAGATAGTTGAATGGATGGATGAATGGGCCAGAGTCCCCTGAAGCTACCAACCTTATTTCTTTTCTTTCGTCTTTTTACACCTTCTTAGACAAAAATTCTTAGGAAATTACTTCAGATATAAATGTTACATAAAAGGGGAGTTATAGAAGGATGTTGATAATAAATTCAAAGCAGTTTTTTATTCTACAAACTCGCTCTAAGTTCAAAACAATAGTTTTTACATGGCCTTGTCTTATCATAGTGCACACTTGTGGTTTTATCCTTGCACCTGAATGTTTTTTCCTTGAACAAAAATTTGTTCCAAGTCTATTTCTCTTTTTAGTGTAATATGAAAGGTAATTGTATTTCTCATTATGCAACCTTTACTTACCATATGAGGAATGGGCACATTCTCTTCTTGATTCGAATTTTATTACATATTCCTAGCAAAACAACTAAGACCATCTCATAAAAGCCTCTTTCTAAAATTATTTGAATCAAATCAGGAATTCTATAGAATCATTAATCCATCTAAACAGCATTAATCCATGAAAGTTCATCTTTATGATGATCTGCAGAAAATCTTATCAATAAGGTGGACTAATGCCCAGGGATTATAATATTAATTTAATAATGACAGGAATAGCGCATCAGCTGCAAGAAGCAATCCTGTGATATTTTTTTGGTCCTTGCCTTATGGAGATCACCCATCGCATACCATGTAAATGCAGTGGGCCACCTCCATGGAGGCCACGTGCTAGTCTTACCCTATCCTAGACGGCTCCTGACAATTCTCAAGTTTTTTATCTATTAGAAACTAATGTAATACAAAACCTTAGAACCAGTTTTTCTTTCAGTCAGTGTCACATTCAGTTTTACCAGATTTAAAATGTTAGATAGAGAATAAAATAAATGTTTTATTTTTTCCAGTTTTAGCAAATTCTACAAGTGCTAAAGCTTGATTTATGAGAGAGACATAGAGCCTTTGAAGAAATATCCCCTTTCCTTGTTTTTACTAACGTTTGGAGAATTTTTCTAGCCCTTATCTTGTGGCTTCCTATTTCCATTTTCAAACAGTATTGTGGCAAAATATTTCTCATAACCACATTTGCCTCTGGCCATAGTCATGAAATATTCTGTGATTTTAAAGATGCACGCTGTTGTACTTGTCTGTGTCAAGTGCCTTAATATACCCACATCTACTAATTCCTTTCAGAAAATCATACTATGTATTCACAGTTTTAGACATCAGGACAGGGTGTCTTTGGTGGTGGTGGGGATCATCTTCTTCCCACCAAATAAAATTCTTGGATCTTTTCAAACATAGTGTGAGATCAGGTATCAGACTGCAGGATAAATACAGGCAATACTGCAAAGGCTAACCTCTGAGCAAGACAGCTCTCTAAACATTAAAGGTCTGTTTTCAAACCAAGCCATTCTTTCTCATCCTATAACTGTGAAAATATTTCCCTTGCCTAGCGCTCCATCAAGGCTTCTTTTCTGTTTCTTTCTATGAAGTGTCAGCCATGTTAAAAGTTGGAACATGGGGACACAAAGACACCATAGGATTCATCTTTGCCAGATCCTGAACAATCCTCCCTTTAATCTATGAAGCTGGCTGCTCCTGAAGGGATCAAAGTTAGTGTCAACTGATCATCCTTGGGAATAAATGGCCTTTCAGCATTTGGAAGGAGCAAGATTCTATGGCTAATTCTATGTAGTTCTCATCAATAATAGGCATCATATTCTTCTTCAAAAAAAGCCTTTTCCAGTATTTACCCTGCAAAGGACTCTACCCTACATACCCACACACAGAGAAAAGAAATATCAATTTAGCTTTCGAATAAAGGGAAAAGTGGCTTGTCACAGGAAATGGCTAATGGAATCTACTTGACTCCCACTTCTTTTAAGCTATGATTGAAAGCAATAACAAATATCCAAAGAGTTCACAGAATAAACACTTTTAGGTACTTCACAACGTCCTCCTAGGTACCTAAAGCACCAGACACCCTTCAAAATACACAGACGTGTTTCCTCCAAACCACCTTCCATCCAAAAATGGCTTGCTAACCTTTATATTTAAGGGGGTTTTCTGTAAAATACGAATGAGACTATTCAATTTATCATCCCAGAGAAAAACTGTCATACTGTCACAGAGCAGAGAATAGCCAATTGCTAATTCCAAATTCTGTGAAAGCGGTGCTGCTCAAAGTTCCCAGGGAGTGACCCAATTTTGCAACAGAGCACACACAGGCTGGGCCGATTATACTAGAACAATACCACTGAAATATTAAACTTACTCACTTTACTTGCATGAAGAAAATGTAAAGCCAAGAAAGGGTATTAATTGAAATATTATAAAAAATTTACATGCCACAATGTGTCTAACATTTGAATATAATTCTCTACTAATTTGGGCAGGGTCAGTCAATTGTTGAATGACTAAAAAGGAGGTCAAGAATGGAGGAGTTGGCCTAAACCTGGAGGAAAATCTTGCTGATCATGGGAAGCCTGGCAAGTTATATTATAGAAGTCTTGGGTCTTGATTCTTTATTAGAATACCACATAGTAAATGAAAAGATCAGTACTGTGTTATGGTAAAGGAGTCTAGGATACACTAGAATAACAAAAATTAAAGCTTCATTGTGTTAACAGAGTCAACAAATATTTGGTTATCTGCAGTACATTTGGTCCTGCCTAGAACAAGTAGTGTGTGTGTGTGCGTGTGCGTGTGCGTGTGCGTGTGCGTGTGCGTGTGCGTGTGTGTGTGTGTGTGTGTGCCTAGTGGCATCTCCATTTTGTATAAGACTATTGATTTCTTTTTAAACTGAGAAAAGGACCCAAACAGAGAGGCTTACTGGTATTTATAATTATTATCTCAGCCAATTTAAAAAGGAAGTCATTGTAAAGCTTGCAAAAAATATACTTGGAATTTTGATGGGGATTGTGTTGAATCTGTAGATTGCTTCTGATAGGATGGCCGCTTTTACCATGTTAATCCTTTCAATCCATGAACATTGAAGATCTCTCCATTTTCTGAGGTCTTCTTCGATTTCTTTCTTGAGAGACTTAAAGTTCTTGTCATACAGATCTTTCACTTGTTTGGTTAGCATTACCCCAAGATATATTATTTGTGACTACTGTGAAGGGTGTTGTTTCTCTATTTTCTTTCTCAACCCACTTATCCTTTGAATAGAGGAAGGCAATTGATTTGTGTGAGTTAATTTTATAACCTGCCACTTTGCTGAACTTGTTTATCCTGTGTAGAACTTCTCTGATAGAATTTTTGGAGTTGCTTATGTATACTATCATATCATCTGCAAATATACTTGGAAGAAACTAGAGCTCTATAATTTTTAAATTTACGCAGCTTGAGCAGATCTAAGGATGTTGGTGAGAACAAGAATGTTTGTAGTACATAAAGAGGTGAGAAAACTGGGGCTTTAGATAGTTTATGCTGTGTGTGTGTAAGGGGGGAGAGAGGGAGAGAGAGAGGGAAAGAGGGAGAGAGAGAGGACAAGTGGATGGATGGTAAGCATTTTGCAGTAACATTCCTTCATGAATATCTTAAATATTGCCAATTCTGATGATGAAAAAATGAGTTATCAGAAAGCTGATCAGTAGTATATTGCTGGGCTAACAAATTATTCAGATCACTTCTGCCAAAAGGATCTTGGGTAATCCTTAGTACTCTATTATCCACTTCGGAAGGACATTCTCTATTTTCTTTGGTAATATTTAATTTGGTAAGAACCTTCTGCTGATTAATTTACTTATTCTTAAATACTATTAGTCTCACATCATCTAGAGTTTTCTTTCCTGACCATAGTGACATACCACCCAACCCTTTATTTTTGAATTAAGACAAATGTGACCTTGGTTTTTGTAAACTTTAAAATTGAGTTAACTTTTCACCCCGTGTCTGAGAATATGGTAAGAACATGATAATATTTCTCTAAATTGGAAGTAAATCCCTCTTAAATCCCTTAGAGGCCTTTCTAACCTTCTTCCAAAGGCTGTGGATGAAGTAATAATGGAGCAATGTACCAGAAGTAGATGGGATTATCAACTGAGACATAAAAATAAACAGCGTCCCAGATGGCACAGTTAAGTTCAAGTATGAAATGAGGTTCTTTTTGTGATCGCCCCTCTACCGATGGGGCAAGAGGAAGTGAGGATGCTCTGAGTCACCTCAAAGGAGACTTCCCAGTGAGGGAAAAGAGTCATTTTTATCTCTATGTGAAGCACTTTGTAACTCTGTGTTTTTGCGCGAGTTAGTGCTGTCACATTTTCTGTGCGTGTTCTCTTAGGATGCTTCATCAGTGTCACCTCTGTTAACAATGAGCACCAAGAAAAATATACTGCATGGGATTATGTGTCCACAAAGTATAGAAATAAAATTAAATTCTCACTTTTCAAAGCAACACAATAAATCTTTCCAGTTTTTCCATTCGGTAATAAAGTATTATCCAAACATTTACTATGTCCACAGCACTTTCCTAAGCACAATGGTGTTTAGTGAATTTAGCTTAAACATGGGTGGTGATATAAAGGGAATTAAGTTACCATATTGTTCCTACAATACTGCTCTGTGTCTGTTGTTATATCACATATAGTATCACTGTGGGTTTTTTTTTTTTTTTTCCGAGACAGGGATCACTGTGGTATTAATGTCTCTCCCAAAGTTCATGTATCAGATACATAATTTGTAATGTATCAGTGTTGAAAAATGAATGTATAAAAAGAGTTCCCATGTTCCTTTTACATGGATTGCCATGATTACTAGGAGGTCAGTCACAGACAGTGGCTTTGTTATATGGGACTCTGAAGCCTAAACTGTTCTTTTCCTTTGATTTTCCTTTTCCTGCCATGTTGTGAAGCAGCACAAAGTTCTATATTCATTAGAAGCAACTATCATGGTTTTGGACTGACCATCTAAATCAAGAGCTTTACAAATTTCTTTTCATCACAAAGAATGTAGCCAGGATGATTCTGTTATATCAATATGAAAAAGTTAAAGAGAAAGAAGGTGAATTGACTTAGTAGGGAAATATCCTTACTGTCAAACTTTAAGAACTGGGTTCCTTGAATACACATTGTGGAAGGAGAAAACCAAGTCTTGTAACTCATTCTCTGCCTTCCACAAATGTACTTTGGTGTATGTATTCTACACACAGATGCAACAGAAATAGATAGATGTAACAAAATTTAAAATACATTAACCCAGCCTATGGTTGCTCTTTTCTTCAATGCCGCCTTTCCTAACAGTCTGAAAAGGATGAGGCAGTGCCGTGTGGCTATTTTTAAGTAAGAGCTTAAAACGTGATATTTGCAAAAATACCTCCTGATTTCTGAGGCCATAGGCTTTGTGTTTGATTCTTCCGCAACAAAAATAAGCTGGAAACATTTTCATAGCACCTACTCTTTTGGACATTTTGAAAAAACATGGCTTTATTTGTGAAGATTGAAATAACTTTCAATTAAACACTCCTGTAGGTGTTTATTTTTTTAATACTTTAAGAACTTAGTTCATCCACCATAAAGCTTCAATTGAAATATATAGTGATTAATAATATAATTATTAATACAATATAATACAATAAATGTTCTACACTCATCTGTAGAAAAAGATATAAATTTGCCTGTATTTCTCCATTTAGAATGACTAACACACTATAAAACCTTAGGAATAGTTGTTTGCATTTCTGAAAACCTACCAGTGAATTCATGTTAAAAGATTTCACTGTCCTAAATTCAAAGTCCATGGGTCGATGAACACTGAGTTTACTATAGTAAGATCTTAAGAATCATGTCATCTGCTCTCACAGATGACTTGCTTTCTTTAGCCATTCTTTCTCCCTTTATAAGATAGTATTAAAGCAAAGCCTGTGTTGTCACACATGCTGGATTAGTCACACAGAGCTTAGGAATGCTGCACAGTGAAATGTGACAATTTCAGGGCTTAATGTAAAATGTAGAAGCAAATGCTACCACCCACACTCTTTCCTTTCTTGATTGTTTAATTTTTGGTTTTATCCTTTCTTATTTATTATTATTTGTCCATGTGGTGTATGTGTGTATGTACATGTATATATATACGCAGGTACCTTCCCCTGTAAGTTTGCATGTGGAGAAAAAAAACGACCAATGACAGATGACTTCTATACCTCTCCCCCTTATATTTGGAGTCAAGATCTCTCAATGACCCTGGAGGTAACCAGTTTAGTTAAACTCCATGACCACTGTTGTTCGGGAATTCCTCTGCCTCCAGTTCTTAGCTTGAGATTATGTATATCCATTATTATGCCTGGCTTTTAGGTAATTGTTGGGGATTGAAACTCAGGCCCTCATGTTTAAGCAGTAAGCACTTTACTCACAGATTTATCTCTTTAGCCACTCCTTTCACTTTTTAAAGCGTGTACTGGTGGCTCATCCTATGTACAAAGCTCAAGCTAGCCTAAAATTTGCAGTTAATTTCTCTTGGCCTCTAAAGTGCTGGAATCACAAACAAATTCAACTCTTTTTGTTAAGTGTTTACATTATAACCGTACCACTTATAACTGACATACTACGACAGTTGAAATAAGATATTCCTATTATCAATTTACAAATGGGGCATTATGTTTATTTCTTTGAACCTCAAATTGCAAGCCAAATTCATTGTGAATTGGTTTTATTATTCTATAAACCACAATGGGAGAATCTAGATCTGTCTACAGTAGATTTGAGATACTACCCCAGACTTTGTGCCTATAAAACATCCTAAGTAATAACTCGTGCTGTTCATCTGATTGTCAAAGAAAAAGCCACTGCACAAATATGGCCATACAAGAAGGAACTGTAAGGCTAAGATATCTGAAATCAGATCCCTTGTAATGAAGTATAGTAGGAAAAGTGGCCTATTTACTTTTGCTAACAACAATGAATAAAGCCTCATCCAAATATCATATGCAGTGTAGGAAAAGCAGCGCACACTTTAAGTTTGCAGATCTCATTCTCAAGACCATTCTATCTTGGATGCATCAGATCAATTATGAAATATTGGATCAGTTTATATGTTTACGTCACTGTCTTCTGATAGCTTGCTCATTGGCAAAGGTCCAACTGTTGTATCTTCCCAGGTAGGACTGCTTAACAGCAAAGAGTAAGGTCAATGGAGTCTGAGAAGAGAACGTTGGGCTTGGCTTGCAATATAGAAAGATAATCTAATGACTGAGGAATGTTGGCTATCATGATAGTTGTCACTGCATTTTCTTGTTTTAAATTTTCTATTTAACAAAATGGTATTTTGGACGTGATCATGGCTATAGATGATAAAAATCCATGAGCAACAGAGTCAATGGAAGGTTCTAAATGATTAGTTCTATCAGGAATATTTGGGGCCTGACCACAGAACAAAGTGACTACAAAGTTAATAAAAGAAAATATACTCCAAACTTAAGAGAGACAGCAAAATTTTCAAGAATGTTATGATAAAGAAAAGCATATGGAATAACAAGCTCATTAAAGAAATCAAGGGCATAATATATAGAGAGAAGAAGGGGCAGTGTTGTGTCATTACATTCTATTGCTCTATTCACCTTGAATTTATACCTTGAGTTTTTACCTTGAGTTTAACATCTTGATAAATGTTGTCAGGAGGAGATGGTTTGAAGACAAATAAGTTATGAAGTGTGTATGTTTCCCAAGAGGACAAAATTTTACCTCTTAAGAGGTTCAGAAAGCCCTTGCTGACTTTTGGGGATGAACTTCCGATGGACTGAGAATGGATGTGAATCAAACTGTGGGGTAGGATATCTTCTTGGTTTAAATCTTATGTGCTCAGTATGTATTTTGTCATAGAAAACCAAAATATTTCTGGTCTGATAACATCTATAATCTAAGATAAATAAGGTAGCACTTTGCTTTCTTTTTTATCAGCAATTGCTCCTACAGCTTTTTGCTTTATTGTAAAAATATAATTAATGAAACCCAGGAAACCATATCATTTCAACATATAATTCAATACACTAATTCAGTTCTTGGATAAAGTGGGTTTTGTCCCAGGTGCTTAAATATTGATTTCACAGGGAGCAATAAACAGCCACCAAGAGTGATATATAGTGTTAATTATTTTCAGTTAGTATCCTAAGCATTAAATTGTGAGACTCATGTACGTATGTGCGATTGTGTGTGTGTGTGTGGCATTTCTGTAAATCATAGCTTTTTTATCTATGGGCCAGATGACTGATAAATATCATATTTTAATGCAACTAATCACTGAATAAAAATTTGTTGAGGAATCCTAAAAACTTTTGTCAAATATAATCACGTTCTAATAATAAATGTTAAGTGTGCCACTTAGGATTACATTTTGTTTTTTGTTTTGTTTACTTATACATTTCTCTTAGCATCATTGTATTAAAGTACAACCTTTAGGTTCAGGAGAGAGAAGTAACAATGGCACAGAGTAAGGAAAACATCAATTTACTCTGCAGGTACCAACAAAGTGTTTACTGCAGAGCCTAAAATGAATAGTTATATAGTACTCATTTACAGCCTATTTTATTACAAGACCATGGGATAGATTTTTGTTAGAATGAATACATAACCAGTACAAAAGCAATGGAAACTGCATGTGAATCTCATAGACATTCCCTCAAAATTAATGGGTGTTTTTGTAAATGAGCGATTGCAACTGTACAGCATCAAACAGTCCCAGAAATTGGAGTACAGAAGGAAGAAAGTTTTCCAAATTCAATGTCCCTATTTGCTCCTTTCCCTGTCCCTACCTATGTGTGTTTGTGGCGACCCACATTAGCTTTTTAATTTCAGTTTTAAAAATTCATATGAAAAGCCAGTGTAGCAAACAAGGAAAGATTCTTTTCAATGGGCATTAAAGATAGTTTTAAGAAGTACAGATTTAGAAGGAGATTTAGCTTATGTGGTAATTTCTGTTTGGCTTGTTAGTTTACACAGATGATTACATATCAGAATAAAGGTGTCAGATTTGGAGTGGAGACTTTATAAAGCCCTGGGGGGGGGGACGCAAATACAAGGACAACAACAATAACAACCATAATAATTTTGTAGTTGCTATGATTTGAAACTCTGTGTCACAGTAAAATCCTTATGCAGAAATACAATAAAGACGCATATATTTTTTTTTTTGAAGAAAGATTTGTGAAGGGGATTAATGCCATTATGAAGGAAACCAAGAGAACCTTGTTGTTTTTCTTGGACTTTGAGAACACAGCCAGACCATACTACCTAATGATTAGTGGGAGGCCTTAGGACAACCTTCACATTAGCACATAGGTCCTGGGCTTCTTTTATGACTATATATGTTGTTTACATGGTAGTATACAAAGGCATTTCTTATTTTTAACCTAGGTGTTCTAAGTCAGTGACGTATGTCATCACACAAACAAATAGTACACAAAGCTTTTCCTCAATTTATTTTTTAGTTTGCAATTAGTATCTATGTAAGAATTGATAAAATTCTCAATTTTATTTTACAAAGTGGACCTTCACAGATTGGATATGTTGTCCAAAGTCATGTTAATAAATTAAATCAATGTTCAAATGAGAACTTAGTAAGCCTAAGTGGCTATATTGGACACCTTTCTGCCTCCCCAGTTTAGCAGTCCTTGCTAAAGTACTTTCCAAAGTAATCATTAATCAGGCCCCTAGCTGTATGCTTAGGACGTACCAATCATAATTTGTCATGTTATCAATTATTCATCATTTAAACCTCATGGGAACTTTGCAGATTCAGCTTAAGTCAAAACTTTTAACCAGCCATGATCCAGAGCCATAAAGTATTTTTCTGAAAGACCATAATGCAATATTTTGAGAAATATAGTTTCATGCATAAGTCTGTATTTGCCAGAAGCAGGAAAACTATGGATGAAGTACTCTGTGAGAAGCATCTTTGTCATTTTCATTATAAGCTATGTTGCGTACTTAAGTTTGTTTGAGTATTTTTGGCAGTATTTTGATTTAACTCATATAAGATTGATGAAGAGGATACTAATGAATATTTTCATAGAAGGAAACAGGACAAGTTTGTTTGCCTAAAATAATGCTACCTTTAGACAGTGAACATAACAAGTTTCAAGTTGGAGTCTGGGAGGTATAATGCTTTTTTGAACTGTAAGCCGAAGGTTCGATTTCTTATCTCACTTCCCTGATGTTCATTCAGGCTCCTACCTTGCTCTTTCCTCTGGTGTCCAAACCCTACTCCCCTGTCTTATCTAATGAACATATATAAACTCTATACTCTAAGAATATGTATTACATGTATTTTAATTTATAAATGTTATGTTCCTAACCAAACAAAATTATATGTTATAACAATGTTGTCCAATCTATGACTGAGATCACTCTGTGAAACCTATTATTTTGTAAGCTCATTTAAAATGGACTTAAAACAGACACTCACAAAAAGTAAAGAAAACATTGGGTCAGAAGTGCCTTGTATCTGTGGATAATGCTGGCTAAAGAACCCATATGTTACTCAAAAAAATTCCCTGTATTGGTGTGTGATACCTATGAGTTGCTGGACAGGCAGGCTGCAGACCACTTATCCCCCAAACAATACAGTTTACTCCTGTTGCTATAGGTTACTTGCCAGAATTTGATGCTATGATCCTATTGAGGATGATACCATGCACTTTTGTAGGACATAGGGATATTAAACTGGAGCTGAGCCATAAACTTCCACCCTACTGGATGACATTTATAGTAGCTAAAGCTTTTTCTCCTCTACCATCCTAACCAGAAGAGAAAGGCAACCAAGATTCATACTGACCTGTGCACCTGAAAACTATAATACCAACTTGCCAAAAAGATGGGCCTCCCCACTTAATAGTGTTGTAGCTGTTACAGAGTAGCAATCCACCTCCTGTGTTGACTTAAGAGCTTCTCTACTAGATTGCTATGAGGCACTGCATTGTAAACTTGGGAAGGTCATAGGCTCTAGGAGCAAATTTAATATTGGAATTTCGCTGTGTGAACATGTAATCTAACTGAATCCTACATATTTATCTTTTCAGCCTTAAATTTGTGCTACTCTCACAGAATAGTATACTCTACAGAGAAGTATCAGCAGTGAATGCAGGCTCCTAACAGGTCAAACCGATGAGAATTAGTTTAGTGCTTAGTCCTACATGGGTCATTTATATCTCTCTTTATGTGATTCAGGAAGCAGCTTGGAACAGCATGGAGAAAGGAACAGGATTCGTGAGACCCCATCTAGTCCCTAATTAATAGTTGCTAGGAAGGGAGAGTCCTATTCTTCCTTGTTGTAGACACTAATAAGTTGACATTGCTCAAGGAAGTACACCAATACACAGAAAAACAGTGTTGATGAAACACTTGGAGTTTCAGGAAAAAAGGTATAAAGTGGGAAGGTGACTTGCAAGAAAGAGGGGATTTGGGGGTATGGAAAGGAAAAAGAAAAAATGGAGAGTTGGTAATGAATATGATCATAGGAATCTATGTGTATATATGAAATATGAATTTGTCAAATAATAAATTCCCCTAGCTCAGGTTCCAAACCTTAATTCCTTACTTTGCTCATCCATGTTAACTGAACCTTTACCAATATGCTGTTTATGGAACTGTTTGGGACTACTCTACCGAATGAAACTTCTTCAAGTTTTATTTATGTTCTTGTTTCAAAATGGTGAGTATTGGTTATGGGCCTTTAATTATGTGTGTGTATATATAGACTATAAGTTTTCCCTATGAGAATTTCTAGCCATGATTCCCTCTAGGAGGGAAGTGCTTATAGACTTTACTTGCTTCCCCAAGAACTCTTGACCCATCCTTACTAATTTCAGCTGTTCTTTAGTTGTATTAGCTCTATCTCACCCTTAGTTCTTTTTAATTGTCTTTGTAATAGATTAAAATCCAATAGGCTTTTAAACTGGCCATTTCTTGCCCTGAGTACAAAGAAGGATGGTGCATTTTCCGGAAGCCCCATTCCTTTCTAGTGATAACAGATGATGAGCCTATAAAATTTATTAGGTGGAAAAGAATCGAAACACCTGAAAATATTGTGCATCTCTAAAAACTAGATGCTCTGTCAGGCTGCCCCATTAATATTATAGGATTTTTATTTTATTATGCTCATTAGCATTTGAATTTTGAGCACTTGAAACTGGGAATGAATCAGGCATAAGAGAGAGGAGTTCTTGTTCTTATTTCAGAGCTAGGGAGGATATGGGCTCTGACAAAGGATGTACCCACTTGGGAGGCACAGCACAGTGAGCCTAAAGAATTGTTTCCACCCGAATGTTCCCGGCTTGTAAAATACATAACTTCCATGACCATTTCAGATGGCAGAACTAAGGAGCATTTGCAGAATCCACTATGATTTACAAGGCTTTTAAAGCTAACATTTCACAAACTAATCACTTCAGAGATACACACTTTCGTTTCTCAAATACAAACTAATCATTGGGAGCTTTTGCATGTCTAGTGCTTCTTCCTGGCTTCCCATTTTTTAGCATGTGAAAACTAATGGAGCAAGTGACCCAATTCTGTTCTCCAGGTAAAGATTTGGGCACTACTCTTACATGGCCTATAAATATGTTTGCCAAGCTAATTTAGTAGTTAACTTGACCTTTAAGACAACTGTCTCTGATAGCACTGGGGAAACAAATGAAGAGAAGCACCAGATCCCTAAATGTTGGTTTACGTGTAACTTAAGAAAGGCAATTGGGCAGTTAGGAAACATATACTGATTCTTTTCTTAACCATGGTCATATGAAATCACGTATTAGCAAAGGGTTAATTTATAAAAATAGCTATAGTCCTTTTGAAAAAAATTTATACAGCCTGTGTGCTAGCTATTTTTTTAAATCCAACTTCCTTTATAAACATTGTTATAGCTATAAAGGGGCAACTATACATAAACTCCAAAGAGATGGTTATTCTTGAGTATTAAAAGCTGAGCCATCAATAACAGTCATCCAACGGGGGAAGAAGTTAAACCTACAACAATAAGATTCGTAACAATTCCTAGGTTATGAATCTTATTACTGTGGTGAGGGGAATGGCTCAATTCAGAAAGTCTTTGCTTTACAAGTGCAAAGATCTGAATTTGAACCTCAGAAACCACAGAAAATGCCAGACTTCTTGTTGTGAGTCTGTAATCCTTACACTGAAGAGGCAAAGATAGGCAGATCAATGGAATGGTCTCCAGCTGTTCTAGGCCTAACAGCTAACTTTAATGCCAGTATGAGATCCTATCTCAAATGAGGATGCTGGATTTCCTTATGATAATACTAGAAATGTCTTCTGGCCTCATCACACATAAACTACATAAACACACACACACACACACACACAGAGAGAGAGAAAGAGAGAGAGAGAGAGAGAGAGAGAGAGAGAGAGAGAGACACGCATACACATGATTATCAAAACCTAGTGTTTAATATAGGAATAAATTAATGCATTTGGCCTACTTATAAAATCATAATGTAATGTAGTAATAGCAATGTCTACTGCTTGTCAGAACCAGTAATTAAAAGTCATCAGAAATTGGACTTCATAGTCACATGATGGCAACTGCTTATGCATTGCGATGACAAGCATCCCAGACATGGATAACAGGTGGGGTCGTTCATGTTCCTTGGCTCTGTTACACAGTGGCAGGTTGAACAGTGGTTGATAATACGTTCAGCCCCACTGCCTTATCCATGCATTGCTTCTTTTCTGTAGCTCATTTGAGTCTTATCAGGAGTTCACAGAATGAATAAAGTACCCTAGACTGCATTAAGTTATTTTTCAGGATGCTGTTAACATAGAAAAAGATAGCAGCAATTATGTTAACCCAGAAAAGCTCAAGGTGGATCTGCCATAATGAACTATCTGTCTTATCTGAAATTTTAAAATTTAGTCTCATGAGGTCGATACTCAAGAGAAAATTGTATTTTCTCTGGACATGGTCAAATAAATATTTTACTTATGAAAGCCAGTGAATTTTTGTCCTTGGTTTCAAACACAAATCATAATGGTGGGTTACTGAGACACTTTATCTGTAAGTTATTTATGACTATCTTGGGAAATTATAGTCAGACACACCTCAGTTTATTTTACTTTCCAACATTTCAAATAAGATGTTGATTTCATATAAGATAGAGAGGTAATAAAATATAATGTCCCAAATTTCCACTCATCAAACCATTCATTAATTGGCTAGGTTTAGACATGACTATGACAAGGGCATTGCCTTTTTGCCATGGTGGAGGAAACCCTCAGGCCGAATAGTCAAACTGTTCAGCATGCAGAATAATCATGCTAGTCTACCTAGATTATGGATGATTAATGTGGACCCATGGTCAGGGTCTTCCTGATCCACTAGCAAAAACCTTAAAATCTTGTTAAGGATTTCTCTCTTGTTTATTCATTGTTAATATCAGCAGCTGCACTACTTTCTAATCTAGCTGGATTAATCATGTTGAAAATATAACTTGCTTAGCAAAATATCTATTTACTAAAGACCTTTACATATACCAAACCACATTTGAAACTATAGTATTAAGGAAGTTATTTTAGATTTACATTCTCCCTGTCAGGAGATCAACTACAAATTGGGCATAGACCCTTATTTAGTTAAAGATTTTTAATTTTATATCAAACATTTGCTAAAATTTGTCTTAAACCAATGGTTTTTTTGTTTTGTTTTGTTTTTTTGGGTTTTTTTGATACCTTATTTACATTTCCAATGTTTCCCCCTTTCTAGGTCTCCTCTTTGGAAACCACCAATCCCCTCCCCCTCTCCCACCTCTATGAGGGAATTCCACCTCCCACCCACCCACCCGCCCACTCCCATATTCCCACCTTGACATTCCCCTTTACTGGGGTCTCTCCTCCCCATGATGGTCAACAAGACCCTCCTCTGCCACATATGTGGTCCGAAGCATGGGTCCCTCTATGTGTATTCTTTGGTTGGTGGTCCAGCCCCAAGGAGGACCGGGGGGCAGTTGACACTGTTGCTCCCTCCATGGGGCTGCAGGATCCTTCAGCTCCTTCAGTCCCATCTCCAACTCCTCCATCTGTGACCTCATTCTCAGTCCAGCAGTTACTGTAAAGTGAAACGTAAGTATTCCAAACATTTCGACTAATATCCACTTAGCAGTGAGTACATACCATGTTCATTCTTTTGTGACTGAGTTACCTGGCTCAGGATGATATTTTCAAGTTCCATCCATTTGCCTCCAAATTTCATTAAATCATTGTTTTTAATAGCTGAGTAGTACTCCATTGTGTAAATGTACCACATTTTCTGTATCCATTCCTTTGATGAGGGACATCTGGGTTGTTTCCAGCTTCTGGCTATTAAAAATATGGCTGCTATGAACCTAGTGGAGCATGTGTCTTTATTACATTTTGGAACATCTTCTGGTTATCTGCCTAGGAGAGGTATAGCTGGGTCCTAAGTAGTATTATGTCCATTTTTCTGAGGGTCCGCCAAACTGATTTCCAGAGTAGTTGTACAAGCTTGCAATCCCACCAACAATGGAGGAGTGTACCTCTTTCTCCACATCCTCGCCAGTATCTGCTGTCACCTGAGTTTTTGATCTTAGACATTCTGACTGGTGTGAGGTGGAATCTCAGACTTGTTTTGATTTGCATTTCCCTGATGACTAAGGATATTGAGCATTTCTTTAGGTGCTTCTCAGCCCTGTGAATTTCTTCAGTTGAGAATCCTCTGTTTAGCTCTGTTCCCCATTTTTTGATGGGGTTATTTGGTTTTCTGGAATCTAACTTCCTGAGTTCTTTGTGTATGTTGGATATTAGCCCTCTATCAGAAGAAGGATTGGTAAAGATCTTTTCCCAATCTGTTGATTGTTGTTTTGTCCTATTGACAGTGTCCTTTGCTTTACCGAAGCTTTGCAATTTCATGAGGTCCCCTTTGTTGATTCTTGATCTTAGAGCATAAGCCATTGGTGTTCTGTTCAGGAACTTTCCCCCTCTACCCATGTGTTCGAGGCTTTTCCCCACTTTCTCTTCTATTAGATTCAGTGTAACTGGTTTTATGTGGTGGTCCTTGATCCACTTGGACTTGAGCTTTGTACAGGGAGATAGGAATGGATCAATTTGCATTCTTCTGCATGTAGACCACCAGTTGAATCAGCACCATTTGTTGAAAAGGCTGTCTTTTTTCCACTTGATGGTTTTGACTCCTTTGTCGCAAATCAAGTGACCATAGGTGTGTGGGTTCATTTCTGGGTCTTCAATTCTATTCCATTGATCTACCTGCCTGTCACTGTACCAATACCATGCAGTTTTTATCACTACTGCTCTGTAGTACAGCTGGAGTTCAGGAATGCCGATTTCCCCAGACGTTCTTTTGTTGTTGAGAATAGCTCTCGCTATCCTGGGTTTTTTGTTGTTCCAAATGAATTTGAGAATTGCTCTTTCTAAGTCTATGAAGAATTGAGATGGAATTTTGATGGGGATTGCATTGAATCTGTAGATTGCTTTTGGCAATATATTTTTACTATATTAATCCTGCCAGTCCATGAGAGGGGAGAGCTTTCCATTTCTGAGGTCGTCTTCAATTTGTTTCTTCAGAGACTTGAAGTTCTTGTCATACAGATCTTTCACTTGTTTGGTTAGAGTCACATCAAGATACTTTATATTGTTTGTGACAATTGTGAAGGTTGTCATTTCCTTAATTTCTTTCTCAGCCTGTTTATCCTTTGAGAATGGGAAGGCTACTGATTTGTTTGAGTTAATTTTATATCCGGCCACTTTGCTGAAGTTGTTTATCAGCTGCAGCAGTTCTCTGGTGGAGGTTTTTGGGTCACTTAAGTATATGATCATATCATCTGCAAAGAGTGATATTTTGATTTTCCTTTCCAATTTGTATCCCTTTGAGCTCCTTTTGTTGTCTAATTGCTCTAGCTAGAACTTCAATTACTATATTGAATAGATAGGGAGAGAGAGGGCAGCCTTGCCTAGTCCCTGATTTTAGTGAGATTGCTTCGAGTTTCTCCCCATTTAGTTTGATGTTGGCTACTGGTTTGCTGTATATTGCTTTTACTATGTTTAGGTATGGGCCTTGAATTCCTGATCTTTCCAAGACTTTTATCATGAAGGGATGCTGAATTTTGTCAAATGCTTTTTCATCATCTAATGAAATGACCATGTGTTTTTTTTTTTTTTTCTTTGAGTTTGTTTATGTAGTGGATTACATTGACGGATTTTCGGGTATTGA
>CM052700.1:39239690-39257692 GCA_028551405.1 Uromys caudimaculatus
AAATTGTCCATTTCATCCAGATTTTTCAATTTTGTTGAGTATAGGCTTTTGTAGTAGGATCTGATGACTTTTTGAATTTCCTCAGAATCTGTTGTTATGTCTCCCTTTTCATTTCTAATTTTGTTAATTTGGATCCTGTCTCTGTGCCCTTTGGTTAGTCTGGCTAAGAGTTTATCTATCTTGTTGATTTTCTCAAAGAACCAACTCTTGGTTTTGTTGATTCTTTGTATAGTTCTTTTTGTTTCTACTTGGTTGATTTCAGCCCTGAGTTTGATTATTTCCTGCCTTCTACTCCTCTTGGGTGCATTAGCTTCTTTTTGTTCCAGAGCATTCATTTGTGCTGTTAAGTTGCTAGTGTATGCTCTCTCCAGTTTCTTTCTGGAGGCCCTCAATGTTATAACTTTTCCTCTTAACACTGCTTTCATTGTGTCCCATAAGTTTGGGTATGTTGTACTTTCATTTTCATTAAATTCTAGGAAGTCTTTAATTTCTTTCTTTATTTCTTCCTTGACCAAGTTATCATTGAGTAGAGCATTGTTTAGCTTCCATGTGTATGTGGGCTTTCTGTTGTTATTGTTGCCATTGAAGACCAGCCTTAATCCGTAGTGATCTGATAGGAGGCATGGGATTATTTCAATCTTCTTGTATCTGTTGAGAAAACCAATGTTTTGTTTTATTCAACTTCATGCTCAATGAAGACATAAGGATTATTGTTAAGATTCTAGCTTTTTTTGAGGAAAGTAATCTTTTAATTAGGAGAGATGTGTACATATTTAACCCTCACTTTAAAAACCACTTAAGTAAATGGAAAGGTATAAATAAAACCACAGTAAAGAAACAAACATCTAAAGTCTGTAAAGCACATCTGGTAACACAGTATGTCATTCTACAGATATTTTCCAAAATATAAAGATTTGGGTTTCTCCAGAGGAGTCAAATTTTTGTCCAGAATTGTGTGTATTTAAGCCAGGGATATGGGTCAGTCAGTAAAATATAGACCTTGTAAAGTTTTAGGATCTCCTGTTTGAATCCCCATCACATATGCAAAAACTGAAAGTTGGAAATATATATAACCACAGTGCTAGGGCAAGGGTAAATTCTGAAGGATTCGCGATAGTCATTGAATAGCCAGCATAGCTGGTGAATTGAGCTTTAGGTTTAGTGGTAGATCCAGTCTTTAAAAAAATAAAGGTCAAGAGTGTTTGGGGAAACACTAAGCATCAATCTACCTACTCCACATGTACATGCGCGCACACACACACACACTGATACACACACACATCAAACACAAACAAACACACACTTGCATACATACATCTGAATGCACATGTTCAAACATCTCTAAGAAGTCAGCAAATGTTGGAGTTGGTTTTTTTCCTTGCACCATTACGGAGTTTCTCAGAATCAATCTTTGGTCTCCAAGTTTATACAGCTTCTTTGTTATGTTTAGAGTTTTCATTCAACAACAAAAATCTGAAGATAAATTCTCCCATGACTATATTCCAGTATATAAAATGCATAGCCTGCCTGCTCTTTGGTCTGTTAATAGCATTCAAACACAATTTGCATAGCATTAAACATAATTTGCATATCATTAAAGACAACATTGTAAATGTACTCTTCATTAGTTCTCTTTCCCTTCTATGTTAGATTGTTCATGCTGACACAACAAAAGTACACAGACCAGGAGCCTAAAGAACAGAAATTTATTTCGCATAGTTCAAAATAACTAGGAAGTTTGTTTCTCAAGAATCTTCTTTCCCTGTTTTGTAGATGGTTACTTTCTTCTTCAATCTTCATAAGGTCCTTTCTTTGTGTTTTAGAATTCTTGGTATCTCTTCCTGCTTTTCAAACTATATTAGTCATGAATTAACCACTCTCTGATCATTGCACTGATTAACTCATGATATCAAACTATAGTATGCCATTATCTAAAATGTTGTTATTCTATGATTTGGTGCTTCAACACATGGATGTTAATGAAACACAGTCCAATCCATATTACTCTCCTCAATATTTTTATTTCTCATTGTGAGAGATACATTCAGCCGTACAGCATCATACAATTTCTCCATGAATTGAATATTAGAAATCTCAGTACCCACTTAACGCTGACATAAGGCAGGGGTTTAGCAAGGACCATTTCTTCTTTTTTGTTTTTCTCTCCTGCAGTAAGAAGTAGATTTGTTCTGCTCAAAATAGAGTCACATCAAAAATACCATTGCTCATTTATTCATAGTTCATAACCAAACATTCTAGATACCTGGGTTCTATGTATTTCTAGAAGGTACCACAGAGGTTTTAAAATTAAATATTTGGGGAAATATGTACTCAGGAAAAATGCACAGCTAGAATGCTTTTCAAATTATGCCGATGAATGCCTCTCTTTGACCTAAATTTTGCCAGTTGTGTATTTGAAGCCAAGCAATACGAAGTTCTATATTTAGTATGGTATACAAAGTACACAGTAGTAAGCCTAGTATTATTCTTTTTGATCTGAGGTAATTTCTGTCAAGTGGCATATTATAATTAGTGGCAACAGAAAGTGTCTAGTACATGCTCTTTTATTTTTAAAATATCCCCTAATTGCATGATTTTGATTCTATAGAAGGAAAATTACTTTTCCTTCACTTCAACTAAAGAATGTCTGCAGGTATTACAATTTGATGTGGGCTACTTCCACATAGTCTTAGATTTTTAATATTTTTCTCTAGCTATTCAACTCTGCATGACTGCACACTGTCACATAAGTCTATCTAGTAAACATCTGGGGGAGAGGAAGAGTGATGTAATAAAAGGGAATATCGATGCAGATGTTGTTGCCAGCAATGAGTAGCAAAGCATTATTTGAAGAGCATGAAGTGATGAGGTCCCATGGTTGAATGACTGATACATTACACTACCTTTATTCTAGGAGATTCAAGACTACAAAGATATCTATAACAAGCAACATCCATAAAAGGAAAATGGCAGTGAAGTAATACATGAAAACATGAGAATAATGAGTGTATGAAGATGATGATACATCATACTAATACTCATACTAGAGTCAATATATCAATTTGGGATAAATTTTTCTCTAGTCTCAGTGGAAGAGGAAAATAACCATCTGTTCTAAAGCCAGTCAATTGATTGCTCATTGGAAGTATAATACTTTTGTTACTACAATTAGAAACATCTACCATTGACATGGAATAAAAAGTCAACCTATGATTTGATTTCTATTAACAATCTATTACATTTCTTTAGTTTCAAGCAGAATGTGGTAAGAGAGTCTATGGAAGCTGGCACTGCTTGGTTTATCACAGATATCAGGACACTTCAGGTTAAATGTATGACCTTGTTCTATGCCTCTTCAAGTCTTTTAACAATAATTAACAGTACTAAATAGACTCTTCAAATGTCTCACTTAGGATAACAGATTCATTGCTTACTCTAGCTAAAAATGAAATATTTTCATTTCCTTGGCAAGATATAAGTGATAACATCTAATTTACTTAACTTTTCAAGACTTTAAAATCACACTTTAAAAGCTGATAGTAGATAGAATTTCTATAATTTTTAAAAAATTACTGAGTTGTATTAGTTTGATAGTTGAGGTCCCATAATGATAGACCTCAGGTTTTAAGGACGGAATTCACCCTTATAGCTAGACACACTCAGAGCAGGAGATCAAGATGCCAGTAGCGTTGATTTGTTTGGAGTCTGTCTCCACTGCATGTAGATTGCAGTCTTTTCTCTGACTCTTCCTATAGACTCTATCCCTGTGTGCATCTCTGTTTTAATTACCGTTTATAAAGATACCAGTCTTCCTGAACTAATTTCTACTGTGGCTATCTCAATATTTTTATACTGTTTATTTAAAAATACAGTCTCCAAATATAAGCTTTCTCTGCAGGACTACAATAAGGACTTTACTACAAGTACTGGGCTTGGGGAGCACAATATCAACTATGATGTCCTATATGGAAGAAAGTCCTAGCTGTAAGAAATAAATGCTATAAAATTATTGAGGGGAAGAAAGCTACAGGCTTCCTCCTCAATGTAACAACTGAATCACAGCCATGTGTTTCAAGACAGTTTCTGCCGGAGATGCTAAATCTCAGTTCCATTTGCCTAGTCAGTCCTAGTAACTAATTATGTTGAACATTTTTTTTTTCAGGAGAATTTCCATTCTGTAGAATTTTTTATTCTATTCATAAAGCACTTTAACAAACAAAATTTAAAATTTAGATGAACTCTAGTTTATCTTTGTATTGTTTGTGGTTTTAACGCTTAACGGAGAGTTATTATCAGTGTGCTTCTGATGATACTGGAGATAAGAACCCAGACTCTTGAACTTGATAGCAAGGATTTTGCCACTGAGTTACAATAGCAGGTTATTCACACGTAACTGTTAGCAGCATGGTATACAAAGGAAACTTCAGGGAGATATATACCAGAGTAATTCAGGATACATATCTTTTCTACATAGGAGTCAGGGACCCCATGTTCTTGCTTGGAGTCAACTAAGCCCTATTCTAAGATCCCTGTCATAGAGTCTGCAGGCAACATGGTTATCCATTTTCCACAGACCAGAAACAGAAATGCTCTTTAATGATTTCTGTCTATGCAGTCAGCTACAACATCAGCTAATGAATATTCTATCACCATTTGTCATATAATGTAGCAATTAAGTGAAAGAAGTTCTCATCATACTCTCATTGTTGAGTCAACTCAAATGAAAGGAATTAGACAAGTTGTGTCTGTATGTGGCAGAATAACACTCTGGGGAACCATTTTACAATGATGGCTACCATAGATACAAATTTAATTTGGGTCAGGCTAGTAGGTATATTTGTAGATAAGTAAACACTCTAAACATAGGAATTTGAGTTATTAGCACTTCCCTGGAAACCAGTGGCTCTTACTGGGTAAACTTCCGGTAGACTGAATGCTTTCCTCCTTTGATTCCATGCCAGCTTAGCCTCCTTATCTCAGAGAGCAAATCAAAACAGAGAACTGACTGCTGACAGACACATGGGAGTGGCTTCTAAGCCAAATGCAGATTCAGGGTTGGAGTATCTGTGGAAGTAAAGTATTCACCCTGCACTTGACCTGTTCTGATTTCAAAGCCGCAGAATATTTAGACTCTGTTTTTCTAAGTTCTTTAGAGTATGCTTGTTTTACACATACAATCTGATGATTCTGCATGACTCCATGAATATACAATTTTTTCTTCAATTTTAAAAATTGTGTTTTTGTTTTTATTTTGCTTTGGATTCATCACAACAGAAGGTCTACTTATACTTCAACATCAGGAAGCTTCCTTCATTCAATCCTTTACTGGTTTTGTGCTATAGTTGGCTGAAATTTTAAAAAGTTCTTACTTACAAGGTTATAATTTTGTGATGGTAAAAATAACACTTTATTTTTATATTTTTAACCTAGATTAATGTATTACCTACAAGTTTTCTTTTTAATCCTGAAAAAAGTATCTTTTAATAACTAGCTCCTTGACCAATTTATGGATGATTAGTAGCTCCAGATATTCCTATGAATATTTTCTGTTTATTTCAGTCCATTAATATGTGAAACTATGATAAGCATGATTCCTTATAAGTCACCATAATCTTATTATATATTATTGGAAAACTCAGTGTTCACTTGTATTTTAGGACTTAGAAGTATTAAATTTATTTATTACTATTTAATTAATTTATTTCAACATACACATCAAAACATAAACTCAGTGAACATAGAAAATAGCCCAACTTTTCATCTGCATGTCTATACTACCAAGAGCAGTGTGTTATAATTAAGCAGTGTGTTATAATGAGTGACTAAGTGGAAAAATCTTATACTTCATGTCACTGTTTACCTTAGAGCAAAATAATATTTATGCTTAATTCACTTTGATGAATAATATGTGATTAAAGTAATAAGGCTACATATTTTATTCACTTAATGAAAACCATGTCCACTCATGCAACATAAAGAATAGATTGTACTTTCACCATTATATATCTGAAGCTCTAGTAATTATCTCCCTGAAGTTTCCTTTGTATATTACGTTGCTAAAAGTTACTTATGAATAACCTGCTATTGTAACTCGGTGGCAGAGTCCTTGCTATCAAGTTCAAGGTTCTGAGTTCTATCTCCAGTACCAGAAGGAGACTGATAAAAGCTCTCCCTTAACAGTATGCAACAAAACCACAAACAGTACAAAATTCAACTAGAGTTCATTTAAATTTTAAATTTTGTATGTCAAAGTACCTTATGAACAGAATAAAAAAATTCTACAGAATGGGAATTCTCATAAAAATTTTTTTCGAGATAATTAGGTACTAGGAAAATTTAAACTAAATCCATAGTGAGTTAGTACATCTCACTCATTGGGATGTGCACCAATCCGAGCATTTGTTCACTTAGTGGGGATGCAAATTGGTTTAATCATTTTTATACCTCGATCCTTTCTTAAAGTTTAAATGCAGGATTATTCTATTACCTCATGATTCCACCCTTTGGTATATCCTGAAAAGAACTGAAAACAGGCATCAAAGGAGCCCTGGTGTATGAACTCCATTTTATCATCCGTGCTTTTCAAAGTATAATGCAAGCTCTCCAAACTCACAAATCCAAAATTATCTGAGATTTGAAATGTTTTGAGTTGCAATGTGATATGAAGAGCATAAAAATTCACACTAAAATCATGGGTTGGTGCAGTGTGTGTTTGTGTGTGTGTTTATGTGTATGTGTTTGGTTGTGTATGTCTTTTTGTGTGCCTCTTTGTGTGTGTGTGTGTGTGTGTTTGCCTTCAGGGTATTTGTTCAGAAATTAAATGGGTTGCATATAAAAAATGTTGTATTATATTTAGGTCCATACTTAAATATCTCATTATATAATTGCAAATAATCCAAAATAAAAACTAATCCCAATTTTAAATACTGTGTGTTGCAATCATTAGAAATTACAGTTGTCTCATTTCTAGTAAGAACTTGTAAACCAAATAATTCCACTCATGTATGAATTTCAAAAGCAAGATGCTTTGTATGATAAACTAGACACCAAGGAGATAGATTTATAATTCCATATATATAGTGTATCCAGAATAAATTAGTAAAGATAGACCTTACCTAGTGGCTGCCAGAGTAAAGTAAGAAAAGGACCCAAGGAGACCGTGTGTAACAAAAAAAGTGTTTTGCTTTGCATTGACAGGAAATTTTTGGAGAAAGATAAAGATTCTAGTTTTCATAAGCCTATAAGTATTTTTATCTGAAATAATCTTCTAAAATAATTCATACAAAACTGATCATTAGGATCCTTCCAAATAGCTATATATAGCTCATTTGATATTTAAATTAATTTTTTTGTTTACACAAAAGCCAATATCACTTAACTCTATTGCCATCCTTTAACCTTAGCTTCTTCTCTGTATAATATGAAACTATTCATGCCTTTTTCGGCTGATAAATTAAACAAATTAATTAAACAAATAAGATTTGCTTAATTGCCAATACTATTTCTATTATCAACCTTCACTAACCAAAGAATTCCTTTTTGGACAATATTCTGAACTCATAAAATCACATTAAGACACTCAACAGAATTTTGTTGATCAGTAAATATTCACACGAGGCATTTGCACTTAATTATTGAATTCTGTTCACTGTGTACTCTTTGGATCATTTAAGAAACACTCCTGTGTGGTTAAAGTTCTTGGTTACTTGTACTGTGGCAACTTATGAAGACTCACAGGATCTAGTACACACTGAGGTTTGGATATCATTCAGTCTTACTGACCTCACAGGCAGATTCATCTTGACTTCATGGACTATGGCTGCTAAAGAACTGTCTAGTCTTCTCTACCCTTTCATAAATTCTCAGAGTAAGTAACCATGAGAATTCTCATTCTATGGGTGCCTTACATTTTGGCTTTTCTGGGCCATGCTGAATGAAGAATATCTTGGTCCCTGTATTAAACATACAATCAGTAATGAAATATGATTAGCAAAATAGGTTGTCACCATAGATAAACAAAATATCTCACGTAATCATCCTAATTAAGTCATACATCTTTTGAGGGGTTATATTTTCTTACAAGATGTTGTAGACTATAATATTAATACAATAAAACCTATTTGTATTTGTTACAGAAATTGACACAAAAATAAAATACATGGTTTGGGAACTTCCACATCTCACCAGCTAAAGCAATACAAAGCAGAGAGCTTATGGTAAAGCATTATCAGGAGACAGGTGAAGGGCAACAGTGTAGATGTGCCTTTATTAAGCTAATAAAAATACTGAGCTGCTGGTATACACTTCATATACTTATTGTTTTGCAGTGGTTCATCCTTACTGACATGATGATTTAACATTATTGACAGTTGCTGCTTGTCACTCATCAAGGTACCATGATCACATGTCACATCCGAGTGTGGTAATAGGTTGTCTGTATTTGGAAGGTAAGACACTGGAAACCACATACCACAGCAGCCTAAAAAGCCATCTATATGCACAAATAGCAAGAGAATACATACATTTATTTTGTAGGGCAACAAAATATAACATTGTCATTTACATAATTCAAACCTCAATAATCACACAATCAAGTCACACACAAAAAAATTAAAAACCCCACAAAAATCTCAAAGTATTTTAAAATTTTGAGATTGGTTACATTCCACATTCACAGGTATCAAATCCATATGTGACTACAAGGTTGTGGGTTTAACTCTGCTGTCCAGTCAATGCTGGGGTTCTTGCTTCTATAAGGATATAGCTATAATAATGTATGCAACCCCTAGCCATTGTATCCCTTACTAGGGTCCTAGGTAGAAGCCTTAATCCCTGCACCTCTTAATGTGACTTAGAAATTCTATGCAAAAATGATAGAGTATGTCAACATGGGGACTGAGTTCCTTAGTATCCCCAGAAAAAAGTTGAATTAGTATGCAGAGATATACAATGATTAGGAGAAACATAGAAAAGATAGATATCTCCAAAGCAAAGCCTGGGACACAATCATTTCTCACAGCCTTCATAATAAACTAATCAAATGCACTGGCATATAGACCTTGAACTTCAAATCTTGATAACTGTGAGGTAGTAAATACATGTAAAATTATATAGCCTGTAGTACTTCATTGCAGTATACCTATAAAATTCACAACATAATTTCATGCCTTTTCTTTGTTTGCTTTTTTTTTTTTTTTCTTTTTTTCGAGACAGGGTTTTCTCTGTATAGCCTTAGCTGTCCTGGAACTCTCTCTGTAGACCAGGCTGGCCTCGAACTCAGAAATCCTCCTGCCACTGCCTCCCAAGTGTTGGGATTAAAGGCATGCGCCACCACTGCCTGGCTAATTTCATGCCTTTTTCCTACTCTATTTCCCCTAGACAGACTGAAATACACCAAACCACCACAACTACCACCATCATCACTGAAACCATCTGTGAGCACACTACATTTGTGAAGTTAATACTCATTTTCTTAACTTTCAGAATGTGGTAGAAAGAGGAATATCCATTAATATTTTGTATTTAATAAGGACATAAATACAATTATAAGTTCAGCAAAATTGAAATAGGAACCTGTTAGAGGAGCATCTGCCTTCCTGATAGGAGGAACAGATGTCACTGCCCAGTATGTTCTTTATTGTCATTGCCTTGAACCAGACAGCAAGTCGGCAGCTTCTGGAACCTGCTTTGCTGGCGTGATGTAAGAAGTCTTCACACTATAATGATGGGATGCTACAGTATAAGTGTTCTCATATCCCAGCCAACTGATCTTAATATGTAATAAATAAATCTAAATGAATAAACAGTTATTAAACTAAATGGAATACATAAAAACCTTAGTAAGAATTTGCTTGAACATAAAAACCACTGGTTCATTTTCTTTCCAAAGCATGATGTATTTTCCAAGCATTTTTTTAAAAAAATGCATCTGGTGCATGTATGTGTACATACAGATATATGAATACACAAATGTATAGCTATGTGTAGAGACCAGAGATCTATGTTAAATGCCTCCCTCAATCATCTCTGCCTCATTATTTGAGAAGGTTTCTTGGTTTAGCTAGAGGTCCAGGATTCAGCTAATGGATGGCCACCAAGCCCCAGAGATTGTCCCATCTTTACCTTTGGTTCTGGAATTGTAAATATGTGTCACTACGCTGGAGCTTTACACAGATGTAGGGGACTCAAAGTCAGGCATTCATATTTCAACAATGACTTTATCTACTGAGCCATCTCTTTAATTCCTACAAGTTTTTAAATCAATTATGTATAATCATTATTATATAAAACACATGGTTTTTATATTAAAAAGGATGAGATATTATTGATTTCCTAATAATTTGTACATACTAGCTTTTATACTATGTATGTGGATGTATGCTTACACATTAGCTTGTTATTGATATGATTTCAATTATGACACATTTATATTCAGTTAACTATTCTATTTTTTCCATTTAGATAAGCATGCTGTTACCATGACAATAAATTACACAGGAAGGCATAGATTAAACTGAAATGGAATCAAACAAATGTTAAATTGAGAAACTTTGTAGCAGATCCATTTCAAACAATCACTTTTTCTATTCCCTTAAACATCTAAATAGTAATCAACCTAAAAAGAAAGTAATAGTATTCAAGCTATAAAAGAAAGAAGAAAGCCAGAATAAAAAGTACATGGCTCTACAGTAATTATTTTTGAGTGTCAGAAACCAAAGTAACCAATGGAAGGTATTATTCTGGGATTGTTGAGTTCTGTAACCATGTTCCCTGCCACCTGACCCCCAGTACTAGGCATTTTTACCAGGAATTTTCATATAGATGTATGTGCTGCACCAGTGAACTACATTCCAAATCCTCTGGCTTCTTTTACTAACTCATTTATTATTTGAAAATGAAGCTCTCAGTGAATATATATATCATATATCATATGTGTATCATATATATATATCCTATATTCTTTCTGGAAGGTATATAAATTCATATATCTGGAAAGACTAAATAGAGAACTGGGCGTATATCATAATTGTTTATGACAGGAGGTCTTCTACCTAGAATGATTAGAGAACTTTATATAGACCTTTAGGCAATATTATTTTTTTTTAAAAAGTATCTTTCATTTCACTGGTGAGTTAGCATTTTTAGGTTAGAAGAAACATTTATAAGAAAAAATCACACAGCTTTGAATAAAAAATAGGCCAATTCAACCACAGTGTTCAGTAGCTTCTGTCCATTGGTTAGGGGCAAATATCTGCATTGAACTCTTTCAGCTGCTTGTTGGGTCTTTAGGAGGGCAGGCATCCTAGGCACCTTTATGTGAGTGCTCCATAGCCTCAGTAATAGTGTCAGGCCTTGAGGCCTTCTCTTGACCTGGATCCGACTTTGGGCCTGCTGCTGGACCTTCTTTTCCTCAGGCTCCTCTCCATTTACATCTCTGAAGTTCTTTTAGACAGGAACAATTATGGGTCAGGGTTTTGACTATGGGATGGCAACTCCCTCACTCACTTGATGTCCTGTCTTTCTGCTGAAGGTGGGCTCTACAAGTTCCCTCTCCCCATGTAGGGCATTTTATCTAACTAAGATCCCGCCCTTTGAGTCCTGAGTCTCTCACCTCCCTCCTGGGTCTCTGGTGCATTCTGGGGGGTCCCCCCACCTCCTACCTCCCGAGGTTGCCTGTTTCCATTCCTTCTGCTGGCCCTCAGGGCTTCAGTCCTTTCCCCCACCCAATACCAGATCAGGTCCCCCCTTTCCCCCCCATGCCCCATCCTCTTTCCCTCCCAGGTCCCTCCTTCCCTTCCCCCTGTGGTTGGTTTCTTCTCCCTCCCAAGTGGGACTAAAGCGTTCTCCCTTGGGCCCTTCAGCTTGTTGACCTTTTTGAGTTCTGTGGACTGTATCTCGGGTATTTTATACTTTTATTTATTTTTAATTTTTTTATTTTTGGCTAATATCCACATATTATTGAGTACACACCATGCATGTCTTTTTGGGTCTGAGTTACCTCACTCAGGATGATATTTTCTAGTTTCATCCATTTGCCTGCAAAACTCAGGATATACTCGTTCTTAATAGCTGAGTGGTATTCCACTGTGTAAATGAACCACACTTTCTGTATCCATTCTTCTGTCATGAGTCATCGGGGTTGTTTCCAGCTTCTGGCTATGACAAAGAATGCCACTATGAACTCAGTGGAACATGTGCCTCTGTGGCATGGTAGGGCATCTATTGGGTATATTCCCAAAAGTGGTATAGCTGGGTCTTCAGGTAGATCTATTTCCAGTTTTCTGAGGAACCTCCAGATCGGAAGCTGAAGAGGAGAGTGACTCGGTATTAAGACCAGAAATCTCAGTTATCCCGGATCCCCGAGATCTCACAGACACTGGACCACCAACCAGGCAGTATACACCAGCTGATATGAGTCTCCCTACACATTTACAGCAGAGGACTGCGGGGTCTGGGTTTAGTTAGAGAAGGTTCACTTAACTCTCAAGAGACTAGAAGTGCCAGGGAGTTTAGAGTTCTGGAGGGGTGGGGGTGGGGGATGGGGACATCCTCTTGGAGACAGGAGGGAGGGGAGGAGGTATGGGATGTGGAACAGTTGGAAGGTGTACCTGGAAGGGAATAAATCTTGGGTTTAAAATAAATAAGTAAACAAATAAAGGATTTAAAAATAAAAGCCAATGTCTATTTTTCTTGTACTCTTCACTATGTGCCTGTTTTCTCAGCCATGTACATAAATACTTCTTGAGAAGACAGATGATCTAAAAATTTCCTTTAATAATTTACCCCTTATGTATTTTTTCTTTTTTCTTTTTTCTTTTTTTTTTTTTTTTTTTTGGTTTTTCGAGACAGGGTTTCTCTGTGTAGCCCTGGCTTCCTGGAACTCACTCTGTAGACCAGGCTGGCCTCGAACTCAGAAATTCACCTGCCTCTGCCTCCCAAGTGCTGGGATTAAAGGCATACGCTACCACTGCCCGGCTCCCTAATGTATTTTTACATTAATTTACTACACTTATTTTGTTATAATTATACATTCTCTCTTTGCCATCAGTTTTTGAAGGATCCTGTGAAGTGATTTAGTGTCTATTAGCTCACCAAACTGTAGCCATGTTTCCATTGTTAACAGCACGATACAAGGTTCCATTAAGAGTACACACTCATATTGGTTTTCTCCCTTAAACAAAGGAAATATTTGAACAATCCAGTAGATTCTCTGTTTGGTTGTCTAATCATATATTAGCCACAAGCCATAAAAATATTTCCAAATATTGTTCAGTATAAGAGAAAATCTTAAATATCTTTATAAAAATGTCTACATATGACTAACCCTGTAGGATCTTAAAGGAACACAAGGTAACTATGAACACAAGTCCAGGTTAATAGCTGGGACTCAAATGCAGTTGAAGTCCAGCAGGAAAGAGCTGACAAGAAAATTTCTTTGTTCTTCTAGATATAGAAATACTTGAGATAAAATTAGAAAATATTTTAAAGTGTGTCCAGGTCTAACTTGAGAATGGAACATGGGGGTGCATGTTGAAAAAACAGCACGCTAGCAATGGAAGAAATTCTCACTCAGCCAAACATTTATAGTTCAATTCTACATTACTTTACAGTGCTTTTGAAGATAGGTGGTTGTAAAATTTCCATCCAGACAGTAGAGAAATTTTCAGACATCTCCTGAAATAATCATATCACTGTGTATAACAAATATGTTTATGAATGTTTATCAAATTCAGTATGACTATTGTATTTGTTATAAGAATTAAAATGTTTATAGCAATGCTAATATTTTTGTCTCCTCTTATGAACTGAATCATTTGGATCACAAATAGACACTACTATTACCCAATACATGGAATCCTTAATAGATCATACGAGAAACTCTTTGTTATATATTTAAAATAAAAACCTAATATGTATTATTTTATATTTAAAGGCAATATATGTATATTCCTTGCCTGGAAGTCATTGAAGACCAACTAAATTTGAGTAAGCAAAGGGGTATTTGTCTGCTAAAATAGACCCAATTAACAATAGTGACAATGACTGGTTTATATTTTTTGTCTCTTATGAGCTAAGTTATTTAATATTCTGCCTCAGAAAGAAATTATCAACTGAGCTAGAAGCCAGGCATCCTTCATTCCTTAAAACAGCTACATGATATTTCAAAATAAAAATGAATCAAAATAAAATTATTTACCTTGAAAAAAGCACTTTACTAATCCAAATACTGCTGAAATAAATGTACTGAAATAAGCATCATAAATTAGTGGTACAATTATTTAAAAAAACTGTTGAATTCACATAAGTGAAGTTACTGAGTGAAAATTTTAATTTTAGAATGGAATGCATATATATGTATCACCTCAGGCAGGTTGAAAAAAAAAACATTTTAAGACCTGACATACTTGTTGGATTAGCTTTTAACATCTTGATATTAGGAGAGATTAGGTAATGAACTTTTATTTTCAAGGTGAAAAACAATCACATAATGCATTTCATAGCACCCTAATCTTAAAGGTAATAACAACAACAATAACAACAACAAAAACAATAACAGCAGTAACAGCAGCAAGGAAACTTAATTACTGGTAAATAGGCAAAATGAACAATCACCACAGGCAAACAGAAATTGAAGGGAGAAACTTTTGTTAACATGCTTTTTAAAATAGGTCAAAAGATGGATAGATCCATTTCCAGGATGGAAGGCTGATGCATAATTTTTGTCTGATTAGTGAGTCTTTAACTCATCTGACAATGAATGATGTCAAGCAAGAGCAGTCCTGTAGACTGGCAGTGTTTGTTCTGTAGCTAGTTCACATATAAGCCATTTTCACTACAGACGGGAAAAGTTTAGGTCTGAGTTGTACAAAGAATGAAAAGGGACATGTAAAATGAAAATTCATGTAGCAAGACAGACACACAGTTCACTTTTCTTCAGAAAATCTAGAATGTTAGTGTCATAAAGATGAAAACATACAGAACATATTATGGCTATGAAAACAAAGATGAGGACATAAGATTTTAAAATAATTAATGGTAACATTTTAGAGTGATATGGTATCTCATTCAATTACAAATCTAGGTCTATGTAAATAAAAAAATAACCACATCGAAAATAATGAACAATGAACTCACTGAACTATGGAGAGTAACAGGTGAATGAATTTTGACCACAGAATGATTTGAAAAGTGGGAAAATAGACCATGCCAAGAAAGTTAGGAGACTTGGGTAACATATTCAGATATTCAGAAAACTCATCTCACTGGTGTGACAAAAGAATAATAGATAACAAAGATTAAATGACAAGTATTGAAATAGATAATGTAAGATATTCTGAGAGAACTCATGATTGTCAAGATTTATAAAACCAAGACAAAATGAAAAGTCAAACTTGTTGGCATGAAAAATGTTCTTAGGAACAATGTCAACCCACTAAGGCTAGAATCAAAGTCCTAACCACTTCCAAAGAAAGAAAATGATACAACCCAGAAAATGACTATAATCAGCTTCTAATTATGCTGTCCTTTTGGCTGCTGCCACAATGTGTGAGAGTCATGTTTTGCAAGTCATACTGAATGGAACCCTGCTCAACTCTGAGTCTTGCTATCCTTCTTCTCTGCACCAGGTGAATCCATTTCTTTGGCAACCTGTCACTTTCAGTTCATTCACAGGCTGCATTCACCTGCTCTTCTGACCTTTGACTCGCTGCCCTATTTTGTGTCTTCTTGCAAGCAGACCCTCTGTGTAAAAACTTACTCTGCACTAATATTACTTTTCTGAGTTAACCTTGAGAACTCTGCCCATGGCAACCTTTACAGATACATAAGGGTCTCCCTGGAAATGACCTAGACCCTGGATGCAGCCTCTGCTGTCAAGACAATTATGCCTTGAAAACCAAGATGGATTTAGAACTACTCAAATTCTTGGCTGAAATTCTTAGCTAATACTTCAGACTTTAACGATAGTTTTTAGGTCCTTAAAATGTGTATTGTAGTTGAACATGATTGAACACTATTTATGTTGTATGTGAACACCTTTTTAAAAATATACAAGTCACATACTAATATATTCTGTTGGAATAAATTAAATTATTATAGATGAGGCAAGAATTGATATTTGGCTGCCATCCTCAATAATGATTCATTTTTCCATCTGTACAGTTACTGATTTTAGGATGTATCATAACTTTAAAAATAATTAACATATTTGTATTTTCACAGATTTTTTTCTCTGAAACTATATGTATCTCTGTTAATAAAGATATTATTTTAGGTGTGTTTAAAACAATAAATGCTACCATCTTGCCCATATCTTTCAATTCATTTTATTTATTGCAAATAGGGTAACTAGGTATTCATTACTTGTGTGTGTGTGCATGTGTATATGTGTGTTATATGCGTGTTTATTTTTGTTTCTAATACATACACAAGAGGGAGTATATACGCATGCCCTTTGTATGTGCATGATGAAACAAGAAAATAACATTAGGTACACTGCTCTTTCACTCTCAAGACTATCCTCACAAGACAAGGACAATGATTACAGATAGAGCTAGGCTGATGCCTCACAAGTATCAGCAATTATTTTATCTCCACCATTTTCCTTCCAATGGTGCTAGATTATGGCAACATCTGGCTTCTTCCATAGGATTTAAAATTTTAAGGAGCCTTGCTCAGATCCTCAGCTTGCACAGCAAGTGCTCTCCTCACAGTCTTTCTCCCCAGATGTTACTTTAAAAATACATTTTCCTTAGTACAAATATGCCCCTATTGTGGCATCTCCTTTGGCATTAACTGAAGAATGGGTACAAAAAATGTGGCTCATTTACACAGTGGAATACTATTAAAATAGGAGGACATCATGGATTTTACAAGCCAATGGTTGGAACTAGAAAATATAATCCTGAGTGAGGTAATCCAGACCCCAAAGGGCATGCATGGAATATATTAACTGATAAATGGATATTAGCCAAAATATACAGAATACTCATGATACACCCCACAGACCCTAAAGAGTTGAACAAGAAGTAAGATCTAAGTGAGGATGTTTCAATCCAACTTAGAAGGGGGGAACAAAATAATCATCAGAGGCAGAGGAGAGCAGAACCTGGGTTGGAGAGAGGAGGAGGAGGGGGAAAGGTGGACAGGGTCAGGTATGTGTAGAGACAGGAGAGAGGCCCAGAGGACGAGGAGAGTGAATGGACATATGTGGCTGCCGGGGGTGGGGGGAACCACTAGAAAGTCCCAGAGACCTGAGCTTGGGGAAGGCTCCCAACACTCAATGTGTGTGCCCTTAGCAAAAAGGTCCAACAGTAGGGAGATGGAACCTGAGCGACCACCTCCAGTAGATCGACAGGTCCCCCACCTTCAAAAATTGAGGCCCAGAATTATTTTTTGTGTAAAAGAAATGCAGGGACAAAGATGAAACCGAGACTGAAGGAAAGGCTGTCAACCCAATTTGAGCTCTAAACCATGGGTAGGCACCAAACCCTGATGCTATTCCTGATGCTATGTTGTACTTGCAGACAAGAGCCTAGCACGGCTGTCCTCTGAGAGGCTCTACCAGCAGCTGAGTGAGAAAGATGCGGAGACTTACAGCCAACCACTGACTTGAGGATGGGGATCCCTATGTAATAGTTAGGGAAGGATTGAAGGAGATGGAGCAGATGACAACCCCATAGGAAGACGAAAAGTATCAACTAATCCGGACGTCTGGGAGCTCCCAGAGAATAGTCCACCAAGCAAAGAGCATCCAAGGGCTGGTCTGAGGCCCCTGGCACATATGTAGCAGCAGACTGCCTTTTCTGGCCTCAATGGGAAAAGATGTGTCTAATCCTGTAGAGACTTGATGATCCAGAGAAGGAGGATGCCCGAGGAGGGGGGAAGAGGGAAACATCTTTTTTTTTTTTTTTTGATATTTTATTTACATTTCCGATGATTCCCCTTTTCTTTAGAAACCCCGTGTCCCCTCCCCCTCCCCACCTCTGTGAGGGAATTCCTCC
>CM052700.1:39258192-39269417 GCA_028551405.1 Uromys caudimaculatus
GGTCAGTCTCTGTGGTCTGGTGAGCTGTGGGGCGTGTCTTTGGCCCTCCGCTGGGTCTTGCGATCTCCAGCGAGGGATCTTTGTCCCGGCGCTGATCAGCTGTGGGGCCCTGTGGCCCAAGCTGAGGTCTCCGGCCGTCGGGAAACATCTTCTTAAAGGCGAAAAGGAAGGGGAATGGGATGAAAAACTCTGGGAGGGGGGACGAAGAGGGGTGCAACATTTGGGAGGTAAATAAATAAAATAAAAAGAGGTAACTTCTTTCAAAATGCTATGCATGCACATCTGTGGAAATTAGGGATCGGATGGGCCACAGAAATCCTGAGTTATAAGAATTGCATACTACAGACAATAGTACCAACGACTTTAAAATACATGCCAACTTATTGGATAAAAACTAAAATCTTATTTTCATCTCTACCTAGTACTCCATCACAGACTGTTTTGTAAACATTTAATTTCTCAAAAAATTAATTATAATAACTGTAATTCTACAATTACATAATCGTCTACCCATATTGTTGGGTGATTGGTTTTAGCACTATTTCCAAATGCCTACTGAATTTCATGTAAACTCCACTTTTTCATAAAATTCTATACGGCTGTCTATAACTTACATATGTCTTCTAGTATTCTTCAAAACATCTGAAGTACCTCTAATGGGTAAGAAAATTCTGGGTGAGTGGTTTTCCTCCTGTCTTGTTCTACTGATCGTTTAGATGATAACGCGAACAAATAAACTGTTTAGGCAATCATTATAGTCTACTGAACTCTACCAAATGAGGGGAGATTAGCTGTTATATTTTTGAATGTTTTATGCTCAGTTATGTTTTCTTCGTTTCGGAAAGCCAATCCTAAAATATTTTGGTTTTTCTTCTAAAAATATTTTTATTTTATTATACTGTGCTAAAGGAGGTCATGCAAGTATATCACAATGATACACTACTTTACTCATCTATGACCTCTTTAGGCAGTCTCTTTTGTGCCTCTAGTTTTTATCTCCTTTATGTCATCTGTACATACATTATTTTATGTACCTATAAAAAGCATAGGAACCACACGAGCTAAGACAGGAGGTATTCTTCTGTTCTGAAACTGGCCTACTACACTTGCTAACAGTTTCAACTATTTTTAAAATGGGCATGACTTCATTCTATGTATTCTTAGTATATTTTCTTTACCCATTTTTTTCTTAATGCACAACTAACCTAAATTAGTTTCATAACTAAGCTTATATTAATGGTATTGCAATAAACACAAATGTGCTAGACTTATTGTGGTGTGTTCCCTTAGAGTCTTTCAGGTAAATACCCAGAAGCTACAAATCTGGGCTATACTATATCTTATAATTCCTTTTTTCTGCGAGTCTTTTTCCTTTAGTGGCAGAAAGGATGGTGCATAATTCTATTTTCTCTTTTTATGCAGATTGAGTAAATGTCATTATTCTGCCCAGCAGTTTCTTTTTCTTCTTCCTCTTCGACTCTATATCATTTAAAGTGGTCCTATCCAAGTGAGTTTTTTTTTTTTTTAGTTACTGTACTTTGTAGTATTTTATGTTCTTTATGGTGATTTATCATAATTGTTCTGAGTTTTCTGATGTTTCCTTGTTATTTCTTTTATTTAATTCAGAGGAACTTTCTTTTATTTAATTCAGAAAAACTTTCATTACACATTGAAATCACTTTTTGCTATGTGCCTCGAAATTATAATCAGAAACTTTGAATTTTATTTATTCTTGGTTTATTAAATATATACAGATTATATTCTGACACTGCAAATTTATTGATAAAAGAAAACCCTTGACCCTTCTTGTTTCAGTAGTTTAAAGGTTCTGACATAGATGATAACATATTTTCCTAGGATATACACAACAGAACTTTAGTTTTCTAATCCTCTCTCTCTCTCTCTCTCTCTCTCTCTCTCTCTCTCTCTCTCTCTCTCTATATATATATATATATATATATATATATATATATATATATGTGTGTGTGTGTGTGTGTGTGTGTGTGTGTGTGTGTGTGTGTGTGTGTATGAAATATTTGTATGTGTGCTTTTCTGGATTTTAAAGAATGACTAATAATTCTTGACGTCACCATGCTGACCTACAATGCATTACTGGGCTATCCTATGGGAAGGGGTTGCTGGCCTATTTCCATCCCCTAGTACCATCCTTATACTGATACTGTCCACATGGAATTATGGATAAGTTATCTCCCCTTTTATATTTTCCCACTGAAAATTAGCTTCCCATGTTTCCCCTTCAGAACTAGAACTGTTGATAATCCAGATAAAGCTTATTAAGATAACTTAAGTAAAGTTTATGGAATAAAGGGAAAATCTGAGAACTTCAACTTACTATTGTTATCCAAATTATGAGGTTCCTTGGCAATCCAAATTAGCCTTTTAACTTTTATACAGTTTATTCTCTATGACTTTTAATTATGCTCAGGAGATTTGATTATTCTTAAAGCAAAGCATTAGGGAATAATAAATTCATATTGTCTTTTACCTGGAAGTGTTTTAACAATTTCAAAGAACTCTCTTATATATCATCTCACAGTTTTCTCAACTTTATATTGTCTTAGCACTGAATTTCCTTCCAAAAACAGAAGGAAATACCCCATTACTGATAGTATCACCCACTTCAGACTCAGGACTTGGAAGATTGTAGATGGTACTGACTGGGGCTTCTTTTCTGTAAGTACTAGCTCTCAGTAATTGCAGGAGCTTTGTGAAGTCTACAGTAGGTATAAATCACATGATGACCAGGTTGGGGTTACTGTCAGGATATAAATGAACACTAGTGTCCATTTATGTCCTGACACTAACCAACAGTTGCCTAAATAGGATAAGTCCAATTATACATGGAGGAATTCATGTCTGGTCCTATAAACTAAGTCAACAACACGTGGAATGGGAGTCCATGGAACTTAGAAGACAACCTTCTGCTGCCATTTTCTTGAGCTAGTATAATCTGTGTCTGCATTTAAAAAGTTCTTCTCCTATATATTATTATATCTTTACTGCATTTCTGGTTTCCTCTTGCCCATGTTCTTCCCAGCCTATCCCAACAAACAGATCCTGCTCTCCAGACCCACGCCTCCTCTGTTTCCCTTAAAAAAAAAATAAAAAGAAAAAAAAAAAGCTGACCTCCCAAGTATGTACCAAACATGGCATAACAAGTTACAATAAAACTAAGCACAAACCCTCAGATCAAGGCTGAAAGGAGCAATGCAGTAGAAGGAAAAGGGTCCCCAAACCAGGTAAATAGAGACAACTTTCCACAAGAAACCAAAATTCCACAGGAACACCAAGGTACACAGTCAGAATATATATGCAGAAGACCTAGCTCAGGTCCATATAGGGTCCTCGATTGTTCTATCAGTCTCTAGATTCTTAATACTATCTCTTTATCTACCTATAAGTGTAGTTCTCAATCTTTATCAAGTAAGCTTCCTTTTGTGGAACATAAAGACTATTACATAAATATACAATTGGTCAAATTGCAGAGGCCAAATAACCAAATGGTACCTAACCCCAATGATACATCTGCAACACGACCTCTATATCTAAGGCTCGGGAACTTCTTAGCTAAGGGACTGAGAAGATCGTAGGAGCCACATGACATGGAATTCCTCTGCAAGAAAGTGTCTTCTTGTATTTAAAAGAAGTCCATCACAAGGAAAATGTAAAGAATAACTTGGATCTAGGAGGAGTGCTACCAAAATAAATTACATAAATTTATCAATGTATTAATAAAGTATCCTATTTAAAAAGATACAGAAGATGAAACTGATAAGATTATAGCAAGTATATCAAGACCGTAGGTTTCAAAAACCTAAAATCAATAGATTTTCTGTAAAACAAAACCCAGTAGTTAAAACCACTCATCTTTTCAGCACATGCTTCTGTGGGTACATTAGACACTGTGGTTCCAGTCACCCTGCCTGAGCTTCACTTTACTCTATACTTTGCCAATATTTACATTTTTGATTGCAAAGTCCTGCTATTTTGGTTTGCTCTGGTACACTAGAGGTGGTAAGACCACATATTTTCTTTCTGTTATTGAGGCTTATTTTCATGGCAGTACAAGGATCTCCAGTAGAAAACATCACTGTTTCTATACAAAGGACATTTCATTTCCAACGCTGTGATGTATTGGTCAATACAATTTCCAAAACTAATCTTAGAAGGAATGTGGACAGAGATGTCCAAATGTATTGGATAAATAGTCTGAAGACTTCCATCAATGGAGTAATCTAGACACGATACAATTAAGTTCTGAATTATAAGCAATCACAAAGTAGCTTTTCTTAACTTTACATTTTACAATTTAGCTAAGCATTATAAATAACATCTCATTTATTTTCATAAATATCCCTGTCTGATCAATGAGAGACAGTATTTCTTTCTACCTAATGTGAAATTTAATGATTTATGTTAAGTTCAAATACAATGTATTTATTTCAATAAATCACAAATCAGTAAGTACATTTGGCATTATATTACCTTAGGATACTTTCCATGTTGTTTGTATGACACACAAGATGTGAACTTAACATCTGATGCTCTTTTACTGTTAAATCTTTCATCATAATACCTGTCTGCTAGTTTGTTATGGACTTTGTTGAAAATATTCTTGCTCATTGTATTCACGCTTTTCAGGAATTTGTAAATGATGAATACATTTTGCTTTAAAATAAATGTCTCTTATTGTAGTTTGTTTTTATACATGAACATTTAAATGAATTGGTCATGTTTATTACTTGTGAACAAACATTTGAACTTTCATGACATACACCATGAAAAGGATGTTCTAAGAAAACAGTTCTACAGGTGTAGATTTATTATAATTCACTTGGGTGTTTGGATAATACCTTGTTTGACACTAGGAATGGTGTTGTTCTGTGTATTATTGTATTTAAAAATAACTTCTTCATGTATCCTGTCTTTGGAAGTTGTTGTTTCAATAATTTAATTTCTTTAAATCACTTTAGTTCTCCTTTATTGTGAAGATAGAAGGCTGACAATTATTCCATAGGAATTATTTAGAACAATCACTAAACATGACAGTAACCAATGGCAGTTACATGTTGAAGAGTTATTTCTGAGCCCTTTTTTACATCCTTGTAAGTAACATCTTTCTCTGGATTATTTCCATCAGTTACTCACTCCTCTGAAGACATCAGTACCATCGGCAGACCTGAACATTCGATATAATACACCTTCATTGCACGAGAAGAAAAAATGTCTTGTCAAATTTGGAATTAAGAATAGGTAAACTACTTATTACAATAACTCAAGTTCAATTTTCATTTCAAATACTATAATAAGTTCTCGCCATAAATGTGTATCTCTGAAAGCTCGTGGCCTCTCACTTTCGGGTCTGACATGGAAGAAAGGTGTTTGTTAACAATAGTAGAGAACTCAGGTAATTGTTTATTCTTGGCAATGGCTCAGAAAACTCAGAGGCTGCCAGCAATTCATTTATTTCTTTTCAGAAAAATTATTTACCCTAGAGGAGAGCCCTAGTGAGGAAAGATTTATATAATTTATCTTTAGAATAGCTGGTGTGCCCCTCTTTCCACTAACACCCATGTTGGTTCTGCGTCCTTAAGTGTGCAATGAACCACTCTATGTTATATATTGTACCAATCTGTAAGGTATGCAAGTGAGAGTTACTGCCCTGAAATCCGAAGGCTTTGCATGGTCTTTTTTTTTGGGATGGTGTCAAAGCAAAGGCAAATTCAAAATAAATAAGACTGGCACTATCGTTTATAACCTCAGACTCGTGGTGAGCAGCAGTGGACAGAAGCAGACCTATACAGTCCAATGTGCTCTTATACAGCCATTGCTGTTTTAACTCCCCCAGTATAAGAGTGGACACCTATTGGCTAAATTAAAAATATGAAATAAATGGGTTTTCTCTCAGAATGACTACCTCGATGGAAGACTCTTGGGTTTCTCTTCTTTCTTTTTGTCTTTTTAATTTTATAACCCTTGATTCTTAGTGGTGTGTGTGTGTGTGTGTGTGTGTGTGTGTGTGTGTGTGTGTGTATGTGTGTGTGTGTGTAGAGTGGTGACATATACCATCTTTAGCACATTTGGCAATGCCTACAGACATTAGGTTATTTACCTGGGGAACAGGAATAGTTCTGTAGATCCTACATGAACAAGAAAGCCTCAATGCAAATGACAGAGCTGCGAGGATGAGGATTTTCAGTTATGTAGTCTTTCTTTGAGTATGTCACTTGCTGAACCTGATCACCCTCTGTGCAGCATTGTCAAGTAGTCATACAATTAAAATATTAAATTACCACCAATTAAAATAAATACATTTATTTTCATCTTATGTGAATAAATTTTGCCTATAAACATTTATGTCTAAAACATGCCTGGTTCTCATAGAAGTCAGAAAATGGACAGTGGACCCCCTTAAACTGATTTTACAGATGATTGTGAGCTACCATATGAGTCCTCTGAATAAGCAGCAAGTGCTCTTAACTCCTGAGTCCACAAACATGTTTGATAAATATCCTAAGATACATAAAAAGTTACCTGCAATATATGTTTCCCCCCTTTTAAAAAAACTTTGTTGCTATAACATCATTACTGTGTTATAATTGGGCAATTTTCATAAAATTGACCTCGATTTCTACTTTCACTTTGAGTAGATTATAACTAAAACCTTTCTCATTCATGCACAATACTTCAAATACTTGTTTACAGTATGCTGATTATTTATACTCAGGGTAAATCTTATTGTCAGATTATTTCCCCAGCACAACATATTTTTATTTCATAGTGTTTAATGATGTTATCATACCTGAAATTTTTTGTAAAGCTTTCTCATGTATATAAGTGTAACAAAAGACAAAAGAAAGCAAAATATCAGAGTTAAAAAATGATTAGTTCCTCAAACACCTGGCCAATGGTAAAGTAATTGAGAAGTAGACACGATCAGACATCCCTAAGGTCCACTACTTTAATTCATTGAGATCTAATTTAAATCATTCAAGGTGAGGCATATGGGAAAATGCTAATTTGCTTGGGTACTTGAGCAATAATAGTCATTAAGATTCATGTAATTAATGGCAATGTCAAAAGAAATGCATTTTCATTTTCCTCATAGAAGTTAAGATGCATTAATGAGAAATTGGGTCTGCATGCCTGTTATCTCTATAGATGACCCATAGAGAACATGATTCAGTAAAAGAAAAATCAGAAAATTCATAAATCTTGCTCTCCAGAAAGCACCTATAAATTATCATGTCCTTTATGTGTGATTTATGATGTGTACTTTGCGTACATGAGTTAAATGTTATGACACACACCACTTACATGTGCTTATTTCCTTTTTTCTGCTTCACAAAAGGTGTGCTGCTTAAAATATCTTATCCTATGTGTTTAGAACATTTTTGAAGTGGAAAGAAATCGTAAGATGTTTACTTACAGCCTTGCTAATTTACAAAATAGAAATGGAGTCTCATGATGAGTGTCACCCTGTGATTTAATGATTTGGATCAGGAATTTGTTAGTTTCTTGTTCCCTGTTTAGTAATCTTTGTGTTACATGTTGCTTTCATTTTATAATTTAAACTAAATACTAAAAAATTTTAAACCGTGCCTGATTTTATGACATAATCATCCTTTTTTTGTAAGAATATTTAAATAATTGCTTTATATTATAGAGTATAATTGGTAATGCATTTTCTTAATACTAAATCAGGGCTTAAATGAAATATTTGAAATGGATTAATTTTTAAAAAATGAATTAATGTTATACAAATCATTTTTTCTGTCGATATACCTTAGGAATGATTTGAATAATTAGGCACTTATCTTCATCTGCTATCACATATAGTAATTGTGTAACTGAGATTATTAAGATTATTTTATTTATTAAATTATTTTTAAACTTTGCAGCAAGGCAATGGGTCTCAGGGTCCTTACAATGAAATAAGCTAACAACATTTAGTTATCTACATAACACTCAATCTTAATAAAATAAAGTAACTGAGATCATGGTAATAAACTAAAATTATAAAATTTACAGAAGTTAACACTAACATTATTATTAAAACATGTTTCACTTTGATGAGAAATTAAAACTGGAATTTGCATAGCTCAATTTTTGTGTTTATTTTTCTGTTTCTGATCTTATGAACAGAAACAATGATTATTATGAGATAACAACTGGCTGATTTATTAATATATTTTCTGAAGGTACATTTTAAAGACTTGTTTTATGTTTATCTATGTACATGCATATCTTTGTGTAACTTGTACATGCAAGTACTCATGCAGTCCAGAAGAGGAGGACAGATCCTTTGGAACTGGAGGTGCTGGGTGTTGTGCTGAGCATCAGGAATATTGTGAATAAAATGGATCCTTTGAAGGACCCTGAAGGGCTCTTAACTATTGAGTCATCTCTCTAGAGCCAACATATAATTTGATTAAACTACATAAGAAACTTCTAATATGGAATTTTAAGAGGAGAATTAATCTCAAAGCAGAATGACATTAAATATTTAGGGCAGTTTCATATAATAACTATTTCACACATATATATTCTCTTCCATTATGAGCATCTTTTGAGAGGGTGTTTCCTTGCTTGTAAACAATGAACTCATAGCAATGTATATTTGTCCTATACAGTTAACATCAAGTTTGTCTTCAGTATAAAATCTATGTGTTGACAAGTCTATTGGTATAGTAATGTATCTACTATCATATAATTCCCCAATTGGTGTTCATTTTACTGAAAATGTCTGTGTCTGTTTTGAATTAGGGATGTGGTATCGCATAGGATGTAGACTATTCTTTTTTTATTGGATATTTTCTTTATTTATATTTCAAATGTTATCTGCTTTTCTGGTTTTCCACCTCCCAGAAATCTCCTATCTCATCCAGCCTCCCCCTGCTTCTATGAGGGTGTTTCCCCTCCCACCCACCCATTTCTGCCTCCCCGTCCTTGATTTCCCTACACTGGATCATCTATTGAGCCTTCATAGGACCAAAGACTTCTCCTCCCATTGATGCCTGGCAAGGCTATCCTCTGCTATACATGCAGCTGGAGCCATGTGTACTCCCTGGTTGGTGGCTTAGTCCCTGAGAGCTCTGGGGGATGCTTTCATTGTGTCCCATAAGGTTTGGTATGATGTGTCTTCATTTTCATTATATTCTAAAAAAGTCTTTAATTTCTTTCTTTCTTTATTCCTTGACCAAGTTAGAGCATTGTTCGGCTTCCATGTGTATGTGTGCTTTCCGTTGTTTTTGTTGGTATTTAAGACCAGCCTTAGGCTGTAGTGATCAGATAGGATGTATGGGATTATTTCAATCTTCTTGTATCTGTTTAGGCCTGTTTTGTGACCAATTATATGGTCAATTTTGGAGAAGGTACCATGAGGTGCTGAGAAGAAGATATATTCTTTTGCTTTAGGATGAAATTATATATATACACACACACACACACACACACACACACACACACACACACACACACACACACACACACACACACATATATATATATATATATATATATATATATATATATATATATATATATATATATTAGATCCATTTGGTTCATAACTTCTGTTAGTTTCACTGTGTTTCTGCTTAGTTTCTATTTCCATGATCTGTGCATTGCTGAGAGTGGGGTGTTGAAGTCTCCCACTATTATTGTGTGAGGTGAGATATGTGCTTTGAGCTTTAGTAAAGTTTCTTTTATGAATTTTAGTGCCCTTGCATTTTGAGCATAGATGTTCAGAATTGAGAGTTCATCTTGGTAGATTTTTCCTTTGACCAGTATGAAGTGTCCCTCCTTATCGTTTTTTATAACTTTTGGTTGAAAGTTGATTTTTTTCAATATTAGAATGGCTACACTAGCTTGTTTCTTGGGACCATTTGCTTGTAAAATTGTTTTCCAATCTTTTACTCTGAGATAGTGTTTGTCTTTGTCACTGAGGTGCATTTCCTGTATGCAGCAAATTGCTGGGTCCTGTTTACTTATCCAGTCTATGTCTTTTTAATGGGAAATTGAGTCTATTGATGTTAAGAGATATTAAGGAAAAGTGATTGTTACTTCCTGTTATTTTTGTTGTTAGAGGTGGATTTATGTTTGTGTGGCTATCTTCTTTTGGGTTTGTTGGGTTTCTTGCGTTTTGAAGGGTATAGTTTCCCTACTTGTGTTGGAGTTTTCAATCTATTATCCTTTGTAGTGCTGGATTTGTGGAAAGATATTGTATAAATTTGGTTTTGTCATAGAATATCTTGTTTTCTTCTTCTATGGTAATTGAGAGTTTTGCTGGGTATATTAGCCCAGGCTGGCATTTGTGTTCTCTTAGGGTCTGTATGACATCTGCCCAGGATCTTCTAGCTTTCATAGTCTCTGGTGAGAAGTCTGGTGTAATTCTGATAGGTCTGCGTTTATATGTAGCTTAAACTTTTATCCCTTACTGCTTTTAACATTCTTGCTTTGTTTAGTATGTTTGGTATTTTGATTATTATGTGACAGGAGGAATTTCTTTCCTGGTCCAGTCTATTTGGAGTTCTGTAGGCTTCTTTTATGTTCATGGGCATCTCTTTCTTTAGGGTCGGGGAGTTTTCTTCTATAATTTTGTTGAAGATATATACTGGCCCTTTAAGTTGGGAATCTTCACTCTCTTTTATACCTATTATCCTTAGGTTTGGCCTTCTCATTGTGTCCTGGAATTCCTGGATGTTTTGAGTTAGGAGCTTTTTGCTTTTTGCATTTTCGTTGATTGTTGTGTCAATGTTTTCTATGGTATCTTCTGCACCTGAGATTCTCTCTTCTATCTCTAGTATTTTGTTGGGAATGCTTGCATCTATGAATTCTGATCTTGAGTTCTTTGTATATTGGATATTAGCCCTCTATCGGAGGTAGGAGTGGTAAAGATCTTTTCCCAATCTGTTGGTTGCTGTTTTGTCCTACTGACAGTGTCCTTTGCCTTACAGAAGCTTTGCAATTTCATCAGGTCCCATTTGTCTATTCTTGATCTTAGAGCATACGCCACTGGTGTTCTGTTCAGGAACTTTTCCCCCATACCCAGGTTTTCGAGAGATTTCCCCACTTTCTCTTCTATTAGATTCAGTGTATCTGGTTTTATGTGGAGGTTCTTGATCCACTTGGACTTGAGCTTTGTACAGGGAAATAGGAATGGATCAATTTGCATTCTTCTACATGTAGACTGCCAGTTGAAC
>CM052700.1:39269517-39295559 GCA_028551405.1 Uromys caudimaculatus
TTTTGGCAGGATGGCCATTTTTACTATATTAATCCTTCCAATCCATGAGCATGGCAGATCTTTCCACCTTCTGAACTCTTCTTCAATTTCTTTCTTCAGAGACTTGAAGTTCTTGTCATACAGATCTTTCACTTGCTTGGTTAGAGTCACACCAAGATACTTTATATTGTTTGCGACTATTGTGAAGGGTGTCATTTCCTTAATTTCTTTCTCAGCCTGTTTATCCTTTGAGTATAGGAAGGCTACTGATTTGTTTGAGTTAATTTTATATCTGACCACTTTGCTGAAGTTGTTTATCCACTGCAGCAGTTCTCTGGTGTAGGTTTTCGGGTCACTAAAGTATATGATCATATCATCTGCAAAGAGTGATAATTTGATTTCTTCCTTACCAATTTGTATCCCTTTGACCTCCGTTTGTTGTCTAATTGCTCTAGCTAGAACTTCAATTACTATATTGAATAGATAGGGAGAGAGAGGGCAGCCTTGTCTAGTCACTGATTTTAGTGGGATTGCTTCGAGTTTCTCTCCATTTAGTTTGATGCTGGCTACTGGTTTGCTGTATATTGCCTTTACTATGTTTAGGTATGGGCCTTAAATCACTGATCTTTCCAAGACTTTTATCATGAAGGGATGTTGAATTTTGTCAAATGCCTTTTCAGCATCTGTTGAAATGACCATGTGGTTTTTTCTTTGAGTTTGTTTATGTAATGAATTACATTGATGGATTTCTGGGTATTGAACCATCTCTGCATCCCTGGGATGAAGCCTACTTGATCATGATGAATGATCATTTTGATGTGTTCTTGGATTCGGTTTGCGAGAATTTTATTGAGAATTTTTGCATCAATATTCTTAAGGGAAATTGGTCTGAAGTTTTCTTTCTTTGTTGGATCTTTGTGAGGTTTTGTTATCAGTGTAATTGTAGCCTCATAGAAGGAATTGGGTAGTGCTCCTTCTGTCTCTATTTTGTGGAATAGATTGAAGAGTATTGATATTAGTTCTTCTTTGAAGTTCTGATAGAATTCTGCAGTGAACCCATCTGGACCTGGGCTTTTTTTGGTTGGGAGACTTTTAATGACTGTTTCTATTTCTTTAGGCATTATGGGACTGTTTAGATCATTTATCTGATCCTGATTTAACTTTGGTATTTGATACCTGTCTAGAAAAATGTCCTTTTTATCCAGATTTTGCAGTTTTGTTGAGTATAGGCTTTTGTAGTAGGATCTGATGATTTTTTGAATTTCCTCAGAATCTGTTGTTATGTCTCCCTTTTCATTTCTAATTTTGTTAATTTGGATTCTGTCTCTGTACCCTCTGGGTAGTCTGGCTAGGGGGTTTATCTATCTTGTTGATTTTCTCAAAGAACCAACTCCTGGTTTTGTTGATTCTTTGTATAGTTCTTTTTGTTTCTACTTGGTTGATTTCAGCCCTGAGTTTGATTATTTCCTGCCTTCTACTCCTTTGGGTGCATTAGCTTCTTTTTGTTCTAGGACTTTCAGGTGTGTTGTTAAGCTGCTAGTGTATGCTCTCTCCCGTTTCTCTTTGGAGGCCCTCAAAGCTAAGAGTTTTCCTCTTAACACTGCTTTCAATGTGTCCCATAAGTTTGGGTATGTTGTACTTTCATTTTCCTTAAATTCTAGGAAGTCTCTAATTTCTTTCTTTATTTCTTCCCTGACCAAGTTATCATGGAGTAGAGCATTGTTCAGCTTCCATGTGTATGTGGGCTTTCTGTTGTTATTGTTGCCATGGAAGACCAGCCTTAATCCGTAGTGATCTGATAGGAGACATGGGATTATTTCAATCTTCTTGTATCAATGGAGGTTTGTCTTGTGACCAATTATATGGTCAGTTTTGGAGAAGGTACTATGAGGTGCTGAGAAGAAGGTATATTCCTTTGATTTAGGATGAAATGTTCTATAGATATCTGTTAAATCTATTTGATTCATAATATCTGTTAGTTTCACTGTGTCTCTGTTTAGTTTGTGATTCCAAGATCTGTTCATTGATGATAGTGGAGTGTTGAAGTCTTCTACTATTATTATGTGAGGTGTGATGTGTTCTTTGAGGTTTAGTAAGGTTTCTTTTATGAATGTGGGTGCTCTTGCATTTGGAGCATAGATGTTTAGAATTGAGAGTTCTTTTGGTAGATTTTTCCTTTGATGAGTATCAAGTGTCCTTCCTTATCTTTTTTGATGACTTTTGGGTGAAAGTCAATTTTATCCGATATTAGAATGGCTACTCCGGCCTGTTTCTTGGGACCATTTGCCTGGAAACTTGTTTTCCAGCCCTTTACTCTGAGGTAGTGTTTGTCTTTATCGCGGAGGTGTTTTTCCTGAATGCAGCAAAATGCTGGGTCCTCTTTATGGATCCAGTCTGTCAGTCTATGTCTTTTTAGTGGGGAAGGGATTTTTGTGTTTCCTCTTTAAGGGCTTCAACCTATTTTTCAGCAACATGCATCTGAGGGATCGGCAGCGTTTTTAGTTTATTTGTCTTGTAGTTTTTGCTTTGATTTTTCACTGTTTTATAACTGAATGGTACTCTATTATCTGAATGTATAAGATTTAATTTTTTTTGAAATTTTATTAAATCTTTTCTTTATTTACATTTCAAATGTTATCTCCTTTCCTGGTTTCCCCTCAGGAAACTCCATCCCATCCCCCATCCACTGCTTCTATGACTGTGTTCCCCCAACCACCCACCCATCCTGGCATTCCCCTACAGTGGGGCATCGAACCTTCACATGACCGAGGACCTCTCCTCACATTGATGTCTGAAAAGTCCATCCTCAGCTACATATGCATCTGGAGCCATGGGTCCTTCCATGTGTACTCTTTGGTTGGTTTAGTTCCTGGGAGCTCTAGGGTGGGGGGTCTGTTTGGTTGATATTGTTGTTCTTCCTATGGGGTTGTAAACCCTTTCAGCTCCTAATTAAATTTTGATTCCCTTACTGAAAGCCATCTTGATTTTTCCACAACTTGCCAACTCAGGCAATAGTTCTTAATTTTTTTATTTACAACTTTTCCAGATAAACGTTTTTTAAGTGAATTGTATGGGTTATATTTCAAGATTTTAAAAATGGAAAATAGATATTCTCATATATTTTTTATATAATATACATATACGTAGCATACGTGTATTTCATATACATACATGTAGATTGAATACATTATATACATATACTTAAATGCATACAATAACAATTATTGAAATAAAAATACCATGTATTTGAAGGTTTCTGGGGGAGCAGAATATAAAAATGCTTAGGTGGGGAAAAAAGGAGAAAAGTAATCTATTCACAATCACAAAATCAATAATAACAAAGATATTTGCACTAGAATTTTGTGTATGTTTCACTGAGGTGAAGTTCTCTTTTCACATACTTGTGATAATATACTAAAGTAAATATTAAATGTTTGCTTACACATTTTTTGTTTTGATTTTTTTGGGTTTTTTGTTTGTTTTGTTTTGTTTTGTTTTGTTTTTGTCGCAGTGTTTCTCTGTGCACCCCTGGCTATCCTGGAACTTTCTCTGTAGACAAGATTAGCCTAAAACTCACAGAGATCCACCTCTACTATGCCTCCTGAGTGCTAAGATTGAAGGCGTGTGCCTCCAACACCTGGCTAAACATTAATTTTTAAAAGATTTATTTATTTTTATTTTATGCTAAGTGTGTCTTACTAGCATTTTCTTTTGTGCACTCGGAGTGCAGTGCCCTCAGAAGCTAGAAGAAGGAATCAGATTTCTGTATCTAGAATCCCAGATGGTTTTGAGCCACAATACGGGTTCTGGTAATCAAGCCTAGGTCCTCAGGATGGGAAACCAATGCTCTTATCTGCTAAATTATGTCTGTAGTCTCACATTAGATTTTTAACAAATGCTTTATCTTCTTCTATAACACAGTTATTTAATCTTTTTATTTATTTATTTGCCTATTTGTATAATAGCTTGTAATAACTGACCCTTGGATGACCTGGTCTTACATATTTAGTATGTATCCATCTTGGGTTAGGACATACTTTTTTGATTTCTTTTTGCCTTTAGTTAACTTTTGTTACAGTTTTGGCCTCTGTATTCATGAGAAGTTTTGATCAGCCCACTTTCTTTTCTTGTAATTTATTCACATACTTCTGGTACTAGACTAATGCTGCTTTTTAGAATTAATAAGTGTCAGGTAGCAATTTTGTCACTAGGACAACTCCTTGAGAGAGAAAAATTACAAAAGATGAAAGATTCAAGTTTCACTAATGATTCATCTAGACATTTAACTGCAAACTCTACTTTGGTGCTAAGGTGAAGCAGAACATCAAGGTGGCAGAAGCATATGGCGGAGGTTGTTCACCTCACTTTGCCTGGGACACAGAGAGGAAAAGAATCTGTGCAATAGGAGGCTTTCTATTTCTTCCCCTTTCACTCTCTCATACTCTCACCCTGTGGGATGGTACCACACCACTCACAGCAGATCTTTTCTTGTTCTTCCTCACCTCAGGTGGGGATTATAATCCCTGAAATCAATCTCATAAACATATCTAGAAGTATGCTTCAGTAATCTCCTTGATATCTCTCTCTGTATGAATAACATTGATAATCAAGATTATGCATCAAATATCTTTCTTGTTAACATGACACATGAACCCATCCGTGGCAGTTTAAATAAGAATGACCCCCATAGGCTCATAGGTTTGAATGCTTGCTCACCAGGGAGTGGCACTATTTGAAAGGATTAAGGATGTAGTACATCTACACAATTGAATGCTATTCAGCTATTAAAAACAAAGACAACATGAATTTTACAGGCAAATAGATGGAATTTGCGAAATATCATCCTGAGTGAGATAACTCAGTCCCAAAAGAGCATGCATGATACATACTCATTCATAGGTGGATATTAACCATAAAATAAAGGTACCATGCTGCACTTTACAGATCCAAAGAACCTAAAAAGAATGAAAGCCCAAGTGAGGAAGCTTGAATCTCACTTAGACGGGAGAATAAAATAGTCGTAAGAGGCAGATGGGGCAGACTGGGAGAGAGAAGGTATTGGGAGGGAAATGAGAGGTCAGGATTTGGTGTGGGGAAGGACAGGAGAAATGGTTCTATGGCCATAAAAATGAATGGATAAGTGCAATAGACTAGGGTGAGAAGGTGTGGAGACATCTCCAGGAAGAGACAGAGACCCGGGATAAGGTCCCCACAGTGCCCAAGAATCAGTGAGGGTAACCTTAGCTGTAATTCACAACATTAGTGATATGGAACTTCAAGAGGTTACCTCCTGTAGCCAAACAGTCACCTCAGTGGAGTGATAGAGACACCAACCCACCCACAAAACTGTCAACCAAAAGAAATGCAGACACGGGGATGGAGCAGAGACTGAGACTGAGAGTCAACCACAAACCGGCCTAACATGAGACCCAGCCCCTGGGCGAACACCAATCCGTAAGACCATTAATGATACTCTGTTATGCTTGTGGACAGGAGCATGTTGACCTCTGAGAAGTTCCACCCAGCAGCTGACTCAGACAGGTACTGACAATCATAACCAAACAATGGACGGAGTTTGGAGACTTTTATGGAAGAATAGGAGGAAGGATTATGAGTCCCGAAAGGGATAAGAACTCCACAGGAAGACCAACAGAGTCAACTAAACTGGACCCTTGGTGCTCTCAGAGTCTGATCCACCATCTTAGGCCTGGACTTAGGCCTCTCTGCACATATGTATCAGATGTACAGCTTGGTTTTCTTTACCTCTTTTTTTTTGGTTTTTCGAGACAGGGTTTTTCTGTGTAGCCCTGGCTGTCCTGGAACTCATGTGGGTCCTGAACAATTAGAACAGGTGCTATCCCCAAATCTGTTGCATTTACATGGGATATATTCTTTTAGATGTGCTGTCTTGTCTGACCTCAGTGGGAGAGGAGACACCTAGTCTCACAGAGACTTGAAGTGCCAGGGTGGGGGGATACCCAGGAGGGTCCCCATTGTCTCAGAGAAGGGGAGGGGGGCATGGTGGAAGGAATCTGGGAGGGGGTGACCAGGAGGGGGCAGTGAGTGGGATTTAAAGTGAATAAGTAAAAAAAAAAAGAAAAAAAGAAAGAAAGAAAGAAAGAAAGAAAGAAAGAAAGAAAGAAAGAAAGAAAGAAAGAAAGAAAAAAAGAAATTAAAACAAACAAAAAGAGTTGTGGCCTTGTTAGAGAAAGTGCATAACTGGGGGTGGGCCTTTATATTCGAAAATCTCAAGCCAAGCTCAGAATCTCTTTCTAACTATGGACCAGACTGTACTTCTCAGCTGCGATTCCAATGTCTGCCTGCATAGCACCATGATTTCTGACATGATGATAATGGACTAAACCTGTGAAATGATCAGCAAGCACCTGATTTAATATTTTCTAATAGTTGCAATGATCAGGGTGTCTCTACCTAGCAGCAAAACAATGGTCAAGATACCATTTTTTTTTAAGATACAACTTGCCATCCCTGACTTCTCAAATACTCATGTTCATCTCATAAATGGATATCTTACATTATGAAACACATACACCTTAAATATGTCAAAGTCAAGCATGAACTTCATACCTATAATCCCAAGTGTTTGAGAGGCCGAGGCAATAGGTTTGCCATGAGTCTGAGGGCAGATTGGATTATATCATTATTTGGGACCAGCCTGGGCTATAAAAAACACTGTCCCAAATCACTATACCATCCCAACCGACCCCCTCCAAAAAAAATTAAAAACAAAAAACAAATAAAAACAAAAAATAATTAATGAAATGCATGTTCTCATATTACAGTGAATTTAAATTTTATATCAATATCAAAGTCAGAGTATTGAACCATCAAGATAGTTCAGTGAATAGAGATGCCAGAGTACAGACATAAACATGCAAAGTCAAGACAGGACTGCAGTGTTGGAGGAGAGACTCACCCCCAGGGACTTTTCTTTTGACTTCCACATGAGTGTGGAATGTGTGTGGCTTGCAAACACATATCTAAACACATGCATATACTACCACCTCCACCATAGTAAGTATGTATATATGGTATATATATTTAAATTTGTGTAACCTCTATAGCCTTAGCAGTTAAATGGCACAATTCCATATAACACTAAGTTCAAAGAAATAGCTGTAAAATTTATTAGTGTTTATTTTATATATATGGGTGTTTTGATCCTTGTCACATAACAATACTTCTAGGTCTTCTGAGTGTCTCATACAAATATTTTATTCAAACATTATTAAATGCCATGAATTGTTTGAAATTAACACCTTAACCTAGTTGCTTTTGGTTAGGGACAGCATTGGATCTATATTTTACACAATTTTATTTTTAATCAATTTGGGTCTTTAGCATTGTTTTCCGGTAGACAATCTGTGTTTAGGTCCTTTTTGCCTCCTTTATTTAGTTACACATCTGTTCTTATCCCTTTTCAAAGTTATTGTCCTACATATAGCTTATAACATACATTTACAACTTATCTGAGACTTCCTTTAAATAACACTATACCACTTCGTAGGAAGTGTGAGTCCCTTACATTAATGGAAAATTTAAAAATTTCCCATTCTTTTTGTCCTCTCTTCCTCCCTCTTTTCTGCTTTCATCAGTGTTCTCATTCACAGCATGTACAGATCATCTAAGTTATCAAATGTATTATTATTTAAAACAAACTGGTGTGAAGCTTCAACTAAAAAGAATGTTTCCCTTTTAATTTTTATATTTATTAAGCCATTTTATATTATTTATATTTATTCATTCATTCATTTATTTGTGCATGTTTGCATGTATGTGTGCACATGTGTATGCGCGTGTGTGTGTTTGCATGCGTGTGCATGTGTGAGTGTGTGTGTGTGTGTGTGTGTGCGTGCGCACACCTACACGTGTGCACATACACATTTGGAGGCTAGAGGACAACTTTCAGAAATCATCTTTTCTACCAGTTAGGTTCCAGGGGTTGAACTTGGGCTTTAGCAACTAAATGTCCTTTTCCATAGAAATATTTTTGTAGCTCCTAATAAGAGTTTCTCTAATGTTCATCTCTTCCTTTCATAGAATTATTATCTGACTGTATTAGCATCTTTCAAAGAATCAGAACACATATGTGATTATACTTACCTGGATCTTACATTTGTTCTTATCTATATGATATATATATAAATATATAAATATACACACACACACACATATATATAAATATATATATATATATACATATATATATATATATATATGTATATCAATAGAAGACTTACTTAATCTCTCACCTGCAAGGTATTTACAAATACAACATACTGATACAATTTCAATATCAGTGACTAAATTTAAAACCCAGAGAAATGCCATGTTTGAATTCTAGTACAAGTATGTAGGCCTGAGAATTAATACCCTAGATATGAGTTCTAGTTCAAGTAAAGAACAGGAGCAGGGTTTTTATTCATGCCTACACTATCAGTCAGGGAAATTGAAACAGCAGTTCTCTACACTTTCATTTAGTCAGACATTCAAAAGATTGGCTATCATCTACCATCACTGGCAACTGGCAATAGTCATATGCCTTATTCAGTCTATGTCTTTAAATATTAATTTTATATAAAATACAAAAACCTGCATAATTCAGAAATAACATGTAGCTATATCTGCATGCCCTATCAAATCATAAATTATATTAACTATCACTTTGAACAACTAAATGAATAGAAAATTGCATTGACTTTACTAGAAAATATATTACTCCATTGTCAACTTGGTTAATGCTACCCCTGCTTCTATGATACCATGAACCTCCCCACTATAGCTGGTTCCATCTTCTTCTCCATCAAGATAGAATGGCATTATCAAGATGTAGCTCGCAGCATGTCAATCCCTTATCCACGAATATCAGCAAATTTTATCCTCTACAATCTAAAACCAACGTACTTGTATTAACCTACATCACTACATCTAATCATATTCTTCAACAAAACTGTATGTTACTGACACTTTCCTTTTTGTTTCTGACTCATTTGCCTTCTGGGTTTTATTTGAAGACTCAGGCACCAATCATCTGACAATATTTGATTTGCTGTCATTTCTGATCAGTTATTCAACTAGTGTGTTCTCTCATTTCCATTATGTCTCTGAGTAGATTTTCTCTTCTCCGGACAGCCTTCCAGGTCATGCTTTTGTAATGTAACTCTCAATTATTCTTCTCTTATCACCTTTCTAGCTATCTTCTTATTCTTACCACTCAATACTTAATTTAAAAAGATATATTTTTCTTATTTTTATGTCAATACTGTGGAATTTAACCCTCTTAAACAGTAAGTGAACCCTATAAGCCACATTTTATATTCTATCTCTAATATTTAGCATATATCTACCATCTTTCTAATTAAAAAATATACTTAAATAGAAGGTAAGGAGTACTCTCCAGCAAATGTCCATCACAGTTTCAACATTCATTCATTCGCACAACTAACTACCTTCACAAGAGCAATGGGAGCAAAGTGAGAAATTACTACAAATGAGTTTTACTGTAGTAAAAAGAGAAAACATTGAAGAATGTTGAAAAATACTGTTAAGTATCATCTCTATTTTCTCTCTACTATTTTACCTTCAACCTTGGTTAGCAGAGTGTTGGAGAGAAAAAACAAATAACCACCAGAGATCAGAGCATGAAAGCTACCACAGGGTTTTACATTAAAAGTGAGTGATTGACCCACTAGAGTGAAGATCAGCAGTTGAAAGAGTACTCCCATCTAGGACATAGCTCTCAGGCAGAGCCTTTAATTCACCTTGTTTTCAGACAAATACTTACATGACCCTGGGATATAACTGAATTTTGATCTGTGTCAAAGCTAAGGTTGGATAAGTCTAATATGACCCAGATTACATCAGCTCTGCTGATGAGTTCATTGTCTTTACCATGTGACTTTATGTAGCATAGCTATTTCCAGGGCAGTCCTCACTGGGTCTCATGAGGTAAGCTGGTGGATCTGAGATATATTCACCCAGAATCCCTGCTAACTCCAGAATATACATGGTTTTACCCATGACATTATACCCACAGTTGCATCTGTCAAGCACAAGTTTGATCTACTTTAGAGTCTACTTTACAGATCAAGGGATTATCAATCTCAGGAAATGCACCATGGCACAAGACTCCCTTTACTTAGTGTATGACAGGCAAGTAGCACAGGACTTTGCCTTGGAACTCTGTTAAGTTGGCAACATTTAGTTCTGGAAATACCTTAATCAGACACATCCCAAAGGCAGTGAACAGACCCTAGGAACTGATAAACTATGTTGCAAAGACACCTTATCAGACTTTAGTCCCTCTCTTCATTGTAGAAGATGGTTGTAGTCTACTTTGTGTCTTATTGGGATTCTATTGTGTTATAGCATCATGGACCAAAGACAGTTGAGTAGAAAATAGTAACAGTCCATTTCTGAGGAACTGAAGCATGGCAGTAGCCTGAGGCAGGAACTAAGGTGCAGCCATGTAAGAATGCTCTTAATGGCTTACTCAACCTAATTTCTTGTAGCACCCAGAATAACCAGCTTAGAAGTAGTACCTCCAACAGTGAGCTTTGGTCTACCATGTCAATCATAAATCAGGAAATGGCACCACAGGCTTGCACACAGGCTCATCTGATGGGAACATTTTCTCAATTGAGCTACCTTCTTACAAATGACTTCAGAGTCTGCAGTATAGGCATGAAAGAGCCAGCATAGTTGGGCACATGGCCAAGGAAATTGTAAGCATTCTGATGAGTTTTGGTTCTCCCCTAATATGATGTTAGTTTTGCCAGGATAAAAGTTCAGGATATAACAGATCTATGGTACTGTTGGTGATGGGCACACTATGGAATTCTAAGACTGGTCCCACAAAAATGAGTCTACCCTGAAATGGGGATATTGTTATAGTAGTTGAAAACCAGCTGATGAGTATGATATGGCTTCTAAATACTACAGCTCCAAGAAGAGACACAGAACCATACACTACCATTACAAATACGTTCTGTTGATGATGAAAATGCACCAAACACAAATTTGTGACAAACACAAATAGTTCTCTAGTACTAGAAAAGTGATAACGCACCAATGGCATTCTCTCTGAAACCGCGGCATTAATTTGGCATGTAATATAATGAGATTGATGACAGGATCAGAGAAAATAAACTGTTTGCTTAGAATGTGGGAAATGACAAAAACAAAGCCAATTACAAAGACAGCCTATCAAGTTTCAAGAGCTCTTAGGAAGCCATGATCTCACTTAAATGCTAAAATAACAGACCGGACATCAACCAGATAGTAACCAATGTGGGAGTAGTTAGAGATTATAGGATATTAAATTTTGTTTTCAAGAAACCCAAGGAGCATTAAGAAAACAGAGAAATAGCAATAAGATTATGATGCTATGATTTCAAAATAGCATGTAATGTGTTATAATCAAAATATATTTTATATCTCTCATGATAACCACAAAGCAAAAATCTTTAAAAGAATAATCCAGAAACAGTTTGCAAGAGACCAAATTCAGTATGAGTATAAATGAATTAACTATAATAAAAGACAGTAAACGTAGTCTAAAGAAACCATAAATAAGACTACAAAACACACTAATAAATGGTTGTAGTTGTAAGACTTTACCTCAAATGTTTATGGATTAAATCTTTCAATAAAACTCAGCATTGGGGTGTGGAGATATGGATCAATGGGGAAGAAAATTTGTCCTGCAAAAATGAGGATCTGAGTTCAAATATTTCAAACCCACATAAGAAGCAAAGTGTATCTGCACATTCATTAAAGCCCAGCATTGGAGTTTAGATGTATATTTGCCTCCCAAGTGCTTATGATGGCCAAAACCACATTCAATGTTCTGCTTGGTGTCTGAATGGCTACACATAGTCACATATTCACAAATTAACTTTCAGACATTTCATCCCTTAGAATAAATATCAACTCAAAATTCAGTGTTAATATAAGAGAGAGACTGATTTCCACACTTATAGCATATAAAATAGGCTTCAAATCAAGAGACAAAGAGAAGATACAAGGGGAGGCATTGTATATTACTAGAGTTGGTAATTTAACTACATGAGTAATATATATGGATCCACTCAACACCAAAGCACCTAGTTAAAAAGAAAAGAAGTATTTAAAATTAATAGAAGAGAAACATGTACTGCCTTTACATTTATTGAGACTTACATGGACATATATGGAGATTATATCTTTATTGGATTGTATCCTTAGATGGTGAAAGTATGAGCCTGAATAGAACACAGAACTCATGAAGCCAAGACCAACCTTCTGCTACATTTTAATTTGCACATAAATTGGACAAATATATATTAGAGGTATAAAATTATACCAATGGTTAGGGTTACCTTCTTGCTTCCCCATTTATTCTTCTTGGAAAACACAAACAGGAAAAATTAGAAGAAAAAGAAAAAGGATGGCAAAAATCATTGATACATTGCTACAATTTGGTTTTCTAAAAGGAGACAAATATTATTCTTCTGATTTCTAATATAGTGAATTTTGTCAGAGATGAAAATGAAGTACATGTTTTACTTCTGCTCCTGAGAAGCTGTATACAGCTAGTCAGTATGAATTTACACCTCAATGTGCAAATGTGTTTGGCAAAACTTAATTGCACTAATAACATTTTAAATTCTAACAGGTTTATTAAATGTGGTTCTGGGATAATATTGCCTGACCATGTATCAGACAAATTCAACATTTAGAAAGGTGATGACTACAGTAATTTACATAAGACTGTCATTAAAAATGATAATTATGCTTCAAGTTACTCAAAGTAACTGTTGAATGTTCTCATGCATTTCTTCGACTTTGCTGTAGAAATAGTTTTAAGGAGTTCCAGCTTCTAAGTCTACATGGCTGTGGTTTGATGTTTGTTTGTTGACCTGTCCCCAGAACAAGATGATTTTGTCTGTTGTAGAGAAAGTACCTGCACAATGGCATTCAATTCTGGGGGCAACAATTCATGACAAACCTCAAAATGACCATACCCTAAGTTTAACACATGGTTTAAATCAGCAATTTTTATTGCCATAAGATTTGAGTTTGGAGTATGTCTTTAATTTTTGGTTTCTTCATAATCATGGGTAAATTATATAAAATCTCTAATGCTCATATAGATGTTATTAATAAACTGAGGACAAAGAGGATATCTGACACATCAGTTATTATGCAAGTATTATGATTCCTAGAAGAGTATATGCATGTAACTAAATATGCATCTCTATATAACTTGGCATATTGCTCAAGATATATGTCATGTTTTAATTTTTCCAGTTTATGAGAATAACAAATAAAGCATACCCTAAAGTGCAAAGTGGATCATGTATTTCCATGTTGAATAATAAATACTCAGTGAAATTTAAATGGAAGAAATATTGTTTAACATATGGAATAGTACAATAAATAGAATATTGGTCTCCTATAGTTATCCTGACCTGAGAATAAGTCATGGAACATGGCTATAAACATGTGAATCAGGTTGAGTTAAGCTTGTTCATCAGTTGTCCTGAAGGTACAGTAATTTTCTGTCACTACCTACATGTATCTATATCATTCTAGGGTTCTTATATGCGGAAATGTGAATAGGGTAAATCAAGGTGAGGATTGCATGATAGAAAGTACACTCAGTCATTGGTGGCTCTGAAATTTGGACGGCATCTCTCCCTCACCAAGGAATGTAGGTAGCTTCTAAAATGCACAAAGGGTTAATTTTTATTATAAAAAATGCACAGAGGAACAGAGAATGAATATTTCTCTTAAATTTCTAGAAAACAAAGATACCCTGACCACACATTGATTTAAATCCAATGAGACCTTTTATAGATTTCACATGAACACCATTATAGGATAACAAATGTGTTTAGAGTCACAGCTTTGGTGTGGTACTTGGTTATAAAAAATAAAATTCTAATATAAACAGTAATCAAATCATGAGAAATCCAAAAAATATTATGATATCACCCAAACTAAAGAATCAGAGAGCAGGTCTTCACATTTTGGGGGAGGGGGTCATGGAGAAAGGAATTTTCTAAAACAAGATTTGCATACGATGTGTCTGATTACATAAATGTGACATTTCTCTGAAAGAAAGCAGAGATAGAAAGTAGAGTTAGAAAGTCCAAGTGATCCGTGTTTGATAGACATACTGAGTTGCAATATTTTTCTTGGTATCATGTGATACCATTACTGCTGATGTGGAATGTTCCATGGCCATAGAAAATATTCAGCTCATTTTTCAAGGTTTCATCCTCACATTTACCCTTAAACTTTAAAATGGAAGTAAAAGCATCACTCTTGGGAGGGAAAACCCATTATCTTTTCAGTGACAGGTTGATATCCACATCATCTTTTACTTTTTTAAACTACTTTGAATTCTAGCTCTGTCTCTTCTGTAACAGTACAAAGCATAAGCATGCTAGGATGAGAGCCCCAGGAACTCTGTTGCCTGAATAAGTTAGTATGCTAGCACAAGCCGTTATATATCACCCTTGTGCTTTACAGAGCCCTTTCCTTCAAAAGATGAATGTTACACCTACTTTACCTTCCAAAGGAACACATACTTTTGACTCAATAAAAAAGCATCTAACACATTTACCATGACACATTGCTCATTGTGATAAACAGAAACATACCATTTTAGCTAAGTCTGCTTTGATGATACGTATATTTTTAGTTCACTGTAGAAGTGAAAAACAATACCATATATGCAATGGCAGAGAATATCAAAGGTGATCTGTATGTGTGTTAAACTGAAAAAGTGGACATATTAAAACTGTAAAGTCTGGAAAAGAAATTTATGAAGACTGCTTCCTCTGGGATGAACAACAGAAAGAACTGTATTGGAAAGAAGATCTCTGGATTACATGGAAAGAGCTGACATTTTTTCTTTCTTATTTTTCTGTTTTTTGTTTGCTTGATTTTTTTTTTTTACCTGGAGTTTTATGCAGCCCATAATGGCCAGTTTTGAACTTGGTGTGCAACTAAGGATAACCTTGCTCTTAACATTGGATCCCCAGAATTCTGGGATTACAGATGTTTACCACCCCACCAAGCCTAAGGTGATGTTAAGGATATAACCCACCACTCAGCAAGTACTTACCAAAGGAGTGACATTCTCAACACCCCCAGTTCCATATTTTTTTTATTTTGTAGGATATGAGATAGGTAGTATTAAACCTGCTTATGTAATTTAATAAATTACACCTGTATATGGTCCAGTCATCACACTGGCCATTCTGTCTTTTTCTGAAGTATAGCTACAACAGGGCAGTCTATGTGGCTCCCTTTTCTGAGATAGGGCAAACTCACAACCCTAATACAGTCATAACTAGTCTTCTCAACATATTTTCATCTGTATTCTCTAACTTTAATTTTGGATCCCTTCAAAAGGCATCATCAAAAGAGTTTGCTCTCATCTGCTAGAAAACACTTCTATATGCTTTTCTTCCTTAAGTGGATGCTATTAACCACAGCTTCTACTGGCACCTATGACTGAACCTGAAGAAATGCTGCTACTTCTGGAGAGTCATAGGCTCTTTTAGTTGACTTATTTTAACCCATCTCTATCTCTCACTTGCCTCATGGTTTTGACATACAATATAGAACCGTCTCTCAGGTTTTCAACACTGGTACAATCTAAGGACAGTTGCTTCATGCTTGCAGCTCATGATAGTTAATTTCATTAATGTTATAGATGAGAAAGTAAGGCTCAGTGTATTTTACCACCATATTGATATTCAATCACACACATTGTTAGATGTGTTTATAAAAAGATAAAGAGATATATGTTCTATGGTTGTGGGGAAGGTGTGGGGGAAGGGTGTGCCTCAGTGGGCGCATGCTGAGGCATCCCTTCCCCCTGAGGGACCAGACACAAGATGGTATAGTATAGAATAGAGTTTATTCAGGGCATGGGGAGGGGAACTAAGAGGTTACTAAAGGCAGAGAAAGGCAGAGAGAGGGAGAGAGTAGAGAAGTAGAGGGTAGTCATGACCATGTGGGGAGAGGAGGGAAGGGAATGGGGAGAGAGGGGACGTCAAAGCAAGAGAGCAAGAGCAAGATGGAGAGGAGGGGTGAGCAGCCCTTTTTATAGTAGTCCAGGCCCACCTGGCTGTTGCCAGGTAACTGTGGGGTGGAGTTTAGACAGAATGCTAACATATATAATATTCAGCAGAAGGTTGTACCTAGCAGGCCTCCTTCAGGCTATATTTATTCTTTTCAGTTAATCATTTCTAAAGAATGAGATGAGGTCATTTTAAAAGGTGCATACAGTATGTTGATATAAACAGTGACTCCTCCATGAAGTGTTGTATTCATTATGTGATGTCTTTTGGGTTTATTCCACTTAACATTTTTTCTTCTTTTATATATAACTCCTGAATGAAGTTTGCACATGTACAAAAATTTCCATAACAGAAAGCCAGCAGTGGCTTCTGCTTGCAACAGAATATATACTCACATGATAAAGCCAGTGAATATAGCCAGCGATAAATCTGAAAAAGCAATATAAGAGTCCTGAAAAGAGTATAAAACCCTACAAAATCCTTCAAATATTTCTAATTTTAGCCATCTAACCTATATGTAATTAGTTCTAAGATAGGCTCCTATAGTTGACTCTCTTTTAACCCATGTCTATCTCTCACTTGCTTCATGTATTGACATACAATGTAGAACTGTCTTTCAGGGTTTCAACACTAAGGTCAGTTGCTTCCAGGAATTTCTCTTCATGCTTTGCAACATAATCTATTGGAGTCCTCCTCCATTCTCCATTGGCAAACATTATCAGTCACTTGAAAAGGTGCTTTCTAATTAGCTTTCCTCCAAGACAGTAAGTATACTCTAAAATCTCAGTTCTAATAGGTTTTCAAACAATATCGTTATTGTACTGTGTCATACTGTGTCATCAACAGTTTTTGGGTGGGTTTCTAGGGGTAAAATGACTATAGAGTGTTATAGTATCTCTTGACTTACATAGAGACATAATGAAAATTCTAAATCACTTGGTAAAGATAACTATAATTCCACAGAAGTCAGAGGTAACTGAGATTGTCGAAAAGACTAATGCCACTGGCATTAGTGTGCTGGTAAACACTACCTTTTTCGTTCTCTTATAACCCTCTGTGCTGCTCTACAGGTCCACAGCTCAAAGAGATTTATACCTAGACTGTACCATATTTATTGTTGAGCTTGGTTCCCTCTCTTTTTGTATTTTGATCATGTTAATGTTTCTTGTACTTTCTTGTTAGCATATATAGAGCAGCCAGCATATTCTGTTTTGCAGAACTGAATACACACAGGATATGCTTGTCAATATGACTGGCTGGAAAATCTATGATTAAAAGTTATGTTCCTCATTACTATGGAAAATCAAAGTGGAAACAATGCTTACTGACCATTTTTGGAAACAATTTCTTGCTCATTAGTTCCTCTAATCTTTCTTGAAAACAAAGCTGGAAATTGCCACATGCCAGTAGGATGGCAACATGCAGAGCAATTTATATTTATGCAAAAAGATCCCATTATTCATTGTTCTTTCAAATGAGTTCCTAGGAGTTTCTACCTGAAGGAGTGCTAAGCTTGGTAATTATTTCAGAATGGATTGAGCTTGTATTTGGCAGAGCAACACTTACAGGCTCTTGGGTTAACAGATAACTATCAATACTGTTCATTTTCCCAAGGATAATGGTGAGAACATGTAAGCCACAAAATCAATAGCATGAATGATTATTTGCCAGTGAAATCAATGGATATGAGCCCTATTAAGTGTGTCTATCATAAATGAATAACATTAATGATAATGAAGGAAGCCTCAGTTTATCAACAGGTAGGTCAGGCTTAGTTCAATCTCACATAGTTTCTACCAATTGATGAGGAAAGCAAACAAAGCAGGGCTGAAATGAAAGTATGTTTGTAAGATCAGAGACATAGCTCATAGACATTACCAGCCTGGCAGTCTTTATTTCTCTCTTGGAAAAGGAGGCATATTGCCAGCTAAGTCACAGTTCTGATTTGCCTGTGGCTCATATTTCATTACAGTTACTCAGTAGGTCGATCCTAGCCATCCTCATTATATGTCAAGCAGATTTTGATGCCCATGACATCAGGGTATACGGATAGTAGAAGGTCTTATGATATGTGAGTGGAGGCTGATTGTCCTAATTGGGCAATTGTCCTTGGAGGCCTGTTTCCACAACAGGTAGAGGATGTATGTATGTATGTATGTATGTATGTATGTATGTATATATATATATATATATATATATATATATATATATATATATATATATATGATCTCAAATCCAATACTGAGTCCACTAGGAATTTCACAATTAAATCATCCATGTTCAAAACAAAGGACTTCTTATAAATACTGCCTTGAAATACAATTTTTAAAACATTTTTGACATTTTAAATCATGTTTTATGAGCTCTGACCTCAGTGTTAGAGAAAAGGTCAGCATGTGAGTCTACTTCAGGCTTTTTTTGTATGAGGTAAAAATAAAGTCTAACTACTTGGCTTTTAAAAGCAACATCATGACTTATCTTGTACAGCACATGTTGGGTGGATGGAAGTGAAAATAGGAGTCACCATGTTTATGAATGAGCAAAATGACACTAGACCTTGCAGAATTGAGATTATAAGGGAAGGAAAAAATAGAAAAAAGAAAAGAACCAAGGTAAAAGGAAGCCTCTTCAAATATACTGGCGTGATCTAGAATTCACCTGCCAACATTTTGGCCTGATGTAATTGGCACCAAAATCTGCTTGACATATAATGAGGATGGCTAGAATCGACCTACTGAGTAACTGTAATGGAGTATGATCCACAGGCAAATCAGAGCTGGGACTTAGCCTGGCAATATGCCTATTTCCTAAAATAGTTCCTATTGTTTTCCTGCAAGCCTGGGAATGTTAGAGACAACAGTGAATATAATGTAACAGGCCCAAAACATCACTAGCCTATGGGTGGTATTTCTTTGCTTCACGTGACCCAATCCATATTAAGACAAATCCAAATGAGAGATATACTCCCAATTCTAGGAACTAAATGGTAAGGTTATCTAAGAGGTTCATTCTTTTATTTATTAAGAAATATAGTCTATATATTATATATAACTATTATATTGTAATATAACTTATTATATTATATAATAGTTAAGAAATATAATCTATTGTTAGGAAATATAATCTGATTTTTCCATGAAATAACTGTAGATCTTGGGCATATTTTAAGAAAAATGATGACAAGTAAAGTCTTGACAAAGAATTTCTATGGTTCTGATCCCCTTCCTGGAAGGAAATCTCAACTTAAGATTCTAGCTATCCGTTCATCCACTTATACATTGATATTCATCCCTCAACAAAATCTTAGTCACAATTTTTGAAACTAGGTGCCATTTTAATCACTTTTATTATGTCTCTAACCAGAATTAGCTGAATACCAAGAAAATATTAATAATCAAGGACATTTTCATGGGTTACTAACTTGATATCATAAATGAAATACTCAAAGCTATTATAATTCATATTTATTACGAAAATGTGCACTAGGAGAAGTAAATTGAAATTGATAAAAGAGGAAATACATCAAAATACTTCAGTTTTTAAAGGGATTCAAGATCAAACTTGTAGTCACAAGCATGTTAGAACAGCATAGTGCTACTTTAGAGCTGTAGGCCCAGTTATAGTATGCAGAATTCTAACATGGATGGGAGAAAGCCCAGGAGGTCTAAACCCTACACAGATACCTACAGACAACTAAAGAATGCTGAAGGCAAAGCAAATGATCTTTCCCAGGGAAGAGCATAAATGATTTTTCAATAGTGAATAGTTAGCCCCAAGAAAACACACACACACACACACACACACACACACACACACACACACAAACACAAATACATATATGCATATAAATATATATGTGACAAAATCAATGAACATGGAGGCTATGAGTTTAGAAAAAGAGCAAGTAGGGTATATGGGAGGGTTTGGAAAGAGGAAGGAGAAAGAAATGATTATATTTTATTATTTTATTAAATAAAAAATAATTTTAAAAATATAAATTCCAACCATTCTTTCCACCAAAATTTCATTTCCTGTTAAGCTGCAGAAAAATCAAAAGAAAATTTTAATTGTAAAAATAATACATAAATAAATGGTTAAATTATTATGTGTTTGGCTCACATATGAAATTTTATTCAATAAAAATGTAGTATAAGCTCCTTTTTTGTGATTTCTAAAATGGCTAACCCTCTAACCCATTCCGTGACTCTAAATAAATCCATGTACTCTTTTTGGTGGAGAGGTGAGAAAAGCTAAGGAAAGAGCCTTGCTCTAATACTTTGACATTTAGTATGCTTTATGTAATCATCAAAATGGTATAATTGGCTGACACTATAAATAAGCATGATCTATGTGACCTACTGACTGGTGTTTCACCATCATCTTAGGTCCATCTTTACCACTGAATAATAATTACTAACTTTCCAATATACATATGCTACCGTGTGGTTGGAAATAGTTTTATCTATTGCTCTCTATCAAGTTACCCTCTTATATATTGCATTAGAACAGCAGAGTTAGTCACTGGAAGTATTCTGACAATCAGGTATATCAATTTAGCAATGCAGCTTAAGTTATGTAGGGTCAAACCACATATTGCATATATAACAAATAACCCCTTATCTGTGCACTTGGGCAAATCACATGCAAGGAGGAATGTGTTTCTGAATATTTTCAGAAAGTATTTTGTTACTGCACAGAAAAAAACAAAACATAATCCACAGAGATAGAGAATTATTTCCTTTATAAACATGACATTGTATCTCAACCTTCTGATGCAAATGAATCAAATAATATTTTATAATTAGCTTCAAATTGAGAAGAAAATTTTGCAGGAACAAAGACTATTCAGTTGGTTCATATTTTCTTTTAGGAAGAAAATGGCCGGGGCATGTGACAGAAATAGCACTAAGTCACTGATTGAGTCTTAAACTGAAATAACATTTTAATATCTATACCTGTAATGTTGAACCTACTACACTGGCAAATTTTACTTTAATTGCTCACAGTACTGAAATGCCCTGTATATATCTCTTCTGTAAATTGATTATGATGCCTAGAAAAATATTAGTATGGAGTTTAGGGACCCAAAGTCTCTAAGCAGTCGCTATGATGTTCTAAGTAATTAGATGAGTCAGAATTAATAAAACTGTAAGACATCTATGACCAGTATATTCAGATAACACTAGTGCTTGATGGTCACTATATCTGCCCTGTTCATTTTAAATACGAGGAAACCAAGTATTACAGAGATTATATGACATATATTGGTAGAGCTAAGCATAACAAAGTATTAAACATAAAACAAATGAAGAATCCTAGGAGTTTCAAAAATATGGCCATACTTTTTGCCTTTCATTTATTTTTTCTCCTTTATAAAAACAATATCTGTTTCCTAGCTTACATGTAGGGAATCTGTCTATGGTTGTTAGATAAAGATACTTGCACAATAGTCAACCTAGAAAACCTACAACATCGAGAAGAAACTGGATTAATAATATAATTATATTATATATTATAGGATATATATGATATGATATTATAATAATATTATCACATGGAAGAACTAGTTATTCTCCTAAAGAAGTCTGTGCTGAAATAAATCATTAAGGATTCTTTTTCAGTCATTTACATAATGAGATTTGCAAAAGTCAAAAAGATAAATCACAGAGGAACTTTATCATGGTGAAAATAATCAATGTTTGCTTTGTAAACAAAGCATCACAGACAGGAACAGTTTCGGAAGCACTGTAAATAAATCGTTAAACCAAACCTGATTTTGCAATACCATTCTAATAACATAATAACATATAACGTAATAACGTTTGTGTAGCATTTTATTTTGGCTTGCCTATTCCATATCAGGAAGCATGAATTATCATACACATGAAAGAACTTAAAGATGATGGAAACTTTACTTTTAAATTGGCATATGAATTGGAGCATCATCTAAATGTATGGACAAGGCCAAAATACTTAGAAACGTCTTCTCAGTTTATAATCAACAAACCACTCCTGGTTTATATTTTGTTTTATTTCTAATACTTCTTGGAACAGATCACATCAATGGTATAGCTAGAATGTGTTTATTGCTACTTAACTAGAGCTTATAAACCATTGGCTGAAGATTCTATTCAATCTTAAACATCCTTTGTGTCAAATTCAAATAGAATATGTTTGAATATTCATAAAGTTTCATTCCTCCTTCAAATAACAACAGATATGAAATAGGCAATTAAATAAGGCTGTATGTGTAGAGATAAGCTCGCCATTAAACCAAATTTGCCAATAGTAGTGTCGTCAGTTGAAATACTATGTCATACAATGAAATCATATATAATTGAACATGTTCTCATTTTCTGAAACAAACAATTGAATAGCCGTAACTGACATGTATATTCCCATTTTCTTTCTATTAGTCACAATGTATATTTTAAAATTGGAGTTGCCAGTCAGAGAAAATTTATGCATGATGTGTATTTTGTAGCTTTAATTGGAAGAGGGAAAACCGTGCTTTAGATTCAAATTCAACAATGCTATACTCATTTTAGGTTCTGCTACAGTAAATGTGCATTTCTCCTCCAGCCATGCTGTTAGTTGAAACTCTTTTGTAAATTTTTAAAAATGGCTTAACCTGAAGCTTTGTGTGCAATTGTTTTTCATTAAATTATTTTATTTATTTAAATTCCAGTCGTTGCCTCTTGTCGCTTCGCAATCCCACAGTTCCTCATCCCATTCCTTCTCCACCTTGCCTCCTAGAGATTGTTTCCCCTCCACCCCCATCAAGTCTCCCTCTTCCCTGGGGCCTCAAGTCTCTCCAGGACTAAGTACATCCTCTCCTACCGAGGGAAGACCAGGCAGGCCTCTGTTACATATGTGCCAGGGCCTCAGACCAGTCTGAGAACAATACTGGTTGGCTTAGTGTCTGGGAGCTCCCTGGGGTTTGGGTCAGTTGAGACTGTTGGTCTTCCTATGGGGTCACCCTCCTTTTCTGATTCTTCTATCCTTCCCCTAATTCAACCATAGGGGTTCCTGACTTCAATCCAATGTTTGGGTGTAAGTATCTGCTTTTGTCTCAGTCAGCTGCTGGTAGGTCCTCTCAGGAGAACGCCATGCCAGGCTCCTGTCTGTAAGCACATCATACCATCAGTAACAGTGTCAAGGCCTTGGTGACGCCCATGAGAGGGACTCCAAGTTGGGTTGGTCATTGGACCACCTTTCCTTCAGTCTCTTCTCCATTTTTGTCCCTGTAGAAACAGTGTAGACAGCAACAATTCTGTGTGAAGAATTTTGACTATGGGCTAGTAAGTCTGTCCCTCCACTTGAGGCCCTGCCTATCTACTGGAGGTAGACTCTTCAGAGTACCCTTTCCCCAATGTTGGGCATTTTGGCTAAGGTAACCCCCAGTGAGTCCTGAGAATGTCTGTGTCCTAGGTCTCTGGTACTCTCTACAGAGTAATCCCATCTTCCACTCCCTGAGGTTGTTTATTTCCATTCATTCTCTTGACCTCTAGGTTTCTCTCCTGTTCCCTCCCCCCATATCTAATCCTGATATGTTTCCCTTCCCCCTCCCCTCTCCCACCCAAGTCCCTCCCTCTCTCTGCCTCCTGTGATTATTTATTTCTCTCTTCTAAATGGGATTGAAGCCTCCTCATTTGGGCATTTCTACTTGTTATACTTCTTGCGATTTATAGGTTGTATTCTAGGTATTATTTACGTTTTGGCTAATATCCACTCATCAGTGAGTATATACAATGAATGTCTTTTTTGGGTCTGAGTTACCTCACTCAAGATGATATTTTCAAGTTTCATCCATTTGCCTGCAAAATTCATGAAAAGTGGGTTTTCATCTCATTCAAATTCACTTATTGGCTGTTTATCTGTATAAGAATGTCACTGTATTGACTTACATATTTACTTAGTATATACTAAGGCTTCACATTTATTCAGTCTCTAAAACTATGGTGAAATGATTGCCCATACAGGATATCTAATATCTCTAAAGATCAAAGAACCAAAGGAACTTTTAATTAAATATGATACTAAGCATGGAACTATAAATATAGATATCTGTGTTGTTGAATTTGAAGAAATGAGAATTCTTTCTGATTTCTCAAAACTGACCATTTCTAAAAAATACCCGTTTCTAGATTTTTAAAAACCTTTTTACTTTCTATTATTCTACACATTTTTGTATGTATTTGATTTTTAAATTCTTCCAATAAGCATAGTTCAACATAGATTCAAAATGCCATACTACTAAGCAGTAAATAAATATATTTTATATTTAAAATATCTGATACTATAAACTCACACCTAAGAGAGCACCAAATGAATACAGATTTGGAGAAGATGTCAAAATAAACTGGACAAACAATGAGTCTTAAATATATCTTAGTCATATTCTAATCTTTATGACATTAAAAAATATTATTTAGAGGGCTTCCAAGCAGCAGATAACTCCACTAGGCTGTGCAATCATGAAAAGCTTAGTTCAAGTATCCAACATTAATATCAAAAGCTAGACTTGGTTGTGTATACTTGTAACTCCAGAATAGTGAGAGGCAGAGACAGGAGAATCACTGTGTTTGATGGTTGTCAGCCTACTACAAGGTTCAGTGAAAAACACTATCTCAGTGGGAAATATGGAACATGATAAAGCAGGACTCTCAAAATTCTCAGCTGACCTTCAAAGTCACATGTGTGCATTTATCACAATAAAAGCTCACATACAAAATAAATTTGATAGTTATTTTTTTTAGTGTTCTGTTGCATGTATACTACAAGTATAAATTTTATATAGTAGCATGTATTTTAGGAAGTAAGCCATATGAAATTGCTTATTTCTGACCACTATGAACTATAGAGTAAACTCTAGATTTGTTATTCGCTATTACAGAGTTTTTGATCATGGAATGGCAACTCCATCATCCCTCTACTTGATGCCTTGTCTTTCTACTGGACATGGACTCTACAAGTTCCCTCTCCTGACTGTTGGGTATTTCTTTTAAGGTCTCTACCTTTGAATCCCGAGCTTCTCTCACCTCCCAAGTCTCTGGTACATTTTAGAGGGTCTCCTCACTTCCTACCTCCCAAGGTTGACTGTTTCCATTTTTTCTGCTGGCTCTCAGGACTTTACTCCTGTTTCCCCCCCAATACTTGATCATATTCCCCTTTTGCCCTCCCTGTCCCCTTTCCCATCCAGGTCCCTCACTCCCTTGGTGCCCCCCGCCTTGTGATTGCTTTCTTCTCCCTCTCAATTGGGATTGAGACATCTTCACTAGGGCCTTTTGCCTTGTTAACTTTCTTGAGTTCTATGGATTATATCTTGGGTATTCTGGACTTTTTGGGTTAATATTCACTTATCAGTGAGTACATACCATGCATGTCATTTTGCCTCTGTTTTACCTTACTCAGGATGATATTTTCTAGTTTCATCCATTTGCCTGCCAAATTCATGATGTCCTCATTCTTAATAGCTGAATTGTATTCCAGTGTGTAAATGAACCAAATATTCTGTATCTCTTCTTTCATTGAGGGACATCTGGGTTGTTTCCAGCTTCTGGCTATCACAAATAAGGCTACTATGAATCTAGTGGAACATGTGCTTCTGTGGCATGGTGAGGCATCTTTTGGGTATATGCCCATGAGTGGTATATCTGGATTTATTTCCAATTTTCTGAGGAACCTCCAGATTGATTTCCAGAGTGGTTGTACCAGCTTGCAATCCCACCAGCAATTGAGGAGTGTTCCTCTTTCTCCACATCCTCTCCAGCATCTGCTGTTACCTGAGTTTTTGATCTTAGCCATTCTGACTGGTGTGAGGTGGAATCTCAGGGTCATTTTTATTTTTTTATTTTTATTTTTTTTTATTTTTGATACTTTATTTACATTTCCAATGTTTCCCCTTTTCTGGGTCTCCTCTTTGGAAACACCCTATCCCCTCCCCAACCCGACTCTATGAGG